>OZ014470.1:48114827-48566602 GCA_963965965.1 Trididemnum nubilum
ACCCGTAGTTACCTATAAAAACAAAATAAACAACTAAAAAACTAATCCAATGACCATTTTATATTCCTTTGACTACAATTCAACACTGTAGACTGTGTTTGAAATGGGTGCTGCATAATTACAGTAGTTCCTTAAATAATACTATATGTTTGCCAAATATAATTATAGAGAATTCGAGGTTTTGTTACATCCTCCTTTGTCCAATATTTCCGACTTTAATCACATGGGCCGATGTTTGGAATGATTTTATGTTAGACCAATATTTTCATCAAATTCAATGACAGTAAAATCACAAAAAAAAACAAAAAAAACTCCAGGTTAGCTGCAAAAAAGCGGCTCCTCAGGTGGAACGGTCCTTAACATATTAGAATGTTAAAATACCAAAAAGCTAAAATAAACTAAAAGTTGCCAAGACAAACCCAATGCTGAACTAACACTGCGAATAAAACATCAGCACTGCTGTATACTATTACGCAGCACAGCGTGACAAAGTTGAGACCAATCATTAATTTCATTCATAAATCAATCATTCAAGTTCAATCATTAATTTAAAATAAATCTAGTGTAATTGGAATTACAAAACTCAAAAATATAATGTCGTAGTTTTTAAGCGTTTAAAGTAATCAAAAATTTATGTTACCGTGTAAATGAGTTGTAATATGATTGCAACGCTGTAGCAAAAAGTAATATTTAAATCATAAAGCTTATGAATACGTAATAACCAATTTCTTGGTCGCTGAAACACTTACATGCCAAATTTCTATCATGAAAACTTTGAGAATATGGAAACTTAGAAACCGAAACGCTTTTGAAGGTGTTTTTAGCTTAACGTTTAAAATATCATAATTTTGCACAAACAAGACTTTTACATATTTACAACTTAGTTGCTACAGAGGTCTGCAGCAACGGCAACAAGCAATAATGAAAAGGGAGAGACTATTCCACAGGAAATCTTTACTTTTTCATAAATTCTGACCCAAATTCAAATTCTTACTATAAAACTTATCCCAAACCTAACCCTAACCCAAACCCTAATCTTAATCGTTTAAAAAGCAAATAAAAACTCCCCGCGGGAATATTGCGCATTTTCATTTTACTCTCTTTAACATAAAACTTTCCAGAGAAACAGTCACTTCCTAATAATAATAGCATCATTTTAGCTTACATGATTGTCAATAAAATTGAGCAGTTTTAGCGTTAATAAAATGTTAGCCACTTTTAGCGATAAAGAGTTACAAGATGCATTGCCGAAATATCCCAGCCAGTCATTGGTGAAGATATAAAGCTCTGGTAATTAATTTTTTGCTTTTAACGCAGCCTAAAAGGTCCTTCTATGACGTAAAGCACTGAAATCCTGCGTTGACTGTGACGTGTACATTACTGCTGATGGTGGTGATATTTAGTAAAACTGCAGCTTTATCATTCAGATTTAGACTATACTTCGAAAACACACATTTCCCGCTTTCATAAAATCTGTCAAACATTTAACGCCCAATTTTTCAATCAAATTTGATAAGTTGTCATCATGCACTTGCCATCACACCCTTAATAAAATAAGCTAAACCATGTCCAACCTGGACAAGGACGTCATAAGAACAGCGTCTGTGATGCAACCAATTCAGCAAGAAGTTAATCATACCTACGTGAACGCAAAATCAACGGTTCAACAAAATAGTAAAAAAAAAACGCAAAGACTCAAAATGACAATCCAACATTACCAATAGTGGTTTGTAGAAGCAGAAATTGAATTTAAAACATTTATCCCAAAAAATTGAAAACAAATGACAGATTTTAGCAATTTTAAGTATTAAAAAGCATTAAAAATGGAGCGTTTCACATGACTTTTTTGAACCAAGTAAAGTATGCCGAATAGGGCAAATATGATAAATGCAAGTTCTATAATACATCCTTAGAGCTTGGAATTTGTGCAGTTTTGACAGTAATACTCAAACGAAACGAAGTTAAATGCATGACTAAACATAATGATGCTTAATCCAATTGCATAGATCTTAGTCAGCACAAAATTATTTCTTGCTTTATACCAACAACTTTGCCACGCTCTTCAAGTTTGTTCAAATTCCTGATTCGCATACTTTCCTTGTCCATTGCCTGATAGAAAACTGTTGCAGCAATTTTTTGATTGTCTAATTTCGACTATAACAGATTAGACTTTCTATCTAAATACGTTTAATGACGATTTAAAAAAAGGTGTTCTGAGTTAGTGCGGTTAGACCACGGGTCTCCAAACTTTTTGAAGAGTGGACAGCATTGGCTTAATTGTATGGAGAAACAGGCCTCAGGCAGTAAACAAAAATGGCCGGAGTTTCACGTAAAAACCAAAAAAAAGAGATCTTCGCCAGATGTAGATACTACAGTATTTTAGCCCGAATTAAATGTTAAAAAAGACAGTGTTAAAAAAGACAAAAACTTAACCAAAGGTCTTCGCCGTTGATTTGCTTTTTCTGAAAGTTACCCCCAAATAACTTCAATTTTTGAGACCACTCGCGAGCCGCACACAATCGTTTCGCGGGCCGCACTTTAGGCACCGCTGGGTACGACATATGAAGAGTTCTTGATTCATTCGCATGAACGATCAGTTTGATTACAGTTGAAAATTTTTCAATGTTTAAACTTAATCGTTCTCCACAAAATCCCAACCTGAGTTCAAAAGATGATTGTTTGAACTACTACGCGGAAGAGTTGCAAATTTGTATATTTGGTGTGTGATGGCCTATATACAGGGGTGCAAATCTTTGTTGAGCATTGGGGGGATAATTTGCAATTTTGCCCCAATTTTGCCCTATTTTCAACATTAGTGAGAATGAACCTCGACCACGATTTTTTCAGGTGAGTAAATTAAGTGAAAACCAACAAAAAAAAATCTTCACCAAAAATGGAACACTTTTTCTACCCGAATCCAGGTGAAGAACAAAAAAAAAAGGTCTTCACCAAAAATGCAACACTTTTTTACCTCGAATTCAAGTGGAGACCTGCGCTCAGCTGCCCACCAGAGTCAAATTATTAGAGGGAATGCAGATGTAGACCATACTCAAATTATTGGGGGGGATACAGTCAAATTATTGGATGGATATATCCCCCCCTAAAGCTATCTGAAACAGACAGCTAGAACTGACTTTTCTAGCGTCTGCAAAAACCGTGCAAAAAGCAAATTCTACTTGATGGATGTAAATATAAGCATGAACAGTGAGGTTAGTGTTAATCGTACGCTAATTTGGTTTGTTTACAAAGTTGCAAACTCGCCCAAACATAATCAATTAACCAGACGCTAAATCATCCCGTCTTTTTGGTCGCTGGCAGACGAACTGATTCAAGGTAAGTTGAAAGCTACTAGCTTCCACAATGTGTCTACGTCACATCGTACTTGTGCAGTAGTTTAACCGATTAATCAAATATGCAAGAATTGAAAAATCGAAACGATTACATTTGGATCCGGAAACTAATGAAGTTTGAAAAACACCATGAAAAATGTGTTATTTCCGTACTAAAACCTTTCAACCATGTAGTGCACTTGTACAGCACGCAAAAAATGCCTGACTTTTGTAGTTTTTCACCCAAAGCATCCTTGTGTTCGGAAATTCCACCGGTATTGCATAAGTTAACAAGCATGCTTCATGCATGAACATAATCTTTATTCTTTTCCAATTAATGCACCCAAATTACCTGTTACCATACCAACAAAAGGTAGCACTGACATTATGCTGCGGCGTGCAATAAAATAAATGTACCATTGAATGGATTGTTGTCAGCTCGACCTCTACATCGTCGCTTTGACTGGCAATGCGTGTTAAAACAGATATCATAGGTTTGAGCCGATGCCCCTGCAACGTCTTTCGCAATAACAAAAGAAAATAAATCTAATACACACCCTGAAAAGCACATTTCTTACTTTGATCTGCGGTTTGATCCCACATTTCTTTGATTTGTTTGAAACTAATCTGACTGTCTGAAGAATCCGACATTGAGCGTCTGTATTCTTGTTTTCGTGCTCTAATCTCTGGAGGGTCTTTGGGTCGAGACTTGACTTGGACGGGTTTTGATCTTACGACCTTTGTAATTCTGTTATTAGAGGTTGAATTGATTCGAGATTCCATTGCAGCAACAGCATCGCGAACGTGAACTGAAAACATACATTTGTGTGAAAGATCCTGGAAATCAACGAGTGAAACATTAAAACTCATTTGTTTTGAATGAGGTAAGTGCAGGCTTTGCTGGGGAGCCAAAAGACAAAACAGGTTGTAGAGGCTCTATATAAAGCAAAGAGCCAAAACGTGAGCGAACAGTTTTTCTGGACGTTTTAAAGCCATTTCAAGTCTCATGATCAACAGATAAATGATTTGCCTTATATGCTTTAATATGATTTGATTTGCTTTAAATGATTTGCTCTGTGCTTTATATTGAGATTACTTAAACGTTCCAGTCATTATGCTCCGAGGTGGTAGAGCGATTTTAGTAATAGTTTTTAAATACACCGAACAAATCATTTCCACAACCGTATTTTATTTTTTCTTCTTCAGTGTCCTGACTTTAGGTGCGGCCCAATTTTTGGGTTTCTGCGGAGTTACGTGATGCCTCCCCTACCTTGGAAGGAGTGAGGTACCGGGATCGCTTCATAAAAATTTTAGTGACACGCCAACCTAGGTCGATATCGAAATCGACATTTGAGTCACTAAAAATGATACTGTAATTGGGAAATTGGGAGTTTTCTTTGAGACCTAATTTCCTACGGAGAACAAAAGGTGAATCTGAGTTACTATTACATCACTACCGCCATTTCGTCATTTTCAGACTTTGGAAGTAGCTGAGACGAGAAATATACACAATACACATCTTGATCAAACAAGTAAATTGGTTAGACAAGCATCAAAAGTAGAAATGTTTCGGTCCGATTCTCAGACTGAATACCCAAATAGTAGCAATTTGTGCTAGGCACTAGGGGATTTAACAACAATTCAAAGTAACTATGGAAAAGTACAGAAAAATTGCTTTTATATTCATTTTTGATTTAGTGTAGCACATAAACTAAGGCAGCGTTTGGTTGATAGTGAACTTCAAGCCATTGTAAGCGGAACTTCGCTTTAGAATAGCGAGTTCAAACAGTTTCTGTTTGATCAGTTGAATGAATTTGGGTAACATTTACTGTCCCCAAAGAATCAATATTAGTTTAATACCATGCGATAATGTGTGTACACAAACAAGGTCACAGTTAGTAATTATAAGCTGACAGGAGTTTTTTGTGCAAACAAGGAACCAATGGCTAAACCTGGCTTCATGCAAAACGCCTTTGGTACACACAACTTGAAAACTGTCCGTACAATGGCAGACGAGTTAATAAATGTTCAAGGCCAATCAAGTTGTGGAAACCTTTGTCTGAATCGCATAGCAAGTAAGATATGAAATTGCATTACTCATGTAATTTTGCGAACTGCTAGTGACATTTCAAAGAAAATGCCCATAGTCCATAAAAACGTTGAATACTGGGGGTGTTTTTTGATATCTAATTAGCGGTTGGCTGGACTTTTTTATTGTTGACTGCTGTTCTTTTCCATTTTGCTAGAAATTAATTGACTATCTAGCTCATTAGATGCAAGCTTTTCTGGGGAGTTTGTGACTTTTGATGCTGTATATTACAAATTGTAATTGGTGCAAAAAATATGTAAGCAAAATTTTTACAGTTTCATCAGAAATACAAAATTTGTGCCGGTGTGTGTTCGTGGATATCCTTCGGTAAAGGTTTTAATAGTTTGCGGATGTTTTAATCTCATGCGTTCAAATTGCACGTACAACTTGATGTATACCTTTATAAATGTTGCTGCAGGGAAGATTGGTTTTATCCATGGATTAACTTCATTAAACAAACTTTAGTGCTTTTCTTACTTGGTAAGCTAACTTAATCTGAGGATTACCATAATATTGTTAAAACTAAATTAGATATAAACAAAAATTTTGAAAAATGCTGAATTTTTATTTGACGGTTTTTAGCGGGTATTGTTGTATTTGTGTTGGCTTTTTAACTGATTTTTCTTTTTCGAATGAATGAAAAAGAAACATAGTCTGACATCAAAAATTATTGACAGCCGCTTCATCTTGGTCTACAAATGATGCCAACTCATAAACCTATCAGCGCATACTTTTTACCAGCCGTCACTTGTATGACTGTGAGCTAGCGCCCTGGTTATAATAGCAAGTAAAAACAAACCAAGACAAAACTACATTAGAGGCCTACTTTAACGATTTTGCACCAAGAGTATTTTAGGTCAAATTGTAGACGAGCTTTAATTACTACAGCCGTCGACCGTCAATGATTAGTCCCGAGAGATATTACATCAGTGAAGTCATCATTGTTGCATCGAAAACAAGACGCAAAATATAGAACAATCATGATGCTACTCGTAGTAGTATCGCCACTGTAGATTGCAAACCTACATAACCAACAGCTGGAACGCAGTTATAAAACTCTAGGATCGTTTATAGAAATTCAAAGGCGATTCTAACAAGTCTAAAAAGTAACCTGAGTTCATCAAATTCGACTTTAGCAATCTATGAAGTCTGGATAAAATCCTCCTAAGTTTTGATTGGCACTTCATTTAAGTCGGACTTGAATTCAGGTTCGATGTTGTGATACGATCTCTAGATTTATTTAAGAAACTTCATGGCTAAAACTCTGATCATTGTCAATCTCATTCAAACAAAGTTTTGCCAAATGTCATTATAACTAAAAGTTTTGCACCATGGTGGTTTTAGTACAAAATAATTTTGCCATTTTCATCATTGCAAGATGATTCTAAAATTCAACATTTTGCTAATTTTTCCGTTGTTTTGGACGAATTGACTACAACATTTTTGGTCATTCACCAAAAATTATGGTCAATGGCTGACAAATAACGGAAAAAAAAACCTAGTTGCGAATGCTTCAAGGAGTAAGATATTGTTGCGCTAAACTTCTACAGCAACCACAGTTACACGCCATTCTCGTTACACCTCCAATTTTATGGTCAATCTTATTCACTAAATAAAAACAACCAACATTTGAAAATATTTTTCGTGGTTAAACCAGAAACTTGCAAAAAGAAATACAGTATGGAAAATTTGAAATCTCAGACATTTAAGCTGCTGTAAGTTAACCTACTTTAGTTCAATGATGACGTTATAGCAATGACGTAATCTCACGATATTCAATGGTGATGTATATCACAGCAGTAAATTTAATTAATTTCATAGCAGGCGGTTGGTAGACAGGAAAACGTAAATGCGTTAATGAAACGTCAATTCAATACTGTATTGTTGTTGTGTAAAGTAACAAGCAAACACTTTAGCCCACATTATTTTTTTTAAATCACAAGTTACATTCAGAGGTGGTATTCAAATTTTGCTGGAACCGAATCACAGTTGGTTCTCTCAACTTAGTAACCGCTTTTTTAAACATAATATTGCAGAATATCTATGCAAGAAATATTTTTCAACCGGTTCTCTAAATATCGCAATCGGTTTGCGTGAACCGACTGAATAACATTACCGGTTACATCTCATAGTCGAATTGACAACGGTATGAATCTAAAGTTGCAGTTGAGCTGATATACAGCACTGGAGGACTGAGTAGGAAGGTGCAAAAGATACTTTATACATGGTAAAACTGATAATTTGTAAAATAGCAATTAGTTACAGAGTTTAATTTTTGAGCTTAAACGCGGTTTGATGTGCTAATAAAAATATAAAAAACAGAAATTTTTTTGACATTATAGGTTAAAAAATAGACAAAAACAAAATCAACTGGTCATCTAAAATTAGTTAAATACGATTGTAATAAGTTTGCTTTCCCGAATCTTCTTGACCCAGCTGTTCCATCGATATTCACCCATGCAAACACAACGCCGTGTGCCCCAGCTTTGGCGCAACATTGACGATTTTAGTGGGCAACACTTACGTTATTTATCATCAGTAACATCGACAAGTCTCACTGATTATTACTGCAGCAGTTCTATGCGCAGCGGCAGTAATCGGCAACCGTTTAAGTAGTAATTAGCGATGCATAACGATGGTACCAACGGTGATTAACGTCACTAAGGCCTACTTACATCGCCAATGCTGCGCTAAACTCTGAAACACCACAATTTTTTTAATACTATAGAATACCTTTAGACGACTTGGTTAAAGAAGAAAGGGGAGATAACGTGAACATAACAACCAAATAGTATTGCACTAATTTTACAGTCCCCATTTGTTTATCTGCTGTCATCCTACATTCCTCCGGCAGAAATTTTAATTTGAATATACAGTTTCACTCAAATTGTACTTGAAATGAACTTACGTACGCTTTAGTGTTGAGGCTCATTTACATCTGACATGATGGAGTTGCCTTCAAACCACTAAGTTAGAAATTAACTTAACTTTATCACTGTTACAATGCGGAATTAAATTTGCCACTTCTCATTTTTCTGGTTTCATTTTTTTAAAGGTCTTGAAATGCCGGTTAAAATTTCACGTCTGAAGTAAAACAATAAGCAGTTCTCTGCAGAGTAAATTTTATATACACAACAAGCATTTGTATAGCTTTCTTTTTTTATTAATCTTATGGTGCGGATCTCGTTTCTGGCCCACAAATTTAGGGGTGAAGACCAAGATGCGAAATCTTAGGCTCAGTTTTGGTGTTCACTCGTGTTTTTCGTTTTGGAGCGAAATTTTACTCACGCTGGGGGGTTACAAGCAGTATTTTGGGGGGCACAAGCTCTGAAATGCACTTCAGTGGCACATGGCCTGTTCCTTTCTTTCGGGACACAATCCTCGCTGGGGGCTCACTTCTCGCTTGGGGGGCACAAGCAATGATTAGGGGGGCACGGCCCCGAAATGCCCCCCTGGCGCCCGGCCTGGCTATAACCAAACGATAAAAGGTGCTGGGCAATAATCACAAAATAATATTCTCAGTCTCAAATGCATCATCTTGCAACTCATTTTAAACTAATTATTGTAAGTTTTCGCAATGAAGTTTAAGTTTGGTTTACGTGAATTTTAAATAAATAATGGTGTGGATGAAATGTGTCGAATACTAATCATAATTGCCTTCAAATTGCATTGTGTTCTTTCTGAGTTTAGTCCTTTTTAACACTGTTATTTTCAAAACCAAAAACCACAAGTCTGATTGTACTTGACTGGGGGACTTAGATTAGCTAAAACTTTGATTAATGTGTAAGTGGTTCTACGTCCTATGTTGTTTTTTTCTGTTGTTTAATGGTCATTGATCTAAATTATAATGACCAAAAATGATTTCGCTATTTCGGTCACAATTTCTGAAACTGCTGAAAAGTTTTGCATATTTTTGTATGCAAGTTAAGGTTTTTGAAATGACCAAAAACTATTTTTGAATTAGGACTTATGATCACAAATTTTCAGCAAAAAATAATCCCAGTGACCGCATCCACAATTACATTGCGTAACATAATATGTTGGCACTACAGCTGCTGTGCATTGTGCAACGCGCTTCAGAATGAAGTGAGCGAAAGTATAAAAAATTGAACTGTTATGTCATAATGAGGCTACTGTTGTATCGCAAAGCATTGCATGCGGATCACCAAATTCAAAATTTCGAGAACTCAGCTAAAGTGTATCGGTGTCGCTAAATATACGTTTCAACTTTAACGGAAATGTGTTTATTTAAATTTAAACAGTTGAAGAAAATATTTCAAGATTCATTTTGCCTATTGTGCCCAATGTTAAATGCACAAGTTTCAAATATGCGCTGCTGCTTTGCAAAAATGGCAGGCAAGTTAAATAACAATGACCGCTAAAATTTCAAAATAACCAACTGTGTTCTTCAAATTTAACACAATCATAGATCAAGTACATCAGCTATACCTGTCACATTACTTCACGAAGTATATCCACCAATTAGATTAGAGTGAACCTCCAGAACAAATTGCTTGTTTTGAATTCGTTACACTTTTTTAAATGCAAAGCTTCAATCAAGAGAGAGCTATCATGAAAATTGATCAAGGATTTAACGCTTTTACCTTAGCGGAACAGAAAAGTCTGTGGTTCTCTTTCCACACCTGCCAACTAGCCAAAAAATCTCGAGCCCTATGGAGTTTTTTTGCAAGAAAGTTTGTAGCCCACATTCATTAGGTTCCTATGTCGACGCATTACTTTTGATCTGGAGTGTGATTGTAAATAAAGTTTTTGAGACTGAAAGCAGGATTGGGTTTTACACCTTGCCAACCTAAACCAAAGACCATAAACTCAGTATTCACGGCTTTCTTTGAGAGCAAAACAGTCCACTAGAATATGCATGCGAAAACAGCTGATCTTTTGAGCAACCTTTTTTCTGCTTGATTTTTTAAGGAATATTGTTAAGCCTACCCCGTGTGTGGTAGACGGGTAAGCAGATGACTACAGTTTAATCAACTTGAAGGCCAAAAAGTTCTCTGCTATTTCCTGGCCAAGTCAACTTGGTATTATAACTATGTAATCACATTAACTAAAATGCGCAATAATGGTTTCTCCAACTTGCAACTAATTTCCGCGTAGTACAACCAGAATAACGAACATTTGATTATGACAAAGGTGATAGAGCTAAGGCTAATTTTGTGACAGTTCTCATTCTAGTTGAATGGAAATTAGGCGCAAAGTCTAGTTGAGATTTAAACGGCTAGACAGTGATTATGAAAGTAATTATTATCATACGTTAGCATACATGTCAATACTAAAGATAACTTAAAGGGTGTAATAATAAAACTGTCCACTTACGCAGCCCTTTTTACACTTGATGAAATGAATAAACCGGTGAAACCACTTCAACTGATGCATGCAGACAAATTTTAATGGACAAGCTAAACGTCAAAGCGTTTCTGCAGCAGTCGCACCCGCCAACTGGAGTCGCTCTTAGTTTAAATTTGAATATTTTTGATTGATTGATTGATTCCACATTTATCCTCCACTTACAAGGAAGCGACGAAAGCTCTTTTTAGTCGTTTAGTCTAGGCAAACGCCAATATTGGTTATATCTGGAAGTTTTCGTCGTTCAAGTTTTCCGCTTGATCCTTTGACAACCCAAGTTAAATATGATAATTGCAACCACCTACAAAACGCCATATCCCATGCTACGACTGCGTGACGAGGGTGAGAGTTGAACCCACATCATGCAATCAGAGTCGTCGTAAAAACGACGCTTTGTTTCAAAACGTTGTTATTTTAGGTAATTGTCATTTTAATCAAAATTTTCGATTATTGGTGCACAAAAATTCACGGAAAACGCTACCGAATCGCCAAAATTGTTACTTCACTTTTGTTAGAGTGATACACACACGAAAAACATGCCTCGCTTCATCTGACCGTACTTCGTATTTACCAAGATACAGAACACAAAAATTACAAAATAGTTTGAAGCATCAACGAACCAAACTTTGGAACTCGGTACCATATGAATTTAAAAAATTATCATTTGCTTTTGATCAACTTAAATTAAAATACAAAAAACATTTATCGTTAAATGATAAATGATTCACAATTTTAAATTAATTACAAAAGCTCAAGTTCGACCAATACGCAATATATTCAATTCAACACGAAAAACTGACACGCCCAGCAATTTGGCATGACTAATTTTTGGGTGGCGGCTTGATTCGATTACCGAAGGTTCCTTCGCAACTTCCTGTTTATTTATTTGTATTTATGCGTGTCCATGAGTTTCTTTTAGTTTTATTTTTATTTTGAATGGAACGAAATGATATCAAATATACCACATAAAAATTATACTTGCTACAATTCGTCGAAGTGCGCAACGAGTTTGCTGGGTCGATCGCCGGGTCATTGCACCTGCAGGCAACACTCATGCTCCTTTCGAAGAAATGAAGCAGCAGTGACGAGTCGATGGCACTGTGTACGATTTGGCCATCCCGAAATTTAAACCTCAGACTTCCCGTTTCACAGATAATGTCTGAACCTCCCGTTCCAGTTCCAGTAATGCGTTACCGCTCGATCAAATGACCCGTTAGGCAATTTGAAAAATTTAATGATCGATTAATTTGCTTTAACGGTAATTTGAGATTCATTTCTTACGTCACAATTGCAAATTTGTTGCAAACAAAAGTTTTCAAAAGAATGCCGCCTACATTGCCAGGGCGTAAACATGGAAATAAGTTGATTGCTTGTATGATGTCATAAAGTGAGCTCAGATGTAATATTCTAACATGATTTTTTCACTTACCCGGGTGAGTGTATTCTGCCACAAAAAACCCACGGTGGTCTATTTTCACTTCGATTGGCGCTTGCACACTCGCCATTATAAGGCGTAAATTGACTAACTATTCCAAAATAACTGAACACGTAATGGAGCCTATAGAAATGTATGGTAATTGATCTGCAAAAACACATTTTTCTAATCGCTCAACTCAATAAGGCCTTTTCACGATTTGATGTTTTACAAGGTCTTCCATTGTTTCTGAAATTTCTCCTACTTTGGCACTGTTGTCGTTTACAAATTCACCTCTCGTTGGCATCTGAATTTCACTATAAAAACAATTGCTCAAAAAACACTTAAAGAACGATGAGCAAGAATTCTTGTCTCTATCCCTAAATCTCACTCTATAACACTAACTCAAACCTTAACCTTAACACTATCTCAACCTTGCAATTGCTAAAACTGCCTGCGACCAAAGATCTTGCTTTGCTTTGCGAGAACTGAAAATCAAAAGCAAATTACGCGTTTTAACTTGTTCTGTTTCTTTCCTCATTTCCAAATAAATTAAATTAATAAACCAATAAAATACTGTAGATACTTTTTATGTGAGTGACGAACAGTGCAATCCGATATTGTAGTCCGATATAATTAGTAAACAACAACAATAATAGCTATCTCATTGCAATGGGGGAAACTAATGAATGACGATTCTATAAGAGAAGCAAGCTGATGCTTGGGAAAACGTGACATGCAATTATATATTTACTTTTCTTCTCTATTTCACTAAGAAAAACTGAGAGACTAAACGAGTAGCAAGACGTGGTAAGAAATACCATTGTCTCAGCTGCTTAAAGCACGTCACACTTCTACAGTACGGAACTGAATAAGCTATTGTTTTACTGCATAACTTGCATTAAGTCCTTGAAGCTTAAAAACAAGATAAAAACTGAATAACCTAGCACATAAATGATAACTGAAACTACTTTCACTTTCAATTGTACTTTGAGAATGATTTCTCAGTTTGGCTTTCAACAAAGCGGTAAAACAACCTGTTTTATACCGGAAACGTGACGTTCAGGCGGCTGAAGAGACGTCACTTCCTTCAAAGATAGATAATAGTGGAGGTTAATCATCTAAGGATGCATCAACAACAAAACAAACAAGATAGGAAATGTAGGGGCAAACTTAAGAAAATAATTAGAGGTATTTAAGTTATTGTTTCCATAGACACAGGCAATTGCAAAAAATGAACCATAACAAAAGCTAAGTGCAGCGAAAGTACAAAAAGGTCTTGGCGTTTAAATTATAACTCTACTATCAAATCAAGTCAAATGTTTGTTATATACACACTGTGTTACGCCGAAGCGTGTAGCGAGTTGGCAACGCTCATCTTCGCGCCGCTGAGCTTGGGGCAACACTGCTCCTTTTGACGAAATGTTGGAGCGGTGGCGAGCCATTAGCATCACAGTGCATAGTTCTGAAAGTCTTGAGTTTCGAACTTGACACTTATAATTTTAATAAGGATTGCAGCTTCATCTCACATCCCGGGGTTCTGCCACTTTTTTCACTTTGCTTGGATCAAGTCCTAAGCGACTATAATAACTCGAGCCTAGATCTCAATTCTATATCGAGCCATCTTGTTAGCGGTAAGTTTCACAGTGTGCTAATAGGTTGTTCTCGTTCAAGAGTTTGCTTTTTGGAAAGAATTTTCTTAGGCAACCTCGCTACAAGAACAAGCCATCTAGAGATCTTTCAATTCAAAAAAACGCCTGCTCAATAATCATCGGCTCTGATCATGTTTTGTGTTGAGCGCCCAAGTTCACGACTAATTTGACGAAAGGTGAGAATGAAGACAAAGATTGCTTAGGAGATCAAAAGCTTGCTGTAACTGTTTTTAGAGGTTGAGACGTTGAGGATTAGGATATCTTTTCATCACTTCTTATCTTGCTTTTACTTGCTTAAATGCTCGTTTTAAATTTAAATGAACAAATGGCCTTGCTCGACTTTGCGTGAATGGATCTTTCTCGTTAACGTTAAGCATCCTCTGCAGCAAATTTCTGACCATAAAAACAGACTCATAACCGACTGCTAGGTAGATATATAGCTTTACTATCGCAAACTAACTGCTTTCCGTTTATTCCAAGTGAAACTTTCTGAATCGAAACTCTTTGCGAAATAATAGTATGAATTTGCAGGTTGCTGGTCGAGCGGTAACGCGTACGTCTCTGGAGCGAAAGCTCAAGGGTTCAAATCTCGGGCCGGTCAAATCGAACACAGTGTTGTCAACGATTCGCCGCTGCTGCGACATTTTTTCAAAAGAACCTGTGTTGCCCTCAGGCGCAATGATGCGGAGATGGGCCCCGCAAACTCGTTACACGCTTCGGTGTAGTGTATAACGAGCAGAACAAAAGATTTGATTTGATCCTAAATGCATTAAGCCACATATCCAAATCAAAAAAACAGTTTTGCACATCGAACTATATAATGCATTTACTGAAGACGCGGCTCTCGTATGCGCTGAATAAAGCACTTAATCCTATTTTACACGGGCTGTCTGACCAACGCATTCCACACGTGGGAAAGGAGGTCAAAAATGCTACCTATATAACTCTTTAACCGGAAGTTATGGAACACCGAATTATTTGACATGCGGATTGACGTCCTTTAAAATTTATTAGAAAAACTAGTTTTGAGTTGATGACATCATCATAGTGACGTCAGGGTCAGGACGTTGTCATAGCAAACAACAATTTAATCAAACTTGAAGGCCAAATTTGATTAAATTGTTATCATAGAAAAAAACATAGAAAAAACGACTTTGAAAAAAATGACTTCATTTTTAATGACCTTAAAGGAGGCACAATTTTTGTGTAAAAGTTTGTTTTTGAAACTGAATTATAAAATGTTTTAGTCAAAGTTGTTACGTTACAAAAACTTTTTATGACGTCATTTAAGTTGAATACGAGCCAAAAAATGTTCAGATTTCGGAAAGTGACTTCTGAAAACCTCAATATTGGGAAACTTTCCTTTACCGCATCAACTTCAAATTTCCAAGGATAATTTGTAAATAAATTTGACTCAAAGTCAACTCAGTCAGTCAAGTCAGTAAAGAGCTTATTTCTGAAAGGATTTATTACGAAAAACCCAGAGACATAGGCGTAGCCAAGGGGTGGCCCAGGGGGCCCGGGCCCCCCCCAATTAAAATACCACCAATGATAAAAATTTCGACAACATAGGCTAGCGCTGTTTAGTTGCAGTTTTTTTTAGCAATTACGTACACAACAATAATTAACATTCAATAACATTAATGATAATGAGGGAGTTCTGGGGCCCCAAACTAACGACTATGGGGCCCAGACCAACAACTAAGGGGCCCCGGGGCCCCTAACTGACAAGCAGGAGGCCCCAGGGCCCCTAACTAATAACCAGGGGTACTGGGGCCCCTAATTGACAACTAGGGGCTCCTAACTGACAACCAGGGGGCCTCGGGGACCTTGACTGACAACCAGGGGCCCTTGGGCCCCTAACTGACAACCAGGAGACCCCGGGGCCCCTAACTGACGACCAGGAGGATCCAGGCCCCTAATTTACGACCAGGGGGCCCCGGGGCCTCTAACTGACAACCAGGGAGCCCCTGACTAACGAATTCCTAAAAGTTGCTACTAAAGAAATTTAAGAGTTTTTTCCTAAAAGTTGCAACCCAGGCCTTCGCTTAACGTTATTATGAACTTAATGCTATAACACAGGCGATAAAGCAAACCCCCAATTGAAATACTACCAATGATAAATACGTATAATGAGAGCATAGCCATTACGTTGTCTTTGTCCGGAATTGCAGTTTCTTTAATTTAGGATTTACGCGTACAAAAGCAAGTAACAATAATAACCACCACGTGTCCACGTCATAATAATGTCATGCAATTCTTGGACGTTTCAAAAAACTGTCAATTGACTTGACTCGAGTCCTCCACGTTTTGGAAAAAAAGTTATTTTAAGTTTGCTTTAAATGTGTTTTTTATGAAAGAACTTAAAGGTGCGATGTTATCTCAAAATCATAGGCGAAGCCAGGAAGCCTGGGCCCCCTCAATCGAAATGCCACCAATGACACAAATTTGACAAAAAAGTCTTGTTTTTTCATTTTCAGTTTCTTTTAGCATCATTGCGTACAACAGTACTCGCGCACAACAGTAATTAACAATAAATAATATTGACGACCAGGGGGCCCGGCGCTCCTCCTTATTTCAATTTCTTCAACCAATTTAAACGTATAACCAGGGCGAAATCAAAATTTTTTTCCTAATAGTTGCTACCTCAGGCCCTCATCTAAACGTTTTATGAACGTAACAAAATAACCAGCGCCGGATTTGCCATATGGCACAGTGCCAGGGCCGCGCGCACAGATAGTAGGACTTTTTTGGTCTTCACTTATATTTGGCAGGAAGATGTTGCAAAAATCCCATAAGTGCCAGAGGCACCGCGCAATGTAAATCCAGCCCGGGAATAACAAGTTTAGTAAGCGTAACCATCTATTGAACCATTTTTCAATAACGATTCACCTCCACCTTGCCAGTTTTTACGCTCAAAATACTTTTAAAAAAATAGCTAGGAAAATGCTCATTGAACAAATTATTGAATTCGAATTGAGGGGTCCTAGGTCCCCTGGCCGTACATCTACTCCTATAACTGGTTAACTTCATGAAAGGAAATTCTTTGAGTGGATTATCATTTACTGCTAAAATATTGCAGAAGGCAATGTGCCTTACTTCCTCCTGTATGGACCAAATCACTCACAATTAAAATTGTTTACCATAATGCAAGATTTTAAACGTGTTTTGGACTTTAATTGCAAGTAAAAGGAGGATTGAACAATCAAAATTTTTCGATTGGCTTTCATATGTTAAAAATCTAGTTCTTTCAAATGGCTGTGAACACGTGCGAGATGGGATCCAATGGGATTAAGATAGCGTTTTTTTCCAAAAACTTTAAAAAATCGCCCAGCGGCTGGGGGCTCCGTCCCCAGTCTGTGATACGTTTAAGTACACTAGGTTTCTCAACACGACTCCTAAGTTAGACATTTTCGCTTTTTAACTGTTAGTTTTTGCCCTTTTCCTTTACCAAAATCCTGGTTAAGTGACAGCAGACCACGACTTCAGATCTTCCATTCTACAATATCTTTGCCCTACAAAAAGTTCCCTTTTTGAAACTTTCTGATGATGTCATTCCATGTGATTTGTGGTTTGGGCCGACCCAATCAAAAATCCTGGCTACGCCAATGCCCAGAGATGACCATTTTTCCTCTCGCTCTCCGTGTAAAATAGTATTAAACTCAAATGTGCAATTTGCATAATGAATTCTTACACTGTACATATGAAGCAATACTCTTAGGAGCAAAAATTTGGGGGTAGAAGTTCTAAGAAATTCTTCCTTGATATTGGCTTGAAATTACTTATCTATACCATGCTATGCATACGGCCTACAGTATAACTCCTATGCACACTACTCATTAGAACTTTTGTTTAACTGTCATCTTGCCTTGATGATGCACAGAAAAGATTAACCTAAGAAGAGACCATCAGTCTTGAAATCAATGAAACATTTATCAAAGGGACATAAGAATAAACCAAAGCGTGCTTCAACAGCCTTTATTTCAATACTTCAGTAAACATATAGTAGCTTCCTTTCATTTTAGAGCACTTTATTTCTTCACTCTCATTCTAAAGCCACTCATGTTCAGTTTCGAGCTGCTTTAGAGAGCTTACACATACTGTATTTGAAATTAATATTCACTGCTACTATACAAATCTTTCCCTAAGGAGAAGAATTTATGATTAAGTTATAAAAAGGTTTGGTAGATCAACTTGAAAGACGGCTGAACCAACTCTGAGGTTGTGAATCTCAATCACGGCTCAGTTTATTCTGGCTGTTTTTTCCTGGAAAAAAATCAAAACTTTTGTGCAATTTCAGCGAATAAAAATTTACATAAATTCCAATTAACAAGCTTAAAATTTTGAACCAATTAGTTAGTTGTCAAAGCCACCGATAAAAAAGCACAAGACAATAAAACAAACAAGCACCACGAAGCAAGTCTGACGTCAAAGTTCACTCGAAGGTTGTGCATGGATTTGGTCTTTAAACATTCGATTGACTTTCACATTACCAGCAATTAGCAAGGAATTAGCAAGGCTCAAATGCAACGCAACATAATAGATGATTAATTCACATGCAACATTGGCCAATTAACATGCTGAATCCGCAAAAGCTTCATGTCGTCACGGTGACGTAGTAAATCTAATCAATTCTGAAAGGCGCCACAAAATGAATGAGCACATCCACCATTGCGCACGTACACTAAAGCAACCTATCTTAACTAAAGAGTCAAGACAACAAAAAAAAAACTTAATCAGAAAAGCTGAAATCGGCTCGGCAATCGGCTCAAACTTGACCAGTACAGACAAATTTTGCTCTGAAGCGGAGTTGTTATTTGATAAGGTCCAAATCTACTCAAGAAAAAGTCACTTTCTGCAACTAAATTAGTCGATTGCTGTTGCCTCAGAAGTCATGATATACCAATAGATTAATAAATCGTTGAATGGCACAGCCTGAAAATCCTTCACGAACGAACGCGTCAAAGTGCAACTGCCGAAAACCACCAAAAAATTGTAACTGCCAAAAACTACCAAAGGCCAGTAATTAAAAGGGCACTCCCCGCCAGCGTAAATCTTAAACCAGACCAAATCAAATTAAATCAAATCAAGGTTATTGTTCGCCAAATACACCAAAAAAAGGAGAAAACGCAAACACAATCATCAATTAAAAAAGTTAATCCTAATAAGGAGTATTGGTTAGGAAACACCAAAAACTGGAAAAATTACGAGTTGAGGTGCAGCTTACTAAGTTGTTCACACTTGGAAAATAAAATGGGCTCAATGAATGAATTAAATGATAGGCTGTGCAATATAAACCAGTAATCTCCAACATGCTAGAAAAACAAACAACAACATCACTTGAAAAAGTAAACTACACGTATCAAACGTTAAATAAATTGAAAAATTAAATAATTTTGTAGTAGAGGTCGATTTAGTATTTGCTAATTGGAACCTTTTTTGTACTGCTTTTTGAAGATAGCGGTACTAAATTCTTTGTTTTTACAAACATGTCAGTGTTTGTCCAGAGTTTCGATCCTCTAAAGGCCAACAGTTTTTGCGTACGGCAATACATTATTTCACTCTTGGTCGAAAATAGATATTCTTTGAAGCATGTCTGGTGTTGTTTTGTAGAACAGCGTCAATTTTGTAGAACAGGTCTTAAAAGAGTTTTGGTAATTTATTGTTTTGAAGTTGGTGTATGAATTTACCCAGTTCTAATTCGTAAATTTCTGTCAGTTTAAAGAAAGTTTAATTTTTGTAAAGAGGAGATAGCGGAGAATACCGAGAGCTATTTGTTATAGCTCAGACGATTTTGTTCATTCATCCCGTTCACACTTGGATCTCGTTTAAATGTTTCAGAGCAGCTGTACCTAAGACTAAGATTCCATATGGTAGTTTGCTATACACGAGCGCATAGTATAGCATGCTTAAAACATCTTTTGCTACATAATGTCGTATTCTACAGAAAAGCGGAACACATCTCGCAAGTTGTCCAGAAACATGTGCTTTAGGAGCAGACTCCACGTTAAGTTTTCATCAATAGTAATTCCCAAATATTTTACAGTCTTAGTTCTAATCAAGGTTTAATGGTTCATTATCAACTTAGCATTTCCTGAAACAGACTTTTGTGGCTGTTTAAGTGTTTGTGAACCAGAATGTAACTGGTTTTCTGTAGTTTAATGCGAGCTTGTTGTTTCTTAACCAGCAGTTTATTTTTTCGAATTCTATGTTAACTGGATTTTGAAGAACCAACAAATGTTGGTCCCTCATTTGTAAATATGTATCATCTGCGAATAGAGCAGTATCAAAGTTGGTTATAATGGGAAGATCATTACCGTATAATAAGAATAAAAGTGGACCTAGTGAGGATCCTTGCGGAATTCCACAGGTTACATTAGCAAACTCAAATGTTTCTCCCCTAAAGTTTAGATACTTTTGTCGTTTACTTAAAAAGTTTTGAAGTAACTCTAGTGGGGTTCCACGAATGCCAAATTGGATTTTTAGCTTTTGAAGCTAAATTCTATAATTCACAGAGTTGAATGCTTTTGACAAATCCAAAAAAATACAGAAACTGTATTTCCCTTGGTCTACATTTTTCAATAAGGAGTCATACATGAGGCTGATCGCATGTATGGTTAAAGTGACTTTGACAAAAATCAAATTGTTTTTCTCTAACGAGGTTGTACTTTTGCACATAAGAATTCTGTCATAAATTACTTTTTCAAAAAAGTTATCACATTGCAATAGCAAAAAAATAGATCTATTGGTAACCATGTATCGATTACCCTTTTTAAAAACTGATATAACTTTAGTAATTTTTTAGCAACTGCGAAACATATCCTTGTTGATGAATTTGTTGAAAAATGTACTCAGTGTATCTGAGATTAACACTTTACCAGAATTTAAGGAATTCAGTTTCTACATCAAGCTTGCGAATTGCTTTTTTCGGATTTCATAAATCTATAAGCGAGCGTATTTCTTCTTCAGTTGAAGGAGACATAAAAAATGAATTTGGTGGGTTTTGAGGATGCACTCAATTTGATATTTTTTCACTGGCAACTAGAATCAAACTCGTCAGTTTTTCTCCGACAGTTAGAAAATAATTATTAAAATAATTGATGATAGAAATTGGGTTGGTAATTTCATCATCATCATTAGAAATTGGGTTGGTAATTTCATCATATTCATGTGGAAGGGATGGTTATCTTTTTTTGATGTTACGTAAATCATGTACCGGTACTGTTTTACGGATCCGTTCCGAATTATTTCTAGCAGCGATAATTTCATCATTGTAATGTAATACAATTGCTTAGCTTTAAATATTACTCGATTTAGCAAATTACGATATGTTTTGCATAGTGCATAGTCTTTACTGCTTTGTTCATCACCACGATCTCTAATTTTACAGATTTGTTTAAATATTTTTTTTGTGCGGATCGATTTTAACAATTCTTTAGTTAGCCAAGGTTTAGCTTTTAATCGCTTTTCTTTTCTGGTTGCATGATGCAGCGGCGCATGAGAATAAACAATATTTCAACAAACGATTTCAGAAAGTAACCAAATTTTTCATCTGTTGATTTTTCATGCGCGTTAAAATTGATACCGGTACTGTTTATAAGCCTATTAATATCTTCCTCAAAAATCGCTCATGTTGAACTGTTTCATATCACGAATAACATAAGTATCATGTTTTTCTTTTGGCTCAGCTGTTTTAGATTTCATTAAAGCAAATGTTAAATCATGATCTGAGAACTCGCACTTCATTAAACCAAATTTAAATTTATCAGATCGCATTTAATTTGTGTAAATGTGATCTAAAAGTGAATTGGTTGCGTCTGTGGTTCTCGTTGGAACATCAATTTCACATTTTGTAATCACTACTTAATAAGTGCTGGTTGGTATATTTGCGAATATTATTGTCACGGTCAATTTTTAGGATATCAACGTTGAAATCTCCTACTTCTATGGGCGTATTCTCCATCATGCAAAGCATGAATTGCATGCCTAGTCATTTAGCCAAGAATAATAATAATTTAAACAAGTACAGTACACACAAAAATTTAAAGCAGCCTCAAGCTAAGTTACCGCAGTTACAGGCATTAACTTTTTAGTCAAAGTAGCAACAAATAGTCGTGCTCAATTCGTTGATTTCACTTTTAGTTTGGTTTTAGCATAACGTTAAATTACAAAAAATAAGTAGCAACGCGCATGCAATTTTTAAATATTGCTTTCAGCGGTTCAAGATATCGCTATGTTTTGATAAGATTACGAAAAAATTAAATAGGTTTGAGAACTTTGATTGGCGCATTGTTTGCTGCAAACGTTCTTTCATAATTCTAGTTTTGTTTTTTTAGTAAAATGTAGTCTCTATTTTCAACAGAGGTAAAGTTGAGGACACAAGGCTCGAGGCCAAGGACACAAAAAAAATCTGAGACCAATGCCAAGAACAGCCCTTCCAAGGACAGACCTTCTCGAGGCCAAGGACAGGAATGCTCGAGGCCAAGGCCAAGGACACAGGCGCAAGTGTTCTCCTAAAAAAAAAACGTCTTGAAAAAAGTTTTTCAGGCGATCTCCACAAAAAAGGTCTTCAAAAATTTTTTTCCGGCGATCTACAAAGTTTTAATGATTCAAAAAATAGTGCTGTCCTCGAGCCGAGGACAGGGCAATTTTTGAGGGCTTGAGGCTTCGAGGCTAAGGACTTCAAAATGTGTCCTCGAGGACTCCACCTTTGATTTTCATTTTAGATTTGTAGCATTAAACTGGCTTAAAACAGGCCACAGACGATGCACCAAGACAGGCAATTTTGAATATTGCATGGGTGTTATTTATGTAATTAAGCGATATGCTAAAACGAGAAACTAGGCAGTGAAACGTAGCAGTGGCAACCGGTACTTATTAGCATTAGATGATGTAAGTCAGAGTCAGGGGTGCCGAAACAAGGGGGCGTGGGGATATATCCCCCCAATAATTTGGCTGTATCCCCTCCAATAATTTGAATGGGTGTATAGTACATCTGAGCGAAAATTGAGAAAAAAAGTGTGCTATTTCTGATGAAGACCTTTTTTTTGGTCTTCACCTGAATTTGGGAAAAAAAGTGTTCCATTTGCATTTTTTTTTTTGGTCTTCACTAAATTTCCAAACCTGAACAAAATCGTGGTCGAGGTTCATCCTTCCCAATGTTGAAAATAGGGAAAAATTGGGGTAAAATTGCAAATTATTCCCCCCAATGCTCAACAAAGATCGGCACCACTGGTCAGAGTGAGTTTTTAATATGGTACTGTTCGCACTATTTAGGCTAAATGCTAGCCTATGAGAGTGAGAGTAAGCTGTTTAATCTAAGTAAACAAGAAGTTACTGATAGTTGGTCCAGTTAGTACGTAATTGGCCTAGTTGTAGAGTTTGCGGGACGGATTGGCAAAAAAGTTCGGAAGACTATCAATAAATTACCAGTAAGTTGTTTAACTGGTTGCTTCGTCTGTGTTTTACAGGTTATGGCATAAACTAAGCAAGGAGAGGCCTAACCATACTTGCATTAACTAGCCCTGAGACTATACTAGCCTGCTTAGTATTCATATGTGGGCAAGTTAATGCAAAACGTTCGCTTCGTTAACCACTAGTCCGTTTATAAAATTCACACCTCCGCTAACGTTAATCCGTTATTTTCAGCTTTAACTAACGGAAGTTAATAAAGTCCTTTAATTCGTTGGCATTTCGCGTGTAATTTACATTTCTTTATATTCACTGACTTTTAGAACACGTTTTGACGTCGTTGAGCTAATTGTTTGGAAGTTACATTTTACAGTCTAATCTAATTCCAAGATGAAAATAAGTTCAAATACACTAACGCAGCTGCGATCGGAAAACCTTTGGATATTGCGAACAAACATAATTAATAGACCTATGAGGCTGCAACATATTATTAACCACAAAAAAGAGCTCTTTTTTTCGCTTTCTTCTATAAAACTCGTGCTAATATGCATAAAGTGTTATCAGTGCAAACTGGTTTGTACCGGTACGATGAATAAATGGTGCACGATATTAACGATAAAAACCTTTGCGGAAGTTAACAGAACTTAACTGTAGTTAATTTAGTCCGTTAACATAAGAAAACTTTGTAACGTATTAACGAGTTAATGGAAAAGTTAGCTTCGTTACTGACGGATTAACGCTTAACGGTTTTGTACCCACCTTTGTTAATATTGCATACCATTGCTGTCTGTTACCAGGTTACTATATGCTACAATTGCCTCAGAAAAAGAGGCTATGAAAGTACGCTATGCATTTACTATTCAGCAAGTTGGCTCAGCTTTGTTCTTCACTTAATTTTTTTACCTCAATTAGACCAACTTACTGTTAGCATAGGATATGGTGCTGGGCTACTGGCACATACATAAACTGCTAAACCTGTCACTGTCTGTGCATGATAACACAAGCGATAGACTTATACTCGTACACAATAATGTGTACTGCGGGAGGCCTAGTTGCAATATCAGAATATTTAGAAACGTTTTTTAGTCTTATTGCCTGATAACCAGTGACGTCATCAAAACTGATGACGTCATCAATCATAATTGCATGCCTTTTCTGAAATGTCACGCTACGCCACAACCAACTACAAAATAAGTTTGCGATTTCATGTTCATTTTGTGTAAAGTTTCATGCAAGCTTTCACCAAATTCGTGAATCCTATCTACTGTTTGTTTTGGATGCTGATAGATTGCTCCAACTACAATTTTCGGTTTACCGAGTATTTCTATTCAAAGTTCCTCTACGTATGGAAGGTTCAGTTTAATGCTGTCACTGGCAATAGATCGATTTTTTACGAAAAATCCTAGAGATCATGGATGCGCCAAATTTGGCATGTGGTGTGCACCAAAATTTTTTGCAAAAATAATTTTGTTGATGACGTCATCATAGTGATGTCAAGGTTGATTTTTGACAAGTTTAGCAGATACAGAGGAACCTCGCTAACCTGACCACCTATGGGAACATCATCCAGCGGTCGCGTTAGTGGGGTGGTCAGGTTAGCGAATTTTGCTCTGGAGCATCCTGTTTGCAGCAATTGGTGTTTGTAGCAACTCTACTTGACTTCTTCATCAACACAGCAACTCTCTCCTCAAATAACAGCCTGAGAAATGCTATGTCGCGTCTTAAACTTGATTAAACAACTGTTTGAGGCTTTAAAGCCATCTTTCTTCAGAGATTTGGGAAAGCTTAGAGCTTTTTCTTGAAGCAAAGGCCCACTTATCGGTACGTTCAGTTACTTATTTGTCACAAAAGCAAATTATTAATCACGTGTGTCGCTATAGCGGAGTTAAATTTGCAGTTTTGGACCAAAACTTGGTAGTCCTGGTCTGGAAACCGGGGTGGCCGCGTTATTGAAACAGAGTGTAATGCACTACCATAGTAAATTATTTGGGATTGCACTGAATTGGTCCTGATAAAAAGATGGTCGCGTTATCGAGGTGGTAGCCGACAGGAATTCCACTGTAAATTTTTTTTTTTGAATCGGAATCTTAAAATGCCTAAGTCAAAGTGATTGTGTCACAAAAAAAAACAAGTCCTTTGACGTCATTTAAGTTGAATATCGCAAAAATCATAGCAAGTTAAATCTTGCATTTGATAACATTATGATCGCGGTCATGCAAAGGACGCTCGGCGAATGGCGATAAGTTGTTAACCATATTACCTGGCTCTAGCATTTCAAATAAAGCAGCTCAGAAACATCGAGACGTCGGGTAGATTTTCTCTTTAAATATCCAAACAGAAATCGCAATATCCCAGAAGCGAAAGCAAAATGTTATTCCTATAACAATGGCTCTTACAAACAGTTCTAGGAGTTTCAATTGTACTACACCTTTATTACATCAACAAAAGTTGCAGATTATATCACTTTAGAAAATATTTTTAACTGCATCGACGTAAATAACTTCAACTGGGATCTCTTTTGTGATTTAATTCGGTTTTGATTAAAAGACACAATACTGATAGCTACGATCATTATTTCGGTGATCACGTGATCAATTCAACTTTAATAAAAAATCCAGTTTTTATTTTGAAAAAATTTTGGACTTGGCTTTTAATATATTTGTTAGTTGGAGCTTCAGATTTGCCATTGGAATAGATAAAATGGGGTTGCATTAAAGATGAATTGTTCGTAATCGTCAAAATGCGGCGGCAGCAGTCGACAATATGCGTTCTAGAATTCAGACGGGCTCGAGCATCTGATTTGTCGCCAATACAAACTGCGATTGTGGATTAAAGGTAATCAATTAAATCAAATATTTATACTCGCTGTATTACACCGAAGCGTGCAACGAGTTACACGGTCCATCTCCACGTAACTGTTCCTTTCAAAGAAGTGTTGCAGCGGTGACGAGCCGTTAGCAACACTGTGTTTAATTCGACCGGCCCGAGATTCGAATCTCATACCTCTGGCTTCAGAGACAAAGGCATTACAGCTTGATCAGCTAACCACTTCAGTAGCAATGTAAAAGATTTAACATCTAATTCAAGCCAGTCAATTCAATATTGTTTGCACCTTTCTGCTGACTATCACTGTAGTTGAATTACAGTATAATAGGGTTATTAAGTTCAAAAAGTTACCGACTTTCAAACACAATCATCAAGTTTTTGTGCATATTCAAATAAACTTAGCTCAACGTGAGGCCTAGAAACTTAGCTCAACAGTTCTTGGGTTAAACAAGCCAAGAATAAGCCTCCACTTAATTTACTGAGACTTCTGTTGGCGAATATTTCTAAATCACTTTATTTTCCACACATACATAGTATGCAAACTTTTTGCTGAATATACTGTCCTCATTTGTCCTCTTTAGCTCTTTTACTTCAAACGTCTGGCGTTGAATTTGATGCTTATTCGAAAATCGAAAATAAAGAACAAAAGAAGCAAAAGAATAGAACAATGCTATATATTTTGTATAAGCTATTTCTATTGAGAAAGACAGCATGCTATGAATAGAATCAACTATACGAATTTATAAGCAGTTTAATAAACGTTTTTCTCTATGAAATGTAACGTAAAAAGCTCAATATATCGTGCTATGAGTAAAAAAAGTATCGAGTATATATCAAAAAAGAAAAGAGCATTCAATTTTTTTAAATCTTAGTCAATTTCTTAGAATGGCGTGAATGTAATGGCAAGGGAAATAGAATATAAACTTACAGCTTTTAAACTACTGTATAATAGTCCAAACCATAAAACAGAATTTTTGAGAATTTACCGCAAAAAGAGAACAAAAACCGGTAGAATATAACTTTTATTCGAGACGTTTCGTTTGTTTATTCTTGCAAGTTCTTGTTATTTACAGCAGCGAGAGATAAACTATTCGTTTACCAGACAATTATAGGACGTAATGTTCGGAACATCGAAATATCTTTGATAAAAAAACACACAGTTGTACTGGAGTGGGGTTTATGTTGGAGACAATTTAAATACAACATGTTTCGAAGTCATTGCTGTAGTAATGCCGTTCCAATTCTACTTAATAAAATTGCAGCGTTTCATACTGTATTTATTTTGCTAACGTAACGTGCACAGTGCAGCTGACCAGTCACAAAACTTTTTTCTAAAGGCTTATTCCAATGGTTCCCAAAGTGAGGTCAGCGGACTTTTTAGGGTCCGTGAAGCACTTTCAGAAGGTCCACGAAAGATATTTGGCATAGACCTAACTTCGCTCAGAGCTTAATAATTTTGCTTCCGGCTCCTGTGCGTTAAGGAGGTCCGCAATCTATGCTTGCGAGATCCATTTTTTGCTTCCTATGCGTTCGTTTTGATTACTCTACCCGACTACCCTATTGCGTAGCAGAGAGAAAAGTTTGGTTTTTAGGCCGCTACTACTATAGTTAGCTAGCTACTCCTGTGGCCTATAGCTGAAGCTCAGTCTTTTTGTGCCATGTAGAGAAGGCCGTCAAACATCTAAAAAATTGCAAGGGGTCCGTTGCGAATTAAAAAAAAAAATCATTAGTGAGTTTGCTACCTTGAAACGCGAAATGAGCTATTTACGTCGTACGGCATTTTGAAGGCAATACAACTCAGCCAAAGGTAAATCAATGGCACAGATGCTCTATTAAGATTCTATGTTGTTTTGAATGAAAATAACTTCCGAATTATGTTATTAGGTTGAGGATTTGTCAATGATAAAAATGTTTTGTACCTATAATTCGGGTGTGGTTTGCCAATTGTTGCACAGCAATAGGCTAAGTTGGTTCAAGTTTGAAACATCTTACTTCTGTTATTTTTTGTTACTGAAAAAGGAGCGGCTAAAAAGAAATTTTTACAGGTTGCGAAGTCAATTTATACCTTTTGTGGATCTTTCACACATTGCTTTCAGTTCTGGTTCTGGATTTTTTTTCCTTTCCTTTTCAAGAACAAAACAGAAAAGTGTCGGACAAGACAGTGGACTCTGGCCATGCAGAATAAAAGCACATTAAGTGGCTGCCAAGACGGTTTAAAACTTGTTCAATTGTGCTTTGATTAGTGGGTACAAAGTACCTATTTTTACTTTGTAGTAAGCTAAACAAGCTAGAAAACTAGGAAGTAATCATCATTTTCTAACCCTTTTTTCAGACTAAAATTGGCAGCAACAATAGGTAGGGATAAGTATTTAGGGGAGAGGGGAGAGAATTAAGCGGTTTACAGCCACCTTCCCAATAATTCATTCCTTATAGTTTTGTATACTTTATTTCGATATTGCTATTTACACCATAAAAATTAACTTTACTTGAAACCTAATGCACCAATTGTGCAAAAAATTTGTCGGAAGACGATGCAGGATTAATCAAAAGATATCTTTCAAATCCTGAAGCAAAGCTAAGCGTGAATATCCAAATCAATAAATTTTACAGCTCCATTGATACCGTGGCTCGGCTGCGATTTCGAAATCATACAAATTAAATTCTGTTTTTTCACACATAAAGTTACAGTTTATTTTTATATAATTCCTTCATGTTGTTTCATGAATTTTTCAAGATTTTTCTGTCTGAAAAGTACAGTGTGTCACAAATTCCGATACACGTTGTGTACGTTGGTGTGAGATATCGCAATATTAATAGGAAAACATTACGTAAATTGACAAAATTCAAGACAGTAATTTCTCTACACCAACGCAAGACAAAATTAATTTCGAATTACGACGACTTCTGACCACACAAATATTTTAAACTCCGTTATAAAAACGTGAACAGTTGGTACAATGAACGCAAAACTATAGTATTGTGTACTAGTATTAGGCGATTTAAAACTTTACTGTAAGAGGAAATAGTTGGTATCTTTACAGCATTATTGAAATTATACATCGGTATTAAATTTCAGATTTTCAAAACTGTGATGTAATCAATACCGAAATACCGAAACGTAAGTTAATTGAGGGAAAAACAACACGCTTTTGGTCTAGCTAATTTTCCAGGAACGTTCAGCGGATTTTAATACAACGTCAGACACATCACAACTACAAAAGATAAAATGGAATTTCTAGCATTTAAAAAAAATTCTGAAAAAGAAATAACAACATTTATGTCACAAACAACGTCTCAGTTTTTGGAGTAATTTGTTCCTAACGGTAAAAGGTTTCCAAAATAGCAGCCATTGGCATTACATGACTGTGAGACTATTACGATTTTTAACTTGACTTGAACTTAATATAAACCGGAGTCCAAAAATGTTTTATTATTTTTATTTGAAATATCCTGTTTCCCTACTAACGTATTTACGACTTTGACTAAATTGCAATAAACTGACGACCTACGTCATCTAGCAACGAGCAACGAAAACGTAGATTTTACTCAAATCAAAGGACAACCTATGCAGTACAATATTGTAGTCGACACTTATCAAAACCAGCTAATTCAAAGGAGTAAATAAGGCACCTACACTACACCATGCCATACGTATCGGACTGCAAGCTGGACAGTGGACACACTATGAAAAGCAACGATGCATTTAGTCCAAAACCAAAATCTTTCTAAAAAATTGATATATTGTTATTTAATCATGCTCATGAACCAGATACTATGAACCAACACCGAGTATGCACTCTATTGGTTCAGTTTGCTGCTGCTACGTCAAAGTACACCAACACCACGATGAGCAAACTGTTTAGTCTTGTTAAAAAATATGCGCTGTGTTTTTGCAAGGACACAACGAATATTGCTAGATTCTTTTGTTAAAAGCTGGATCCAGAACGCTCAAAGTGGCGTGACGAAAATCTGACGATCACATTGCAGTATATTTTGCTTCAAAATGATTGCATCTTACTGCTGAATTATTAAGAACCAATTTTGTTTATGCAAATTGGTTGGGGTCAGTTGCGTTTCACAATCTCTTGATCGGATAAATAGTAGGGAAGGGGGGCTGCGGTTGCGCTGAATTGCATGCTATAATAAGAATTAGGTTTCTTCCGCTCTTTCATAATTTCTACGAGCGGGTTTTTGTTTCGATTTTAAATTTAATTGTTTTCAGAGATTTAATTGAACTGATAACACACATTTGACGGAGTCGATCTTAATAAACAAGTGTAGGTAAAATATCTCGAAAATGCTGCATGGCCGTCCTTTGAAGCAATTGTATTATAATTATTGTAAATCCATCTATTCTCGATTCACCACGTTGCCTCAGCCAGGAGAGCGCGAAGGGACATTTTGGTCTTCGAGTCAAGCTGCCATCTGTCTACCACACACAGTGGAGGCTGCACAATGTCCCTTTCAAAGCTGAACGTCAAGGAGGGAAGCTGAAATAGCAATTTTTATTGTCGTTGGTTTGACCCAGAATCAAACCCGAGTGAACCGTTTCAGCAGCAGATACTCTATCCTCTTGACCATTGGTTGATTAATATTACTGATTTCTTCCGCAACGTTATAATAAACTTGAAACTTAACGCAAAATGAAACTTAGCTCACCCATTTCTGATTGTTGGGGTAAAGATCGATGAGTTCTTCTACTTCGGTCTCTTCTAGACGAAGAAGATAACGATGCTGAGCCGTTCGTACTAGCAGCTCTGTACTTGCTTTGAAAAGATGGTTTTTCAGTTGCGAGCGACCATCGTTTGGTTTGATTCGCCCAATTTGGGCGCTTGGGCCGGTTACAATCAAAACTAACATTGCGTATATAACTTGGAACATAACAAGGTACAGTTTTAAGAGGTTTTACTGATGTATGGTTTTCTTTTTTGCTGTCTTTTGGGTTATTTTTGGCATTGTTTGCCCCTTCAATGAATACTTCACCATCATTCTTCCATTCAGTAGAACTCTCTGGGCTGTTTGAAGTTGAAGTTGCTGCGGAAAGTCGCGTTGCTCTCTCACGGCGCTTAACATTACGACCATCGCGATGATTTGCAATCATATTGCATACAAACAATTTGCCTATGATGTACACAAATTACAAAAGTATTAAAATCCTATACACCTATATTGAACATTATATTGAAGGTATTATGCTTATTGCTTATTCTGTAAAATAAAATGCTAGCTATAATGCAAAACTGAATCTTCCCGCAAAAAGGGCGTACTGCACTAAGCGTGTGCCGCAAATCTATCTCAACACTTGCATCAAAAAGAAACCGCTATATGTTTATCAAAATTGAGCGTTGTTTTAAGGCTTCTGAAATGCCAATTCGTACACTTAGTTAAATATTCAAAACGATATTAGCCAAAATATGTACACGTGTTATTTTCGCATATTTACCACATGATGTAAACATGTTATTTTTTGCGAGTTAAAGACTGCCAATTCGCCTATTTAATTTTGGAAAAATTCGAATCGTTTTTTTATTTCTTCGCGAATTTAGGTAAACAATTTTGAATAAGATTCTATTTGAGTAAGATTTACCCCTGATGAAACAAACTGTTGGGTTTTATAGGTTTTAATTTTTAATGTTTTAAATTATAATACTGAGGGAATCTATTGTAAACAATTTTTGTATATTTAACTGCACAGAATAAAGACGCATGTAAAAATAGTTTACGGCATGAACAAGTAAAATCAAAAGCGGTGGAAAAATTGACCCTAAACCAAAAAATCGAACCGCTAAAGTTAAAGTCGATTTTATTTTTATAGCTGTTATACCGTAACACGGTACGACATGGAAAAAAACAAAAAAAAGATACGCTTAACTCTGTGGTTATAAAGGAACAGAGGAAGGCTGCGATTGGACCTTTTGAGCAGCCACCCAGTGGAATTACAAGATACGCTATCTGCACATCCACTCTGACTCTATACAGATACCATCCTAACTCTTTTTATAAGAACTGCTTCATAGGAACATGAGGCTCAGTTTTTCAAAAAATCAAAGAATAAATTAAAACAATGCTAGTCTCACCATGAAAAAAAAACAATTAAAAACACCCACTAGTACAATGCATATTTGTACGTAGTTAGCAGTTTTCTTGGCTTTTTCTACAGTATATTGCCGTAGTTGATCTCACAGTAATCATGACTTATTACAAAAGACAACTTTTATCCAAGTGAAACTAAATTCGTGTCACTTTATTCTTCAACAAAGTTAAGAACAAATAGGGCTGAAAAGTCGTAACCACCAGCGCACCAGCCTAAGCTCAAAACCTACTGGTTCTGACAATAACGTGCATCCTATAACAACTTTTGTTAACTTATCGCTCTGCTATGTTGCACTTAAACGTGACCTTCCTAAAGACCAACCAAACTGAATTACGTTGATAATATCGTTGTTGGAACATCAATAACAGACTCTAAAACAGACTTTAAATAGATTACGTCACCTAGTTCTGTATCACTAAAAGCTATATAAATGTTTACCTAGAGTCCTAGACATAAGACTTGCTTTTAAATCGCTTAGCTTATCTTTCAACAAGCAATATTTTAGCATCGCCAGACCCAAGTCCACACCGCTTACGCGTTTATGCGATAACAATTGTTCAACGCGAAAAAACTTGGAAACCTAATAGCGGAGGTAAAAAACAAACAAAATGTCTTTTCGTCGTGCCTTTTTTTTACCAGTAGAACAACGAATCAAAAACTGACTTGAATATTGTTTGACAACAAACACGCCTATGTCGTAATTATAACTTCAACACTACTCAACCTCAGTGGTTCCTGTTGGTGGTTTCCAGGCGGTAATCACCATCATCAGCCCATCTATTTTATTGAAAATCCAATGTATTATGCTTTTTCTAAGCCAATGATGTAGAGCAACTTTTCATTTTCTGGATAACAGCTAAAACTCGGTTCTTTACTATCTTCTACGTTAAGCAGATCATCAAAAATTTGAGGATAAGCTCCCCCACGTAATTTTTGATTTGAATTTTTGACTTTTTCTCAACCAACCCACCAGGGATTCGATTTAGAGCAAGGATCATTTTTCTGCATAATAGTCAATATTCTTTCGAAGTCAGTTAATCTCAACATCAATCTGTCCAGGTTTTAATTCTCAGGTTATCTTGTATTTTGATGACAGTTTTAAATTATTTCCGAAACGATGAAAGCATAATTGTGCAAACTTGAGAGAATAATCATTGCATTAGTATGCACAGCACACTGTTTAAAGTGGGGCTAATTTTATTTGCTTTCTTAGATTTTGCAAATGGTTATCGAATAATGATACGGTAACTAACAATCTAATCTCGATCAAATGTCGATTAATTTCGCAAACAAAAGGCACCATAATAGATGAAACTGTAATTTTAGGTTGAAGCAAATTGCACAATTGTAGTCCCCCTTTAACTTAGTTCTCTTAAAGATTCACGATTGCAAAAATCGTGTCTTGCAAGTTGCACGCGACAATCACTGCCATGATTGATCTTACATATTTGCATCAAGTTGTTTGTACTATTTCGATATGGAAAGACATCTGATTAACTTGCAACTTTCTATAGGCTACCATATATAACGCTGAATTACCCCATTTAATTTTTTGTTTTTTCCAAATTGGTCATAATCAAAACCTAAGCTACAAAATTATTTTCTTCGTTTGCTGCAGTTACAGGGTTATTATCATGGCTTATTTATTATTCAAAGTCAAATACTAAGCTCAATATTGCTACTCGTTAAGGTTTCCGATGTCTATGTAGAGTTCTAGATATTGCATTAGAATAAAACCATTCTGCAGTTTGTTTCACCCTAAAGAGACACTCAAGATGGGCCTTTGATCTACGACCTTAATTGAGTTAGAGTACTTAATCAAGGTGAAAGATGCTGGAAAAGTGCACACGTATCCTTTTTAATCATCATCATCCTTCATTCCCCGCTTTTCCGTGAGGATTGCAGGGGCAGCAGCTCAAGATTAAGGGGCCGCACTTCACGGTCTTCCATCACCTTCATTATTTCGCTTGGGTAAAGCCCCAAGCGATTCCATCCCATATCCTCAATGTAATTGGTCCATCTAGTACTAAGTTGTCCAACTGGTATTTTCCCATTCGCTTTGGCAAGTAAAGCTTGTTTAGGAATTCTTTCCTGAGCTATTCTGTTTACACGGCCAACGATCTAAGCTGAGATCTTTAAATTCGGAGCAGAGTTGTAAACGAGCCGACTAATTCACGCCCGAACCCGGCCCGATCCCCAAAAGTAACTTAAAGCCCAAATCATGTCCGAAGAAAACCGAAAGTTAAGTTCGGTCTGAAAAATTTAGCAATGTTGCCAAGTTATTTTGATTATATTTTTGTGCACCTAAGACAATCTGTACGTCTCAGGCCCGAATTAAGCCCGAAATTTTTGTCAACTTTGGGCCCGAACCCGGCCCAAACCCGACCCGAAAACCCCAGACCGACTTACAACTCTGATTCGGAGAAGTAACCGATTAAATATAAAATGTCCTGCTTTAGAACTATCATCAGTTCACTGGCAACGCAAAAACGCTTGATGACTACTTATCATTTAGATATCATTGCAACTTCAATACTACGGGAATACAAATATGGCTTCCTCTTTTTTTCAACATGCTGATTTACAGCAAAATACAAGGCAAAGGTATAAAAAGTAAAGATTTCAGCTGTTTTACTAATTCGATCGATATCTGCACTCACATTATTTAATACATAATGTTTTGTCCGTTGAGCAACTAAATACCAAAGCTCTCCATTTTAAGATGGTATATCTGAGTATGCTATTTTTTGTTTGAAGTTTCTTCGTATTTTGTCTCATAAGTGTTCTAAATCTTACGCTACAATCTTGGCTCTTCAATTAAAGGCGGCGGTAACTAATGATCAGATTCGAGCGAACTCAGCTAACTAATATATATTGGTAATCTAGCTTAGGTTAAGAAAAAGAAAAACGGGGGGTTATTACGCAACACATCGCAAAGCATAGAACGTCGTAAGCTCTTTGAAAGAAACAAAACTTACGATGTCGTAATTCTCACGAAACGTTGCATAATACGGCCCTATTAATGCGGTATTGAATTCAACCATACCTTTTTCATAGGGTCTATATAAGCTTATCTGTTATCTTGTGCTGTTTATTTTTTAGAACCTTCCTATCTATCTCAAATCGCAAAATACATGATTGCTTTTAAAGTCTCCGTAATTAAATAAAATAAAATCTTCTAGCTACTCGTCTGGTCACGTTGAAAGGTGTAACGAGTTTGGCGGTATCTACAGTATTTCCTGGTTATTTTGACCAGATGACTGCTGGTCTACACATCTAAAGAATAATATACCTATTAAATCTACTTGACGCACAATTAAGAACTTTTAAACTGAAGATAAAATCAAATTACTTTATGTGGGAGAGATTTAAATTCAGACAGTTGCCCAATTCGCGTTATTTGTAAACATTCGCCATCTTTAATTACATAAGTTGACATTTCTGAGACTTACAAGTGCTGTTAGCTTTTATCTTATTGTCTGCGAAAAAATAATAATTTGTAATGCATTCATATCAATAATGGGTTAATATTATGAAATGTCGTCCCCTTTTCAGACCTTGGTTTCAATGAGCTTTTGCACATTCACGAATCTGGTTACATTCACGAATAAAATGTGTAAGATAAGATTGCAATAGTTTAGCCAACCGCTCAGTGGTGGAGTAGTAAAGCACTTACCCTAAAACGTAAAGTTGAAGGTTGAATTCCCGCCGGTCAAATGGAACATAGCACTGCCTTTGGCTTGTCGTCACGGCGACATCTAGTGCGGCCGCCAATGCATGTGAGTGGGGATGCACGGTCAAAGGAAGGAGCATTAAATAGTGCAAGACTCACTCATCCAAACTGGTTTTTACGTCTTCTAATATGTGCAAAAGCTTCACCAACTTCAATTCGTATTTCATGATAAGTATTTACATAACCAACTTTTACGATAGCAATTATCAACCGCATCACAATGATTGGTGAATCTTAAGCTATAGCTGAAAAAAAAGTTGTAATTCGAAAAAGCAAGAGCGATAAGAATTTTTTTTTACCTGGAGGCAGTGGCGTCTCTAGGGGGCGAGGGTGGCGGCCCGCCCCGGGTGTCACCATTTTGGGGTGACACTATTTGGTTACTTTGTTTGGTCTCCATCATTTATTTGAACCGAAAACGCACTCAACTTCGGCCGAAGACCTTTTTTTTGGTCTTCACGTTTGGACCGAAAACCCACCCAGTTTTCGGCGAAGACCTTTTTTTTTATCTTTATTTACTTTTAGATATAATTTTCTTTAAGAGTGTGTGTCCCGTCATAAAGGGTAACACAACGAAATTCCGCCCCTGGTGTCACCATCCTTAGCAACGCCTCTGCCTGGTGGTAAACATCTAACATAAATAGAGCGTAATAATATTATTTTGAGGATGCAAACGTTGTGAAAAGTTGAAAGATTTTTGATAACACCCAGCAGCAGACATTTCGCAGGGGCGAAAAGAATTTCATATTGCCACCATCCCTTTCTGGGTAGTCTTGACTAGCCAATCACTAAAACCCATTTGTGCGTTGTATCTAGAATATAAACACTGTACAGGTTATTTGTCACTACGCCCAGATGAAATAGAATTGCGTTTACAAAACGTTATTATGTCGTGATTTTGATAAAAAATGAAGTTGTTATTGCGCATTTCTCTAACATATTTGCATAGAATTTAGATTTGCTCAAAATAGGGGCACACTAGCACTCTTTAGCCCCTTCTTGCGACGGCCCTGTCAACACCTTTTCATAAATACTAGGCTAGGTGTCCCAAGCACATAGATGAAGAAATGAAACTCACCAACTCGTTACACGCTTTATCCATTATTCGATGGCAGCTTTGGTATAATACGATGCGGCCAATGCAGGTTTAATTTTACAGGGGCCCGGATAATATTTGCTCGAAATGAAAAAGTTTTTTTGTAGTAGTCGAGCTTGATGTGCTAACAGCAAGAATGATTTCGTTTTTGCCGACAGTTTTATCCGCATGGAGTGATAAGCCCAGTACTGAAGTAAAAAAACGGTTCACTGCTCAATAAATTACTCTCTAGCGTCTTTTTGTGGCAACTTTTTGGTAATTATTTTAAAGATTGGCAAATTTCCAAAACAGTGCTACCATAGTTTTATACAAAGATATATTTTTTCGTCCAGCTGAGAAAAAATTTTGAAAAAAACATTTGTCTCACTCAATGAAAATCATGAGAAAAAACTCATATTTCTGCATTTATAGCCTAATATTGTTTGCTATCAACATTAAGTTACTTTGATTGTAAAATAGTTTCTTATCAATAGTGATTAATTTTTTACCTGTATAATATTACTGTAGAATAACTTCTTATTTTCGATACTGACCGTACGGTAATTTCGTTTAATTTGATTAAAAACAGAAAAGCCTTAGCTATAGCACAAAATTTTTTTTAGGCGTTTTGGTCCTAACTACAGTCTATATCAATCATCAGTAAAAAATAAAGCCTAAATATAAATAGCATTAAATACAAAAAGTATAGAATGTAGGTTAACAATCTCTTGTGCTCATCACTCACAAAGCGTGTATCGAAACCGGAGTGTGACTGCTCAATTCTCAGTGCAGCCAGTCAAGCAAGCAGCCAAATATTTTTTCTTGTTTCCTTGTATAAAAAGTCTGTAACAGGTCTCGACGTTGTTAACAATACAAAGTTGTAAATAGCTTTTTATCAATTATTATTACTTGTTTATTTCGGACACAAGCGGCAAGAATAAATAACATGAAGCAAGGTCCATAGTAAACAACACACCATAGGTGTAGCCAGGGGGGGCCAGGGGGCCCGGGCCCCCCCAATTGAAATACCACCAATGATACAAAATTAAGACAACATAGCCTAGCGATATTTAGTTGCAGTTACTGACAACGAGAGAGCCCCGCGGCCCCTAACTTACAACCAGGGGGCCCTTAACCAACAACCAGGGGTCCCCGGGGCCGCTAACCGACAACCAGGGAGCCTCGGGGTCCCCTAATTGACAATCCCCTAATCCTGGGTTCCCTAATTGACGACCAGGGGCCCCAGAGTCCCTAACTAACAGCCAAGAGGCCCCAGGACCCCTGACGACTGACGACGACGGACCCCTGACGACCAGAGAGCCCCTAACCGACAACCAGGGAGTTTCAGGCCCCTAACTAACTTCCAGGGGGCCCCCGGGGTCTCTAACTAACGACCAGAGGAGCCCGGGGCCCCTAACCAACAACCAGGAGCCCCGGAGACCCTAACTGACGACCAGGGGCCCTGGGACCCCTAATTGACAACCATGGGCCCCAGGGCCCCTAACTTAGAACCAGGGGGTCCCTAACTAACCACCAGGGGCCCCGGGGCCCTTAACTGACGACCAGGGAGCCCAGGGCCCCTAACTAACGACCAGGGTGTCCCGGTGCTCCTAACTGGCGACAAGGGGGCCCCGGGGCCTCTAACTAACGACCAAGGTGATCTGGGGCCCCTAACCGACAACCAGGGGCCCTGGGGTTTCTAACCGACAAGCAGGGTGCCCCGGGGCTCCTAACTGACGACCACGGTTCCGGGCCAAGGGCCCCGCAATTCAAATTTTCAACAATATATACACAAACCCTGTGAAAAATCTAAAAGTTTTGTGCTAAAAGTTGCAATCCTAGGCCCTCGTTTAACGTTATTATGAACTTAATGCTATAACACTAGCGGTAATGCAAACCCCCAACTGAAATACTACCAATGATAATTATAATGAGAGCATAGCCAGTATGTTGTCCTTGTCCGGAATTGCAGTTTATTTAATTTAGGATTTACGCGTACAAAAGTAAGTAATAATAATGATGACCCCTTGTCCACGTCATAATAATGTCATGCAATTCGTGGAGGTTTCAAAAAACTGTCAAGTCACTTGACTCGAGTCCTCCACGTTTTGAAAAAAAAGTTATTTTAATTTTGCTTTAAATGTTTTTTTTTATGAAAGAACTTAAGGGCGCGATGTTATCTCAAAATCATAGGCGTAGCCAGGGGGGTGGCCCAGGGGTCCCAGGCCCCCTCAATCGAAATGCCACCAATGGCACAAATTTAACAAAAACACCTTGTTTCTTCATTTTCAGTTTCTTTTAGCATCTTTGCGTACAACAGTACACGCGTACAATAGTAATTAACAATAAATAATATTGACGACCAGGGGTCCCAGCGCTACGCCTTAATCCAATTTTTCCAACCAATTTAAACGTATAACCAGGGAAAAATCAAAGGTTTTTTGTCCTAAAAATTGCAACCTCAGGCCCTCATCTAAACTTTTTGTGAACGTAATGCAATAACCAGCGCCGTATTTGCCATGTGACACAGCGCCAGGGCCCAGCGCTCAGATGGTAGGACTTTTTTTGGTCTTCACTTATATTTGGCAGGAAGATGTTGCAAAAATCCCCTGATTGCCAGGGGCCCTGCACAATGTAAATCCGGCCCAGGAATAACATGGTTAGTAAGTGTAACCTTCATTCTATTGAACCATTTTTCAATAACGATTCACCTCCACCTTGCCAGTTTTTACGCACAAAATACTGTTAAAAAAATTGCTAGGAAAATGCTCATTGAACAAATTATTGAATTTCGATTGAGGAGGCCTGGGCCCCCTGGCCGTACATGTACTCCTATAACTGCTGGTTAACGTCATGAGAAAACAAAATCTTGAAGAAAAATCTTCGAGTGGATTACTATTTACTGCTAAAATATTGCAGGAGGCAGTATGCCTTACTTACCCCTACATGGACCAAATCACTTACAATTAAAATTTTACACCATAATGCAAAATTTTAAACGTGTTTTGGACTTTAATTGCAAGTAAAAGGAGGATTGAACAGTTAAATTTTTTCGATTGGCTTTCAAATGTTGAAAATCTAGTTCTTTCAAATGGCTTTGAACACGTGCGCAATGAGATCCAATGGGATTAAAATACCTTTTTTTCCCAAAAACTTACAAAAATCACCCAGCGGCTGGGAGCTTTGCCCCCAGACCCCCATAGCCACCGGCGGCTGGGGGCTTCGTCTCCACATCTCCGTCTGTGATACGTTTGAGTACACTAGCTTACTCAACACGTCTCTTAAGTTAGATATTTGTATTTTCAAACGAATAGTTTTCTCCCTCTTCCTTCACCAAAATCCTGGTTAAGTGCCTACAGACTACAGCTTCAGATCTTCCATTCTACGACATCTTTGTCCCACAAAAAGTTCCTTTTTTGAAAAATTTTGATGACGTCATTGCATGTGATTTGTGGTTTGGGCCGACCCAATCAAAAATCCTGTCTACGCCTATGCAACACACACATAAAAAAACAAAAAATGAAAAATAAGAATCAGCATAAATAATATCCTACAAGCATGACCAAAATGCAGTAGAAAATTATGCAAAAGCAAACAGCAAGTTGTTGTACCTGTAATTGACACAAAAATTCGCTTCATAGAAGCAGCCAAATGTCATTAGAGAGTTAATTAAATTGTTGGAAGATCATTGGCAACGTTTAATGAAAGAGAATGTATTTTTGCGTAAAATAGCATTAAATGTATTGATGTCGCTTTCAATTTGAGATAAATGAGCCCTGGTCCATCGAGGAAGATTATGCAAAATACGGTAACTATCATTACAAGCAACACGAGACCGAAGTATGGCACTTTTAGAATACTTCTACCATTGCACCGTAGTTGACTTGAGTAAAACGAAGTGCAATAAGATCGAAATAAATATATCAATATTCGAGTTCAAATTCAACCAATGGTTTCTCAGGAATTTGCCAATATTTAGACTAATAAAAGTTTTTTTTGTACATTTTTTTTCAAGATTGATCCAATTCCTAAGCAATCTGCGTGTTTTCGGCCGATTAAATATATCAAAGAACCGAGGTATGCCAAATGCCTTGAAAGGAAATGCCGAGAAATAGTGGAATCAAAACTGGAAGATGGTCAGTGCGGTTTTCGTCCGGGTCGCAGCACCACGGACCAAATCTTCACTCTGAAGCAAATCTTCGAGAAATCTTGGGAGTATGGCAAAGATCTCTTTGCATGCTTTGTCGATCTTGAAAAAGCATATGACCGAGTTCCTCGGGATAAACTTTGGAAGGTTTTGCAGGAGTATGGCGTTGATGGTCAATTGTTACGCGCTATTAAGTCATTCTACTGCAGATCGGAGGTTTGTGTTCGGGTAAATGGCAAGCAATCAAAGCCGTTCCATGTGGTCGTCGGACTCCGGCAAGGGTGCGTTTTGTCACCTCTCCTTTTCATTGTTTACATGAATTGGATCGACAAATGCAGCCAAGCTGATGAGTGTGCCACGATTGGAAATTGCAAAATTAGTCGTCTGCTATTCGCAAATGATTTGGTTCTGCTTTCTTCCACAGAATCTGGCCTCCAGCGCGCATTAAATAGCTTTGCAGATGCATGCAACACCGCCGGAATGAAAATAAGCACGGCCAAAACTGAGGTACTTCATCTTTCAAGAAACCCTGATCAGTGCGTATTACAAGTGAATGGAGCGACACTGAAGCAGGTAGAGAAGTTCAAGTATCTTGGGGTTGCATTTACGAGTGACGGAAGGCAAGACGAAGAACTGGATACCCGAATAGGCAAGGCTAGTGCAGTAATGCGAGCTTTGCACTACTCGGTTGTCATGAAACGAGAATTGTCGAAAAAGGCAAAACTCTCAATTTTCAAAGCAGTTTTTGTCCCCATTCTCACTTATGGTCATGAATCTTGGGTAATGACCGAAAGAATGCGATCACAAGTGCAAGCGTCCGAAATGAGGTTTTTACGAAGAATCGAAGGAGTTACACTGTTTAACAAGGTGCGCAGCTCTGAAATTCGAAAATCTCTTAACATCGAGCCGTTACTTCTCCGAATTGAAAGATCACAGCTTAGATGGTTTGGCCATGTAAGCAGAATGCCTCAGGAAAGACTCCCCAAACAAGCTTTACATGCCAAAGCAAATGGGAGAAGACCAGTCGGACGACCTAGAACTAGATGGACCGATTACATTGAGGATCTTGGATGGAATCGCTTGGGACTTCGCCCAAGCGAAATGATGGAGGTGATGGAAGACCGTGAGGTGTGGCGGCTCAATCTTGAGCTACTGCCCCCGCAACCCTCACGGAAAAGCGGGCAATGAAGAAAGAAGAAGAAGAAAGAACCGAGGTACAACGTATTGTTTAACAGTATTAATATCGGTATCAATATTGACATCTTATTTTGCTTGACAGACATGTTATTTTTGTGGAATGCAATAAAAACTTCGATAACTGTTGATTGAACTGATAATTTTGTATTTTTTGTTTAGTTAGTTTCGGTGTTTCAATTTTGCCAGTTAAAAGTTGTGCCAAGCCGACGAACATGCATAACAATAAACTATTAATGATGTTACAAAGCTTGAATGACAAATTGTTTGTGTTTATTTGTTTGGTAATGCTGGTAATGTTATAAATGCCAGCAGAAACAGTGAGCTTTCACAAAAAAAGCATTTTGAAAGAACAGATAAAATTTTCGTTGATTGATAGAAGAAAAAAAATCGATTCGAAACACATATTTCACGGTAAGTTTGCAACAGTTTGACTTTGATATGTTAGGCCCATTCCGACGCGTTGAAGATATAACACAGTAGCCTGCTTGTCTAAATGTTGTAGGCTAGGCTATTTCAAAAATACTTGTCTCATTTCAGATTCATTCACTTAGACACTTACAGTAGTCTTCAAGGGGATGGTAGACTTGAGGACAAGTTTTTCGGGAGAGGAGGGCTTCACTGCTTCACGTTGTTGTTGATGCCAAAGAATGACGTACCGTAGCCTATGGAGTTTCTGTTGAAATAGAGTGCTCTTGTTTAATTGCGTGAGCTGATGATACGAAACAACTAACTTATACTGTAGTATCTTGAAATCGCCCAATTATTTGGAGTAGGAGAAAAAAGAAATATACTCGCATACACAACACGTAGAGGAATTGGGACAAAGTTTCCAGACGCTAGGGGATGTTTGTGATTTCTGCCAAAATAATTGCCAATTTCAAGGCATTTACACAAAATTATGAAACTATTTCGGTTCATTTTCAAAACTATCTGTTACCGTTATTGTAGACCAATTCAAAAATCACCACTCGCAACGATTTTTAATAAAATTGAATGCAAAATATAAACTCATAACACACGACAACCATATTGTTCTAGCACTCCAAATAATGCTACAAAATCAAGTTTCTTTCACCACAGGAAGATAAGGGACGAAGCCTATTTTTAGAAGCCAAAACAGCTACACTCACGTTTAATCCAATAATGATTTTTACTAGATTCACAATTGACAATTTTCGATTCTTGACGGGGGAACCTTTGCGAGAAGGGGGTACAAATGCGCCCAGTGTCACTCTTTAAAACAGACCTGCCATAATATAGAACGCCAAAGCAAAAATTTCTCATACACTTGAAATACTGGAAAGGACTAACGCATTTTTTGTTGCTTTCACGCTTAAAGTTCGGTTTGTACACAGAACGTATAATTGTGACCGTATGACCGTATTTTTCCCATTTGAATCGACTGGTAGCTCGTGCACTAGTCAGGCGATACGCCGCAGGCCCGGCGCCAGGATAGCGTGACTGGGGGGGGGGGGGGGGGGGGCATAAACAAATTTTGGGGGGCACAGTAGAGTTTTAATACTTTGAATTCGAGAGTGTGGACCAAAAATCAAAGGTGATCATTGCGAAATTCTACGAAATCTTGGATAAAGAGTAAAGACCAAAAGAAAAAGGTCTTCATCTCAAAAAATGTGCGAATTTTCACGAAATCTGAGGTGAAGACCCCCCCAAAAAAACAGGTCTTTATCCCAAAAAATGCGCTAGTTACCATGAATTCTGGGGAGAACCAACAAAAACAAACGGTCTTTATTGCAAAATCTACAAAAAAAAACAGTTCTTGCTCTCGAATTCTGCGGTGATACCCAGTATTTTGAGGGTCTCAGGTCTTGAACTGCACTCCAGCAGCACCGAGCCTGTTGATTGCTTTGGGCACAATCCTCGCTTAGGGGGCAAAATTCTCATTTGGGGGAGGGGGGCACAATCAGTGAGTTGGGGGGCACGGCCCCGGAAAGCCCCTTCGTGACGCCGGGCCTGTACGCTTGCATACTAAGTTCTATTTAAAATTATCTGAATATACGCTCGTACGTTCACGATTTTTGCGCACAGTGTAAACCAGGCCAAAAACAATTGCTTTGTCTTTTCACCCAGTTTACTTTTCATCTTCGGCGACTTCGCTTTTCTCTGTAACTTTTGTTACCGGTTCAAATCCATATCGGAACTTCAAAAAAAACAATGTAAGCAAGATGTCATCTTTGAAAAAATGATCAGCTAAACTGTAGATTTGAGGTGTTTCTTTTACCCAAAGTCTCGAACAAATTCTCTAGCAGCGCTATCATGTATTATGTCCATATACAACTGCACTATAAACAGGTTGTTTTGAAAATTTTGAAAAATGTGCAATGCTGCCTTCGAAAAATAATAGCAAGATTAAGTTATTTCAATTCATTTATTTAAATTTTTTAAAAGTTAAGTTACAGTATTCCAAATTGAAATACTGATCAATTTTTTTTAACAATAAAAAACAAATCACATCGCAAAGTGTGTTTATGTTTTGATTGACTTATTATGTAGGTTGATTCAAAAAATATTGCTATCCGAAACTGGAATGACCCAGAGGGAGTGTAAAATTGAAGCTGGGAGGCCTGTTATTGTGCAAGAAAAGGTATGGCGACTTGTTAGTGAATTCAAGTTTCATTTTTCACTTGACGGAAGGCAAAATCAATGGACATATCTAAAGTTAGGGCAATCGTATTAAATTGGCGTTGACTCCATCCTGGTTGACCCAGTCATTCCTGAGATATTCTACATCAAACACCACGTATATGGGCCTCCAAATCATAATTTTTATTGGAAACCTTGACGTTTCAATGAAGCAGCCTATATCGTACAGAAGTCTATATTAATTTATACATAGGTTAAAATTAAAGGCCTCGGTTGCTCAGTCTAATTGAGGCGTTCCCTTAGGGTAGAACTAAGATGCTGGCTTCACCGATGTTATTAACGTCAGGGCTGCCAATAAAAATTTTGATTAGAGAGGCCCCTAAGTTGTGTTTGAAGTATCTTTGGAAAGGATTGGTCAAGAAGGATGGATTCAACGCCAATCTAATCTAATATGATTGCTCTAAGTGTTGCTAACACCCGTCCCTCGTTGATCTTGCCTTCAGTCCTCGTTTAAGGCAGTTTATATTTGTGATTGACTTGTGCATTATGTGCAACCGTAGTGTGCGACAGAAATTGGTTGCAAGTATTACACATTCTTCAAAATAGTCAAAACAATCTGTTTCTAATTCGGTTACATATGAATGTTTAGTAGTGCACAACCAATCACTTACAACCAATTGTTCAACTTTTTCAGCACAACCAAACGACTTGATTAAACCGCATAAAACTGAAATTAGTTTGTAAAATCTCACATTTTACTAAAGATTTTGATCAAGATTTCGGTTGATTTAACCTCCCAACTCCAACAGAGGTCCTGATTTGAACATTATATTTTAAAAACTGCTGAAAACGGAAGGGCAAAATAAAGTAAGCAAGTGAAAAAATTTGTACTTTTCGCTTTTAAAAATTAAAAATTACTCGTAAAACAAACACTTTGAATTCTGTTCATTAGTATAACTCTGGGAAAAGTAGCTTTACCGGACAAATCGGTTTTAAAAGAAAACCTAAGGCCGTCTGTGGACAAAACCAGATAAACATGTTTATTTCTCTTGTGCACAATGCAAATTAGTTTCACAGTTGCAAAACGCATTTTTTTTTGTTTGAATATATCTTTGCATTTTTGTGCTTTTATAAGTAAGTTTGCAAACCTGAAAATATAGTTTTGAACTAATGAAGCTAAAATTCTGGTAAGCTTGTGTTATCAACAGTGTACTTTTTTCCGATGCAGGACGTGTGTTTGCCCCAAATCTGAATTTTTGCAAAGCACAGAATGACATAGATCATAGATGTGACCAGTATTTTCGATTTGGGAAAGGGTGTTTTTACCACAACGTCACCAATTTAGCGGTATTTGCAATGACATCACCACTAAATAGTCGGTTGATGAGCAATGACGGGCAAACGATTTTGGGTTTCTATGCCATTTGTCGAAATAGTGCAAGAATTATTTGATTACCGATGACGGGGCATACAGAGAATCGAACCGAGAAGGAAATGTGCCGATGACAACTTTGCGGGTACGATTCATCGAACAAATTGACCATCGTTCATCTTGTGAAAAATTTATCGAAAAAGCGTGTTGCTTTTTTTGGTAGCTAAAATATTTATTTTCGGAAATTCTGGGCCCAGTGGCACGCACTAATCACTAAAATCGCATAACTATTATGGTGAACTATAAGTATTACCGTACGCAAAAGATCAGAGAGGTAGCTACAATCTGCGGTATTGCTTATCAACGACGAGTTATCGTGACCGTGATGAATTCTGACCAAATTTGAGCATTTTTTGTCCGAGAGCAGCGGCTTAGTGATTTTTCAAAACCGAGTTTACTAGGCTTTTTGTGCAGAAGAGAAATTTTCTTGTTGCCGTGGGTGGGGTGGAGTAAACAAACGCCGCATTTCTTTCATTCAAAACCAAATCGTGGTTGACAAGAATACAAAAGACTCGTTGCTTGTCACCCTTGTTTATTTTCTGGCGAATTCAAGCTATCGATAATGCTGAACGTGATTATTTGTTTGTTTCGTACCTCGCATACAAATGGCCAGCTCACCAATAGCGGCTTGTTCCAATATTTTTACAATCAACAAGCCCATTCATCACAAAACATTTCTAACAACATTTTCCAAGCTCTATTCACAGAAGTGCGCTGAAGGCTCAGTGTAGACGAAAGTGAAGCTACTGCTTGTAACAGCTAAAAACTTAAAAAGATGGTTGTTTTTTAGACATGAATAGTTTCGATTCGTTAAAATTACGGAGCTTTGCTAGCGTAATTCCACCGACAAATTATTTCTCATTCATCCAAGCGTTAATAGTAGGTGCAGCAATAGGCTAGCATTGCTGTTTAAAAGTCTTTAAAGTGAGAATCCAACCCAATAGGCCAATTTCTTACGCAGTTCACTATTAGACAGAGAATAAAAAATAGCTGTCATACAATCGAGCAGAGTTGTAACTCGGGCCGGGCTTTTCGTGTCTGGTTCGGGCCGGGTTCGAGTCTAGAGTTGACAAAACTTTCGGGCTTAATTCGGGCCTAAGACGTGCTTTTTGTTTTAGGTGCACAAAAATATAATCAAAATAACTTGGCAAAATTGCTAAATTTTTTAGACCTAACTTAACGTTCGGATTTTTTCGGGCATGATTCGTGCTTTAAATTAATTTTCGGATTCGGGCTTATATTTTCGGGCTGGGTTCGGGCCTGAACTAGTCGGCCCGTTTACAACTCTGCAACCGAGTCGAGCAGTGGTGAAATGAGACAACCAAATCTCATGTGACTGCACTTAACATATTTGTTTCAACAGTTTTCTGTTTCTTTGTTGAGAGTTCAGAGTTTGCTTATTGAAACGCGACAGCAAAAAACAAGTACGGATGAAGCGAAAATAAATTATTGCTGTCATACGTAGCGTCAGAGTGATTGCAAAGGAATTGTGAGGTCATCTAGTGTACAGATACTGCGAGAAGTTTTCTATACTATATGAAAATATAGCATCTGCTGGAGATCACGATTTTCAACTATAAAATGCACTACAAATTATTGAATTAACGGAAGTTCACATGGTATACCTAAGTACGTGATGTAAAGTATTGCAATGTCGACGCTAGATCACCGCGATGCAAACAAAAAAAGTTAAAAGTTTCAGTGTAATTTTTGCGACAACGCTGCTCTTTGATTAGAAGATGAGTTTCAATATTTCAATTTTAAGTCAAATGAAGGTAGCTTATGAATTTGACTCTGGTCAAAAATTCGGTGAGCTTTGGTTAAACGTTTTTGATTGGTTTTCGAATTTTCTTTGGGGGTGAATAATTTTTTTTTGCATTTTTTTAAATTTTATTTTTTTGATTTCGGTCGTCTCTGCATCACTAGTATTTGTTGGTATTAAACCGCTAAGTGGTGCCATGATTCCATTAAATAGCCAGCGTCATTCACACATTTGAGTTGAAAAACAGTGTAGATTGAATGATGCCGCAATTTTTTTTTGTTAACATCTCCTATTACATGAAGCCAATTCTCTGCAATTTGTTTTAAAATCTGCGATAGGCTGTCAGGTGATGTGAGCTAGATCATTTCGAACATAGCTAATGGAATATACGTCGTGTTTTTTCTTCGGGTATCTGGATAACTTGTTCCAGGCTTCTTTCCTTCGTCAGCTGAAATCAAAACTGCAGAGATGATCTTTATTAGAGGTGTAGGAAAAACTTTTTGCAAAAGCCTTTTGACTCTTTATGCACTGCTAAATTAGCTTGAGTTTGCATCCACAATAAATATCTATGGTTGCGTCAGTGGAAAACAATGTGCACCAGGATCCGGAAGAATGACCGCAATAAGTATTGTTATGTCATACAGAGTTCACTTTCTAAATTTTACTATACATGTTCAAGTTTTAATCAATAACTTGACCATATGATGTCATCACAAATGTATTTCATCACGATCAAAGTATTACCGATCATTAACCTACACTTGACTCCAGTGGTGCGGTTACTCTGTTTAACATATATGCATGATTCATACCCATTTAATAGCCTCAATGGGATCTCATAAGAAAGAAGCATCTGTTTACTTTTTGTAAACTTTATTTTCGACGCTGTTTATTTATTTTTGTGTTTATTTGTTTATTTATTTTGTTGTTTGTAGCGCAGTAAACGCCTACAGCTATTGCAAAGTGGTTAGCTTACAAAATCAAACCGACATCAAAAAGGCTTATTTTGAGATTATAGCTAGGAACAAACTTTTGGTTTGATTATAGTTGACTTGCTTGTTAACTTAAAGGGTGTAGAACAGGTTAGGCTGCTAGTAAATATGCCTTTCACTTTGATATGAAAAGCGTCTGTATTTGCTCTGACTGCGACTCTACAATTACTTGTACAGTTTAAATAAATATGTAAGCCAGGGATTCAGTTGAACCCAACCATTTCTTAATAACAGTTTACTAATGTCTGCGAAGATGCGAGATAAAATGTACCGGCTCTAGAAAAGCTTTGTTGAGTTGAAGAATATATAGATTCGTTGAATATGGTTTACTTAGTTGTGCAGACTTCATGCAAATCATTACCCAATGCAGGAGCAGTAAAGTTGAGCCAATTTTTGTAAAGTTGGATACTTCACTTTTAAACTTTAATGTTATTTTTTTTTTCTTTGATAATCAAAATTACAGGTGAAATAACAAAACATCAAGGTAACATCAGAGTATACGATCACAAAATATGTTGTGGAAAAATACTCCAGTGTTAAAAAAGTTGAATTGTGACTATTTGGTGCTTAATTTTTTGACTTTGTAGTTTACGTGAAAAATAGTCTTTGAACTTTTGTCAGTAAATTTTTTTACCTTTTTTTAACAAAAAAACATTTTTTTCCACATATAGTTCGTTGTAGAATTTATTACATTTTTAAACCTTCGTTGTCCTAAATTGTCTAATCTGTTTACCATTCAATGTGGCCCAGTAACGCTTTTTCACAAGAGACGGGGCTTAATTGAGTGACGGCACGTAATGACGTAAGCATCCACGTCGACGAATATGGTCGCAGTTTACGCTTGCCTAGCTTGAACCGTTTGACTAAACACACAAGATGTAAACAATTGTTTTCTCTGGCTTCTGTGCCAGTAGTTATAGTCAAGTGCCATGTTGCAAACCATATTACGCCTCCGCCGAGCATCAGACAATTGAAAACAGCGTCTGACTTAGCGGCGCGGTCATTTAGGAAGAAAAGAGCGCAGAGAAACTGGCAATTAATATTAAAGTTACAGCACGGTCGGAATTCGGAAGTTATACCCGGCAGTTTATTGCTGATTACCAGCTTTATTTAGCGCTGATTTTTGGATTTAATCGATACTTTTTTTTGGTGCAGATGTGCAGAAATCTTGATCACGTGGTAGTGTTGCTGGCGCTAGTTTGTTTGTGAACATCTCGAGCGTAGCCGAGTTTGATTTTGTAGTGAAGTTGTAAATCCGTAGCTACCAACCGTAAGTAATGAGAACTTAAATGCAGTTGTGATTGGTTAACTAAGTTAGCTTTAAATTAAGAATATCCTACATGAGTAATGTAAATATGATATTATAGTCGTTAGGGTTTTCACCTGTTTGCCGTAAATACGAACATATGATGTCGAACATCACGGTATATTAATAATGGCTTGATGAATTGAGCTTGGTCGCAGACAAGGTTCGAGTCTGAGATTGGTAACGTTAAATAAGTACTGCAGCTAGTTGAGAAGCCCGTTTTTCTTTTACGATTCCTCACCTGACAAGACCCGATCGAATATCGAGTTACGAATTATTTTCTTGCCGCAATTATTTCATTTTACGAAACTACGATTGAGCTACCACAGCAAAACATATCTGATATAGTAGCGTTGTTCTGTGTATTGATTGCCTTTGTAATGCAGTTTTAAATTGGTTCGCCAGCGTAGCATGTAGTTGCTAGAGCCTAATTCTCTGAACGACTGCTGTTTCCCGAATGTCTTGTTTACTTGTGTTGGCCACGAATAGTATGTATCCTGTTTACAACTAGCTTCTGAGGCAGATCACTTAATCTTGTACTGTGTTACCCGTTTAGTTTCCTGCTGTTTCAGTCGGGATGTGGAACGACCGGTACGTGAGTGGCGGCTTAGTTTTTTGTTCTACGTCGACTAAAATTTCCAACAAAAAACCACGCGCCAATCGAAAATCTTTTCAAAATAGGTGCTTGTTAGCAACAGAAACAATTACCAAGTCGTCACAAAAAAGTATTAGTTTAGGTTATTTTTTTATAGGCTTAGAAACGAAGCTTTCTACTAACGAAAAAATACGATAGTCATTCTGGACAGGAATGGCTATTTAGTTTTAAGGCTTATCATCAGATGATCGACTACAGCAAGAACAATTTTGTAACAATGAGAAAGTGACAAAGGAATTTCGTCTTTCAACAATTTGATAACAATTAAAATAAAGTTTTAGATTTTGATTTTTTTGAGAAAATTAAGAATTTTTAAAGTGGCTGGAGAAGGCTATCACAAATAAAAATTTTAATGCCTTTGTTATGGTTATTTGTTGAGACTTAATTTAGCTTTACTGCTAAATAGTCACTACCTAATTCTTTCCAATGTCTTCTGCGATCTCCCATAGTCGGTGGGTATTTTATTGTTTACGACTTAGTAGTTACTATATTTAGACTTGAAGTTTATGACGTCATAATTATGTTGCAATTTGTTGTGGGATTGTACTTTTTTTATTGTGTCTTACTGTAATAATGAATTTTCGGGGATGCTCTAGAGCTGTTGCGTAGGAATAAACAAAGTGGGATTTTCTATTCTAATTAAATTTGAGTGTTCTGAGCTCTCAATATTAGTTTCCTAGTTATAAAGGCAAGCAGGTCGGAAATTTTTTGGCTCGACTTTCTCTCAAAAAACTTTGACAGATCTGCAGACTAACTTCAACAAATTTGAGCTTTCTACGACCTTCCGTTTCTGAGATATAAGAGCTTAGATTTCCCCTTAGAAAGGTTTTTCCCTGAAGAAATTTTGCCAGGGTTGCCAATAACAAACTAAATTTCAAAAAGGGACTACATGTTCCTGATTCTCAATAAATGTTTTGCAACAGAACTATAGTAAAAAAAAAGTAAAGATTTAGAACTGAAAATGTAGCCGCTTTTCAATAAATGTAAAGTTAATATTGCATGTCACAATACTGACAAAATGGGAACACTGAAATAAGACGAAAATTGTTTAATTTTGAACAGCAATATCTTGAAAACGGCTTGTGATGCATTTTAGGTTTATCCCAACATTTTGGTCAAGAGTGAACAACCGGACTTGAATGACCTTTTGAATGGCAGTTTAGCTGAGATTGTATATCTGTGATTGGCTTGTGTAGCCATAGCGTGCGACGGAATTTGGCTGTAAGGGTTAAGTTCTAGTGGAGCGATTTTGCTGGGAGAGAATTTGTTTTCTTTGTAATCTCAAATAGATAGTTGTTCAATTTAAGATCGGTGTTGTTGCTTTCTGCAGTTGAAGAAGCTTGCGGAACTATCATGTGCATTTTCCATTAGACAGTTTTCGCCTCAGTCATTCTGTGGTTTAGTCGACGTGGACTATTCTTTAAGATTAAAAGTTTTTTCTGTTGCCAAGTTCAATTTCGCGACAAAAGCTTTAGCTGGTGGAAGCATAGTTTTGAAATTTGGAATTCTGTTCTTCTTTCTGTCATTGATTTATCGTTGACTGTGAACGCCACAAGGTATTGTATTTTTGAGCGTAACTAGTGCACCCTGAGTCCATGCTAAAAAGAGCGACGAGCACCAAATGTACCTGACTATTTTTGATTTGAATATGTTTTTTAGGGAAAGTCATAACTTGACTCTTAGTAGCCTATTTCTTTATAACTTGAGATTATGATGTTATGTTGCCAGTGCGAACCGACAAAGATCATTCAGATATGATTTCCGCTGCAAAACTGGATACTTTTTCTGGCAGCCTAGAGAAAAACTCTGACAGCAGTTTGGGAAGTGGTGACGTCACGTCGGGCGAAGACCAGGTGAAAAAGTCCACACTTAATCTCAATACCAACAACAACAGCAAACGTCGCAGCGATTCTCCCGCGTCCCCAGCAGCATCAAGCAAATCAAGGAGACTTTCAGTGGAATATACTTCAGAATCGAAAAATTCGTCAAATTCGATCAACTCGCAGAAAAAGGATACAGTAGACCAAATAGAATTAGCTAAGCTGCAGCGGCAGGTTTGTATTCTCTAAGAAATACGAATCTCGAAGAAAGTTCTCAGAAATAAAAAAAAAAAAAAATATATATATATATATAAAATCCCTAAAATATATTTCATAAACAATTACAACCTGCATTCGGTGTATCCGTGTGTAAGATGTCACACTCAATTTTCAGTCAGATTATTTTTCATCTTGGCTGAATTTTGAGTGCACAACCAACCTATGCTGTATTGTACATTCCACAATTTGTGGGTTTTCAGTATCATGTTTCAAGAATTTTATCAGTAATTATTACTTTAATTGGTTTTTGCATTCTTAATGTTGCTGTACACTTTTTATTTTCTTCAATTACTTTTTCTGTGAAGCTCGGAAAAATAGCGTAAAAAGTTTGGATTGAGCTGGAAACAAATTGATCACACTGTTCTACTACATAAAGTTTTTAAAAAAAATGCAATCTTTTGAAGGTTTTTAATGTTATCTTCGCTCAAAACTTAATTAAAAAAAATAGTGTAATGATTAAATAAATTTAAATCCAGCCCAAGTCTAATTTTTTTCTATTGTACTAGTTTTTCGAGCTTTACCGAAAAAGCGACCAAATCTCTGAAAGAACAAAAAAAAAGTCCAAAAGTTGATTCTTAAGACCGAAAAATATTAAAATGAGTCCACTGATAAAATTTTTGAAACAGAATACTGAAATATGAACTCATGGGTATGCGAGAAATAAATGGGAAAGAAACTTGTAGAGATTCACTACACCGACATTAAGCTTTTACTGACATGTCCATAAATATTATATTTATGTACTAAAAAAGATTGAACATGACTGACTAGAATTTGCCATACGGACCCTAAGTGAAATAAAATTGCAGCTTTTCATTTTTGGCTCTCTTTGTTTTTTAAGTTTTCTGGATCGCTCTAGTTTTTGCTTTTCCTTGCTATGCTCTTCATAGGCATCATTTATGTTTTTTCTAGCGAATTAACCAGCCTCACGCCACATCTTTTACTATTTAGGCGATGCAACTGGCCTACCTTCAGCAACAGCAGAGTTTGTTGAAAAGCGCTCCTCCTCAAAGCCCGGAAGACACTAGTTCCTCCAGATCAATGCCGACTTTAGCTGGGGCCATAGGCTCATCCACGTCTAATAACGAAGTAAGAAAAGTTTTTGATATTCAAATACCGATAAAACTTCTATTTTATGCTGCGCCGAATTTTTCGTAAATATTTGGGATTAACACACAAACGTTTTTTGTAATTATCTGGATTCAATTTTTGTGCTCAGAATTTTCAGGCAAATAACGTGGTTTGTAATTAGATGGCAAAAATATTCAAAACGTATTATGTAAAATTCTTAGTTTCTGAATGATATTGCCCGAATGTCGCATTAATTTTAAGTTATTCACCGAAAAATTTAGTTCAACAATTCTCAAGTGACCAAAATAAAGTAAGCTAGATTTTAAATTGGGTATTCAATGACCAATATCACGATGGGGTTAAGCTGCACCGGTATACAGATACAAAGTTTGCGATGATACGTTACAGATGCAACAGCTGCTTGCGCAGCAAGTTATTGGCTCCCAACAGCTTCAAGCGATACTTCAGCAACAAGCCATTTCGGCGCAACAGGTAGATTTGATGAAAAATATTACATTAGGTTTACATACTCAAATGTAACTTACTACGTTAACAGCATTCAGACGAAGTTGTAAATCTGTTCGTCTCTTTTTTTTACATTTAGGCTCAGTCTACACTGGGCGTGGACAACTGCGCGGAGAGAAACGGTTTAGAACCTTCAGATGATTCCCGACTTTTTCGTTAACAGACAAAAACTAGCTGAAAACTGAAACTACGTTGATGTAAACATTTAAGAGTTAGAATTACGTTCCAGTATTTTTTCATACTTTTTCAGAGCTCATTTGAAATATTTTGTATTTACAGCAGCAGCAGCAGCAGCAACAAGCTCAGCAAGTGCAAGACATTTACAAGCAGCAACTTCAAGAATTCCAAATGCAGGTAAATAGCGTATACGATTTCCACTTCTCCGGTTCAAAATGTCCGCCATCAGTCATATCAGCGATTTCTGCCATGATTAACTATCGTCATTAATTACCCAATTTAATTATGCTTCTTCATTATGATACTGATAGGGCTCAATACAACACCCTGTAGCCATACAATGATTATACAGTAATGGAGGACTGGAGGCATTTTTTGATTTTCAATATGACGCAGTGGTTGCAGCAGAGTTGTAAGTCGGGCCGTGTTCGGGCCTAAAGTTGACAAAAATTTCGGGCTTAATTCGGGCCTGAGACGTACTTTTTGGCTTAGGTGCACAAAAATATAATACAAGCAGTTTGGCAACATTGCTAAATTTTTCAGACCTAACTTATTTTTCGGGTTTTTTCGGGCATGATTTGGGCTTCAAATTATTTTTCTGGTTCGGGCCGGGTTCGGGCCCGAACTAGTCGGCCCGTTTACAACTCTAGGTTGCAGACTCAGCGAATCGGCGAGCACACCAATTCGTTTTTGGTGGGCACATGGTGTTTATTGCGCATTCTCTCACTACAAAGCTATCAATTGGCACTTTATAATCCATTGTGACCATTACAGTGTTTTATATTAAATTGTTTTCCGAAGTGAGGAAAAAAATAAATAAATATTTGACTCTTGCCCAGTTTTCGATGGCTGACATTTTGAACTTTTTTTCTTTCATATTCTTGTATTAAATTGAATATTTGCTTTGGTTTGCCAAGTTTAGCATAATAGCATTGTTAAGCTATAGCTCGAAACACCGTTTGAAGGCCGTTGTTTGTATTAGTTTGTTTGTTTTTGTTGCGCTTGTTTTCCGTAGAGAATGCTTTTCACGGGCGTCTTATTGTTTGTTTTTGCCACGACGTAACGCATTATTCGGTCTTTATTTTTATAAGAAGCCTTGCGAAACTAGGCTGTTATTTAGCTGTGTTCTTTTTATTCGGGCCCGTTTTTGTTTGTTTGTTGTCGTCATAATTCATTTTGTGTTGGCCTGGTCGAATCGCTAGTGAGTCCTCCAAACATCGGTCACACGTTTGACGATTTTGCTGTTTGTTTTGCCTGACACAAGCCCCGCGTAGTCATTCTTTTAGCTCTCCAAATATTTGGTAGTTTTTAGCACAACAGAAATATTTTTTGTCGAAAATTGTACAAGGATATGTGAAATGTTTTTTACGCTTTGCTGTAGAAATTACAGTATTTGTAGTTTCTGAGTGCTGTGATTGTAGTTGTAGTTCACCCACTCAAAAAAAAAAAAAAGATCTGTAGTCGAATGGATAAAGCGTCTACTACTGAAACAGTAGACTCGGCTTCGATTCCCAGTTGGGTCAAACAAGTGGCCATAAAACTTGGTATTCACAGCTTCCCTTCTTGACGTTCAGCAAGCCTCCACCGTGTGTGGTAGACATCAATACTCAGTTCTCGATCATCAATTCTCACTAAATAGTTAAATACATATAAGCCTTAAAATGCACATTCCAGGCTTTTTTTTTTTGCTTCATTCACCTACCAGCCATGTGATTCATACAATGGGCGTATGAATCAGGGAACGTAAGATTCAATCGCGTTCAAATCGGACATGGGTTTTCAACTTCTTCAACCGCCAACGCTGCGATATTTCGATGTTTTTGTATTACTGCAGCCCAAAAGCAATGATGCGAAGGTGGCTCTGCTGGTTCCTTTACTCTTTGACCAGATACAGGGATTTGAAGATGTGACATTTTTGATTTGGTGTTGTTTCAGCTTGCAGCTGCTCAGCTTCAGCAAAAGTCTTCTTCTTCACCGTTGAGTGCGACTGAGGAGGCAGTTAACGGAGGAATCGCCAACGGACTCACAAAACTCACAAAGGATCAGCAGCAACTCCAGCAACAGTATTCAATTCGGCAGCTACTCCAGCTGCAGCAACAGCAAGCTCTGCAGCAGCACAAACTAGCTGCCACTCTAGCGCTTGCGCAGGGACAACAAAATTTCATTACCCCAGGTATTTATCGTCTATTACTTAAGACTGCAAAGTTGTCGAAAAAATGTGTATCGCCAAAAAGTATTAAAGTGGGTTTTAAATTTGATTTTAAATTTTTGTGTTAATGAAAAATGATTTAAAGGTGTACTGCGCCGTTTAGTCTTGGCACTCTTATCCTTCACATTGTTTGTCACCAGGCAAACAAGTAAGTCAGTGCCGTTGCTAGAGCAAACAAAGTGAGGAGGCACTAGCCGAAAGTGGGGGGAGACTAAAATGAACTGAATTTTTGCATATAAAAACTGATCTTCAGATCTTGTACGGCTACAATTATGTGCAATTTTAAAGTAAGGCCGACAACGTTTCTTAGCTCGTTTAGTCTGCGGCCCATAATCGCTTTAAAAATATGTTTACAGCTGTGAATGCTACCAGACGTGTAACCAGGATTTTGGAAGAGGGTGAACCAAAAGTAAATTTTTTTTTGCACAAAAGTTGTCTTGATTTAGCCCCCGTGCTGAACAAACTGATGCAACTTAAGCGTGTCACAGACGGGGCATAGTCACTAAATATTTAGTTCTCCAGCCAGGCCCTAGCCGATTTTTGTGATTTTGCAGCCAAAAGATAGCGATTTTAACGCCATTTCAATCACTTTTCGCAATTTTTGCAGCCATATGAATAAACCAAGTTGCTAAAATTCGGAAGTTATTTCAAAGAATTAAATTGCTTAACCACTTCAGCCCCCTCTCCTTACATCAGGTCAAGTCTAAACTACGTTTAAACGCTCGTATTTTGAGGTGTAAGTTTCTAAGTGACTTGGCTGAGGGGACTTAAGCCCCATCACTTTTGGTTGCGCCACCGACTGCGACTTCAAAATCTTGAGTGTGCTCTAAAAATCAAAATAGCTGGTCTTTGAAGAAAATGTTTTTACGTATTGTTTTATGTCATAATCACTGAAGAAGTACCGGTAACAATTCTGCAGGCTTACATCTCTCTTCCCCGACACATCCGTAAAGGCGTGTTTATAAAACGGATTATTGCGTCAGATTTTTGTACAGCAGTTGGTTGCTAGCAATTTCGAAAAGAATCGAGAAAACGTCAAACGAGAACTATGTTTGAACGTAACTATTCCCTTTTTTTATCATTGTCTGTTGCCCGTTCGTTAGGTGATGCTCCAAAAGCAGTATTTTGAGTAAACCAAAATGGGGCTTGTGGGGGGCAGGGCCCCCCGAAGCGACGGCACTGAACTAAGTATGTAAATGTCAATGCCAATCAAGTACTCTGCACTTACTTAGATCTTCAGAACGAATTGCAACAACTTATCCTTAAAAGCTTCGGAGACAATTCACTTCCCAAAGGTGTCACGTCACCTTTTTCAATTTCTGGGGCTGGTGCAACCTTTCAAGACTTCATTAACGATCGTGGGGTGGCAAACAACAAAGATTCTTTGCAAAATGGCGCTGGAGATGAAGATAAACGGTAAAAATAGGCTGGTGTAATTTTTTTGTAATTGTTATTTCATCTCTATTTACCAAGTTGCCTTGGCCAGGAAACAGTGAAGGGACCTTTCGGTCTTCGAGTCAAGCTGCCACTTACCACGCAGTCATAGTGGAAGCTTCATATTGTCCCTTTTTGAAGCTGAACGCCCAGCAGGAAAGCTGTAATATCAATTTTTATTGTCGTTAGTTTGTCCCAACCAGGAATCGAGCTGAGTCAACCGTTTCAATAGCAGACGCTCTATCCATTTGACCACTGATCGTACTGGTCAAGAAATTGCACTAAACTCTTCCATTTTTTCATATTGCCCGTCGTACTGTATTGGTTGCGTTTGCAACAGTCCAAAAAGTAAACCGCTACAAGTAAGACTTAGTTTTACAGCTTTCTTCATTTCTCGTGGCGATGTCCTAAGCGAATAATTCCAGCTTGATCCTCAATCTAATTAAGCCATCTTGTTCATGGTTGTCCTCATTTTAGAACAGTTTTAGTTAAAATTTTAGCATTAAAAACATCATTCAAGCTAACTTTACGAAGTTTACCAATTTGCATGAACTTAAATTCGAAATAGAAGAGCCAATAATCAACACTTTGAAAGATCTTATAGTTTAAAATTTTTACATTATGCAAGTGAATGACCACAGGTAATTCCATTTAACTAAGATGATCAGCAATGTTTTAGAATTTAGATCAAAACTGAAACTTTTAGGAAATTTTTAAAAATTGTATTGGATACACTTTTGTTTGATCAAATTGTTAAATGGTTTGGCGGTTTGCTAATTATGGATTCTGAATGCAGATATTTGCGGACACTGTGTGTTTCACTGTAAACAGGAAAATAGTTAAGATTTTCATAATGAAGTAGTGTGGACAGTTTGCAGTTCTGTAGTGCGGAAAACTTAGGTGGCAACAATCAAGCCACGAAAAACGGGAGTCTTTTTAATTATTTGAGCATGCTGTATTACTAATTGCAATTAAATGTAAACGATAATGCTTGTATAAACAATCAAAATAATGTTATTGTGTGAGATTAAAATAGACTCGCTCATGACAAGCTGTCAGAATCGTGATCAAGCTCTGGCTAGTTGTTTGTTATTACGCTTGCTATCAAACCAACAAACAGATATTTCGTGCCATCGCCTACCATCTTCGCCATTAACTTTCGTAAAATGTTAGGTCTTGGGTGTCATAAACATTCGCGCAAACTGCTCTTTTGTTTTCTTTCATGTTGGACGTCGCAATAAGTCTTTGAGGTGTGATTGGAAGATATTGTAAATCTCCCGGATGTTTTTGTTTATTTCCAAACAAACAAAGCCTGGATGCATTGTTTGCATTATTAATACATGCTGCAATATTTACCAAGCTCTACGATTTCTTAAAATATTGATATGCGTCACGCTTTCGCATCTACCATTCGTCTCAAATTAAAAAATGTTTATTGTTTATCTGCTCAAATATCACCGTGGGGATTTCGCTGCGTTTTTGTGCGATTTCGCTTCAATTTTTACTAATTAGATCAGTATATGTTTACACTGAGAACAAATACGAATGCTGAGCTGTTTAGCTTTGGCGATGCTCAGTGGTGGTTGTTGGCAAAAGAGTGCGATTTTCCGTAAAAGGTGGAGATTACTGTGCTTTGTTTTAGTTCATGCGATATGACACATTTTAAAATTTCAAAAAAAATTGGTGATAATGATTGTTTGTTTACAAAAGCCTGTTTGCTCTTTACCAACAAAAACAAACTTAATTACAGTGCTAATCCTATCTCAAGTTCATAGTGTCACCTTCAAGTTGCGCTGATTTTGAATTCAGAGGTCATATTTTTGTCACATATCAAACCTTGTGTCATCGGTAAATTGAAAAGTAGCCCACCCAATATGTGAAAATCTTGGTAGTGCTAAAATGTGTGCTGAGGGAAAAGACTGCACATAGACATGTGGTGATGAAGCAGTGGAGTAATGAAATATTTTACGCAGTTGTCAATATTTTGCTTTGTACAGAAATAATTACCAATTGCCATTAATAACTTGTGCCTTATTGTCATAAAATTGAACATCAGCATCGCTTTTACATTTGCAATTACTACTTTTATACACCATAACGCAGTACTCCCCACAGTTAAAAAATTTTAAGTTAAAATTAAAAAAATACATTCTGCTTCACCCACAATCGGAATCACCAGGAGCATTTGTCAAAAGTAAAACAAAATTTAAAATCAGGATGTAAAAATTGAAACTAAAGCACAAAGGGCTTACCGATACAACGGAAAATGTTTATATCCAAATTGTTTTGACCAGTAGAGAGCTAATTGATAGTAGAGGTCTTCAAATCAAGCAACCACCTGGAAATTATACGGCTGGTGCTCTACATTGCTCAGTTCATTGCTGAACGTTCAGTTGGAAAATTGCAAATAGCAATTGCAAAATCTTGGTTTGATCTAACCGAGATTCAAACTGGAGCCCTATGCTTCAGTTGAAGCACTTTCTGCATTTTGCCAAGAATTCACAAATTGAGGTTGTGTTGTTTATGTTTCGCTAGAAGTTCCTCCCATCGTACCACCAGCAGGGAGGGTTCTCCGATGTCATCCCAACCTTTGTTCTCGCGTGGTGTTTGCAAATGGCCAGGATGTGATTCGGAGTGTGGAGATATGCCGTCTTTTCAAAGGTACCTTGCAATTACATTTTATTCACCAAGTTGCCTTGGTCAGGAAACTGCGAAGGGACCTTTCGGTCTTCGAGTCAAGCTACCACCTGTTTACCACACCGGTGTACGCTTCACGCTATCGCTTTAATTGCTAACGTTAAGCAGGGAAGCATCACTTTTCGTGAGCGTCATGGAAATTGTTAGGCTCAAAGACGTCATTTGTCCCCGAAATTTTTATTTTTTAGAACAAATCTTTAATTGCAGAACTTTGTTAAAATTTTCTTCAAATTTTTTTTAATGCGCTATTTTTTATTGCAAAATTTTTCAATTCTTGTGGAGGCTGTTTTTTCTCGAAAATGCTGGGTGCTTTTTGTAGCTTCAAAGTATTTTCTTTAAGAGTTGAGACTATATGTAATTTAAATTTTTGATAATAAACCTTGAATCTGTTAAATTGCGTAACATATTCGGGTGTGTCTCCAACCCTGCCGACATTTTGGGCGTTATTGGCTAAATCTTGACTTCATTATTGTTCTAATGGAAGTGGCTTAACCCTTCTAAACATTAACTTACTTCTGATATTTTGCTTATTTTTTTTCTTATGATTTTAAGTCGCACAACTGGTTTCCTTTAAAAGTGCAACATGCCTCGGTTTTGGCTCTTTAATTTCTGGTTTGCTTTATTATTCGATCATTAATTATTTAGAAATCAATATATAACCTGTGTTTTGAAATTGGACATTTTTACCGCGCCCACTCCTAACCTTGTAATTATCCGTGCTTCTCTTCCAATTGTCAATCTCATATCGAGTTTGTGGCTATTTTTAAACTCAAGTTTGAAAATCATTTTGTCTTTTTTGCATGTGATTAGACGAAATTAAATGCTAAATACCGAAGCTCAGTGCCTGGCTATTTTGAAAATGTTGATTTACTGCAAATGTTCAAGGATTCCATCCCTGTTTCAATGTTGTATTGTCTCAAATTTCTCAAAGCGACAAAAATATTTCTGCTTTTTTTTAACCAACTAAATTGCGATATCGTAGTGCTGTTAAAACAAAATATAAGAGACTTTCGATTGTGTCCCATAATTTATGATGTCAACTTATTTTCTTATTAAATCTGAATAACTCAGAGCTATATGGTGATTAAAAATGTGACTAAGATTACAATTTGGTTCTGCAAAATGAAACCTTCCACGCTTAGACGTAAATCGTGCATACGATATACCATTAAACCTAGTTCCAAATATATCATTGAACCCAGTCGAAATATGCCATTAAATAAAGTCCCAAATCACACTTGAACCCATTTCCCTATATGCCTTTAAACCCAGTCTCAAATCCCTTTTTTTTCTTGTTCACCGCTGGCTGGGTTATTGTTGAAAAATTTTGATGTTTTGTAATGATGGTTTCACTTAGGGTATCGTGCTTGTTACGTTTGAGTGATATCATAATAATTATTACGCATTTAGTAAACACTTTTAACTTACTTCGCTTTTTACTTAATTCAGGTAGAAGGTTAAATGGGGTCAAATTTTCAGTCCTGGCTTAATTTCAAAGTTTTAGTGGGTTTTGTTAGTCATCCTTCATGTAAAAGAAAACAACGGACAAACGGTTTACAAACTGTCATGATTGTATAACAACTTGTCTGTATACCGTGGTGTATTACATTGAAGCATACAAACTTTAGAAGCAATTTTGCTGAGAGAAACGTGTCAAAACGATGGAAAACATTTTATTTTAAGTCGTATCAATTACCGCTTGAGTCGTTATCAATCTTATTTGAATGGAAATTGGGAAAAGTTCTATTTGAATAAGATTGATGATGACTCTTAAGCATTACTCGAAACGCACATGTAAAAGTTATACCATCGTTTTGGCTTTATTTTCTGAATAAAAGTTGGTATTGAATTTCGCATCTTATGTTGAACTTGGGCGTTTTACTTTTGTTTATTTTTTTTAGTTAATACATCACGTGGGCGGCAATGTTCTTGTTTGTTAGAATCTGGAGAAACGTAAACATAATTTGTCAGCTTTTAAAGTTTTGTCTTATTTACACAATCACCCAGTTTTGGTACAGTATTGAACTTATTTTTTTGTACCAAGTTGTAGGAAGTCATTAGTCAGGTACAGTGATTTCTAGAGATATATACCCAATGGGTTAGCATTTTTGTTGTTGTCGCTTGTTTAATGTTTAAGAAAAAGGATGCAACACAATGGACAAGGTACCTTGGATAGCAGAAAAGTGGAATTCTAGGCGAAAATCCGTGAAATAGTGAATGTATTATTACACCGGTTATTGTGTCCAGTAGCTTAAAGCAAAAATAACGTACTGTTATGAAGATTTATGCCTGTCATAGCGGAATCACATTTAGTCTTTTGCTTTCCACGGTCCTTTTTTGAAAGAGAAAAATGGAATCGGAAAAATAAAAAAATTGATTACAAAGAAAAAAGAAAACAAGAGAAACCAAACAGACCAGAAAAGTTGCTATGTAAAACGGGGTCTAAATCTGGATTAATTTTCTTGGATCAGAACTTTCGGTCAAATATCTAATAATGGTAACATTTTTCAGTCATTTTATTTGAAGTAACGTTCTCCGATGCATAATTTTTATTCAGGTTAACGTTTCGCTCCCCAGTCCGTGGAACAACTTTCAAATAACGTTCTCCGATTAACCTGAATAAAAATGATACATCGGAGAACGTTACTTCGATTTAAATGTATCATGGCGATGAACGCGCTCCAAGCTTAATTTCCAAACATTTTTCAGTCATTTCGACGAATTTTTGGTCATTTTCACAGTAGTACAAGCACAATTTTGCTCCCTGATTCGAATATAACGAAAAAAAAATTTTTTTTTGACCGAAATGACTTATTGACTTAAGTTTTTTTTGGTCATTCTTTAAAAACTTAGCCCACTAACCGTTGAACCAACAGCACTAACAAAAAAACTTAGTGATAAAATCTGATGATCGCTCTTTCATCATCATCATGAGTAGCCGTATGAAGGCACACTTTGATAGTTCACATCACGTATTAACATAACGGATGCATGCTACATGCTTGTTTGTTGATTTAGGCACTTGAACGAATGTCATCGATTAGATGACAAGACAACAGCACAATACCGGGTCCAGTTGCAAGTGGTTGAGCAGTTGGAGAAGCAGGTTTGTTCCTTAACATGTTTATTTAGTCAATACGATTTTGTTTCGCGCCTGTATTATCCTCCAAACCCAACCCAGCCACGTACGTTCTTATCTTTTAAAAGTAGGCAATAGGCATCAAGAGTCGTTTTAAAATAGAGTTTACTTAATCACGCAATCACTATTGCTATGGACCTACTGTTACCCACCACGAACACTGGCATCAAAAACTTGAACTTGATATTTTTTTCATATTTTGCGTGCAGAAACATCTCGAACTTTTAAAAACATTACATTGGAATGTTCCGATAGCGAAAAAATATCGTGACTATAAATGCTGTCAGATAACCAGTTTCCATATCCCCACATTTTTGTTGGTTTTGTTCAAATTTACTGCAGGTGACTAAAATAGTTACTATGCATCCTTGTAATTAAAGTCAAACGTCTACCAATTTGTCAAGTGGAAACTTGACTCCAAAGCCGCAAACACTGTTTGGCCATTTCCTGGCCTTGACAACTTGGTTGGTAAATACGTTAATTGCAATAAAAATAATTCCTAATACCTCGTTGTAAGATCAGGTTTATCTGTGGCCATTGAGAAGATTTGAAATTAATTTGTTGTTTCATAAACTACTTTTGCCAAACTATGTCTAGTAAATAGGTACGCAGTGTACAAACATGTAATTATAGTGTCTAATTTTTGATTGTGTGTTGTTCAAATTAGGTCGAAAAAGGAGTGGTATTTATGGCTTTTGTTTAACTAAGGAAACGGCCGCAAATGATTTGGGGTTTAGAAATATTTTATTAGGAAATACCATTTAACAAATTAAAATTATGGCTTCGATTTCCGTGTAAAACGTATATCCTCAGAAATTAGTTACATTTCCACAATATTAATTTTTTTTGAAGCGTTTTTAAAGTATTTTTATACTTCAGTTAAAAAGTAATTTTTAAATACAAGTGCATTTTATTACATTATAAAAACTTTATATTTTTGCGTTGTATTTAATTGATAAAAGTCATAAACTTGTGGCACTTAAATTAAACAAGTGTAAATAGAAAACAAATGACATCCACTTTTACGAACTTGTGTGAAAAAGCTTCAATTCAATTAGATCAATAAGTCAATAAAATTTTGTAGCCCTTGCTTTCGCAAAAAGAATGTATTTCAGTTTGCTTTTATTGTGACAAGTTCGGTTTTTTTGTTAATTTTTTGCAAGTTTTTGCTGGTCAATTTTATAGTTTATTGTAATGTAATAAGATTGTAAGTAATGTTTTTTGCTGTAAAGAATTGAATTTGTTCGAATAAAATTTATACTTTGTTCGCATTTTATTTTACAGCTACAGCAACAAAAAAAGTTGCTTTTAACTTTGGCAAATAAATGTTTTATTGGCATTTTTTATAAAACAGAAAAGTTAGGAATTTGTTTGCACAAATCTGAAACCTCTGTGTGGGATTTTTATAAAATTTGTAACAAGGCATTAAGTTTTATGTGAGAAACCTGTGGTGTTAATAAAATAATGCTGAAACTTGAAGGAAAAATGAAATGCTAATATAAGTCGAAACACAAATTTTGAATAATGCACGTTTGGCGTAAGAATTAAAGTGTTTACATCAACATTTAACGAACTGTATTAGGCTTGGCCATTATTGACCCGAGTTCACGTTAGTTTATTCAAACACAAATAATGAGGTTCAACGTGATTAGGAAACAAATTTTCCCTATTGGAATTGGGATTGAGTAATAGAAAAATAACTACAATTTTTGGTTAGACGAAGATTGCCATTGATATTAAAAAAAGGCCACAAAATAGCTTCTAAAAGTCTATTAAGTCAAGCAGCCCTCCCCAAATGATTTTGATGTCTTCAGTTCAAGGACGACATTTTGCTAATGGGTTTGGCTAAAAAACAATTTATTTGCGCCACTTTTATAAGTTTTATTGAAGCTTTGCAACTTCATTGTGAGAATTAAGTAGCTTTTTTGTATGAGATCATTATTATTTTCCGTTTGCTCGAAATTTTTCGCTGATCTTATTTTGATTATTTTGTCTCCTTTCAAATAACAAAAAGTTTATTGTATACTTTCAGTTAACCAACGAAAAGGAGCGGCTTGACGCGATGAGCCAACATCTGACACGAACTGAAGAAAAAAGCGCAAAACCGGATCCCCCTCCAAGCGACAACGAACTGGTCCTGTCTCAGTTGAAACAATCTACCCTTGCAAATAGACCTGCTGTTCAAGTAAGAGACAGCAAAATTATTTACAGCCAAAAAATTGACTTTGGTAACAAGTTTATAAGGAATACAAGGATAGAGCCAATACGGTGGAGTAGTTATTGTTTAGGACGTTTTGATCCTTATCAAATGCATTGAATTAAGTTACAGAATAGGTGAAATGTCTTAAAATAAAATGTACAAAACTCTTCCGTTTTTTTTTATTGTAAAGAAGTTGTGATCTTTAGCTCAAAAAAATGTGTCCGTATGGCTGTACGGTTTTGGCACGAACTAGGAAATGCTTAGGTTTCTTGGCTTGTATTACTTAGACCTGTGTAGATCGTTTATCAATCTACTATTGGTAGTGTTACCATGCTTCCCTTACCATGGAATGGAGGTGTGAAGATTGGCCGCGAAGATCCAACATTTAGGCCAAGGTGTGGCCTAGAGATATAAAATGGAAAGCTTCGAACCTCGTTTAATTTTACAACGTTGGCTCAAAAGCAGAATAATTTGGATCACAGATTTGTTTAAATTTAAGCCAAACTAAAAATAAGCCATAGAAAGTTTTTTCCGCTTGATAGAAGACTTTTTGAAAGTGACCCAGAAAAAAATTGCTCCCATAATATAGTTTCCTCTTTAATTGAAACGGTTTTTGATTGTAATTGTCATAATGTTCGGGAAGCTGCGTGGGGCAAAAGTCGTGAAGAAATCTTTTGATTTTCGAGCCAATGCTGGCACCAGTCTGCCGCACGTGGTGGAAGCTCGGTGTTGCTCCCTTTCTCTTGCTGAACACGGGTTTGGTTAACCTGGATAATATTAACAGTTCCAGTCACATCACGTGACCTATCCTACGTTTGGCGAACCCCCTTTTTCGTCCAAATTGGGGTTGGGGGAATTAATAGAATCTGTTTTGTCCCCCAACCCCGATTCTGACAAAAAAATAGAGTTTCACCAAAATTGGATTGGTCACGTGATGTGACTGGAAGGGTTAGTGTTATTTACTCTTTTTTTTTTCCTGAACGCCAAGTGAAGAATTTGTGATTGTGAAAATGAAGCGGTTTGATTTCTTACCCAGTAGACCAAGTGATTACATGATGATGATATTCGCTCCAACAATAATAAGATATGTGACATAGCAGTGGACAAATGCTGAAATGTATAACAAAGAGCAATTTTTACCGAGTTTATTTTAAGAATTGTTTTTGCAACTTTCTGGTTGCCTGATGCTAAAATAAAACATCTCAGAATGCGTTAGCGTCAAACTGTTTTCTTTTCCAAGCATTTTCTCGTATTTGTTTGGAATTAAGGTACTTGAAATTCCTCTAAATCCTCATTTTAATTTACTAAAGGGGTTAAAGTAGACAATGACGGGCAATTTGTGGAAAATAGAGCGGTTTTCTTGGCTAAAAATTTGAAGCAATTTTCTTAAGCTGTTTTCTTGTTGCTATTCCAAAGCTTATTTTCCATTCAAAATAATAACAAGCGACTCATTAGGTTGCGAGTGATTCTATGCTCTTGTAACACTGCTGTCAAGTAAAAACAAAAAGCATTCTTGAAAATTGGTTGGTTAGAATTGTCTGCTTTAGCTGATGAGAGCCAAGGCTGTTAAGAGAAATTCTTAGCCCGGGTACAAAACGAAGATGAACATAAGCTCTGCTTAAGCCTTAACCGAATAGCTGTTTTCCTTCTGGGTTAAGTTGTTCAAAGCCTTCCCCGAAAAGGTTCCACTCCTTATTGACGTTGAGTTTCACAGGAACGTCAGTTCCCAACACTTCAAGGTCCTTGCCTCTGATCAAGATTCAATCCATCCGGGCCCCTTAAATCAAGGCGAGCCCTACAAAAAATCCCTGGCCTGGGTATTTCATACCCCTTTGCTCCCTCTTCTCAACGGCCCTGATGAGCGTACGATACCACTCCATACCACAGAACCTCAGCGATACTCTGAGAAACCCATTTTTTCACCACCCAAGAAGTAGCATGAGCACCTCATCCCCATACACACGACCAACTGCTGATTGGTGCCCGTTGGTCGTCTTCATGACGTCGTGGGAAGATGGCTTCATTATTTTAACCCGGATGGTCGTCTGCCTAAATTGTAAAATTGAACATGAGAAATGCAGTTAATGTCAAATTTCTATGTCTAGCATCCTCGCCCGTCATTTGCTAACGTCTACTTTAAAATAATGTTGTTGGATATATTTTGATATAAGATGTATCTCGATTTCCCTGACTTTTTATTTTAGTTTTGAGAGTTTCAGGAGCAAATTTTTTGAAACATTTATGAAATTCTTTACATATACCTAACTTTTTAGTACTGCAAACGTGATAATATTTAATTTTTTTTGTTTAGCACTTTAGGTTGTGTTAAAATGTTGTTGCGTAATTAAACCGTTTAGATTCTTGATCTGTTTTAGAGATTATTATTTTTCCTGGCGTTTTGTTTGTGTTTTTTGGCTTTGCCATTTGTTTTCATTAGCCATTCAATATATAACTGATCTCCCCGTGGAGTATTGGTTCTGAATTATTAATTTACTATTGTTTAGTGTGAGCTGGGAGCGGAGGCATTAGGTCAGTAATGACTTATACGTTACGTAAGCGATGAAACACAAATCCAAAAATTTTGTTGAAAGTAAAAGCGTTTAAAGTTGATAGTTTTACGGCTTCCCCATTCCGTTAAATTATTTCGTAACCCATCTGCTGCGTCTTTTTGATTTCTCTACACAAAGAAGAGCTGCATTATGATTCTTTCATTAATTATTCAAAGAATGCCATTTTAACATCTGTCTAAACAACACGTTTTTTTCGTGTCATAAACTTTTACGTTTTTAGATATTTTGTTTGTCCACCTATAGCGTGTGTTTTCCATCTTATGCAGAAAAGTTGAAACACATAAAATCGACATTTTTTACAAGCAATCTATGCCCCAAATCTTACTAAGGTACCTATTTTAACAAAAAAATGGTTGAGTAAGTCGAAAAAAGTAAAAAAAAAAACAACTTCCAGTATATTTTAACTTTACTGTGAGAACTTTGTATTTTGATTCCAAACCTTATCTGTTGTCATTTTTCCATCGTCTCATAATTACAATCCTAACTTGAAACAATCATAGGTGGGCACAAGTCCGATAATCGTTAATCCGTTAGTAACGAAGCTAACTTTTTCATGAACTCGTTAATCCGTTAAAAAGTTTTTTCATGTTAACGGACTAAATTAACTTCCGTTAAGTTCTGTTAATTTATCGTTAATATCTTGCACCATTCATTTATCGTACCGGTACAAAACAGTTTGCCCTGGTAACACTTGTAGCGTATTAGCACGAGTTTTATAGAAGAAAGCGAATATAAGAGCTCTTTTTTGTGGCAAATAATAAGCTGCAGCCTCATAGGTCTATTAATCATCGCTGTTGGCAATTTCGAAAGATTTTCCAATCGCAGCTTCGTTAGTGCATTTGAACTTATTTTTATCTTAAAGTTAGATTAGACTGTAAAATGTAACTTCCAAAACACAAAAAGACCACCATAGCAATAAATATTTCCTTCAAATCAGCTCAACAGCGTCAATACGTCTTCTAGAAGCGAGTGAATAAAAAGAAAAAACATTACCGAATTAACGGACTTTATTAACTTCCGTTAATTAAAGCTGAAAATAACGGATTAACGTTAACGGAGGTGTGAAGTTTGTTAACGGATCAGTGGTTAGCGAAGCTAACGTTTTGCATTAACTTGCCCACCTATGGAAAAAATCTTTGAGAGCAGTTTTCTTCTTAGGAATCACCCAAACGGTTAGAAATCTTTTCCATTCTCTTTGAATGTAATCTCAGTGTTAAGTTTACGTGAATTTCAAATGAGAGAGACTTTCACTACACTATATAAGCAGAATAACAAAGTTTACCGGGTAAAATTCATCATTTTTTCAATGACACAACTCTATCTTTTTGTCAAACGATTTACCGTACATGTAACAACACACTGTTTGAGCACACAACGTCATTATGAACGGCAATTATTTTATCTAAAGTTGTACAATGTTCATATTACAAATACTTTATAACGTTAATATTGAGCTCTTTGGCTTCAGATTCCTGCATCTGTCGGATTTTCTGGTATTCCATTCCCACCTAACTCTGCGGCTTTTCCTCGAACTTCCAACGCGATCCCATCCAGTCCTCTCTCCAATCCTCATCTCCCCTCATTCACTTCCTCCATGTTCCAGCAAGGTCCATCATCCCCGCCATCATCTTTAATCACTTCGCATCTTCCTGTCGCATCTAGAGACGGGATCCTCCAAGGAAAACGGAGAACTTCCGGATCCGTCCCTATTTCCGCAGGTAAAAACGTTCTAGTGTACATGCTCTAGTAGATATAGGCTTGGTCAACGTCGTAAGTGTATCATTAAATTCTTTGTTTGTTGTAATCAACTCCAGCTTGTAGGCTAACGAGCCAGCCGCTTGCGTAAATCGCAGTTGGGCAGAGAATACGGTGGTGCATGTGCGTCACGATTTTACTTCATGTTTAACTATTCTATTCATAGTACCATGTTATTGTTCATGCTGCGCTTCTGGGTCGTAGAGGTAGCTGGCAACGTTACTTTTGATGTTGCAGTATAATTTTTCTGCTCTGAAATATGGTTAAAGTAGGAAACCGCGCATATCTTTACGAAATTCCTTTTTATGTGTAGTGGAATGTGATGTGGCGGAAAAATGAGTATCCAGTTGGCAATGCATGTTAGGAGAATTTGGTTTAACTTGGTTTTCCTTGCCGAAATGGGTTATGCAGGGTTGCCAGCTTGTTTCTGTTGTTTTTCCACTGCATTTGATCTCGCTAGTGCACTGTATCTTAGAGTTTTAGTTGTTGTTGTTGTTTTTATGTTGCTGTGTTTATTTGAATTATTTATGTGTCTGTTTTTTTGAAACTATGCATTTTACGTCAATTTGATTTCATGGTTTTTTGTTTTCTTAAACAATTTATAATAGGTGACCGCATTTTCCACCAACTAACTCATGCTTGTCAAATTAGATTTGCGAATAGTACGTTTCAATTTTACGCACACCACTGCATTTGATTATATTGTTCGCAAACAATAACCTTTATTAAACATTAATGCCCCACACACTAATCGATATCGCATTTCAACTTGCCACGCTGATTTATCAATTTGTTCATCTTGCAAAAGAACTTCACTAAATGGATGTTTTTTTCGCAAACAAAAAGCAAAATTAGTACGGTTTATATATTCGAACCTTTCGGCGAATGGGGGGTTTTGTAGTGCCCCACATCCCCAATTCCCTCATCCGTTTTCTTACTGCTAGAGCAAAGATCTCGAAATTTGGGAATTATCAAAATTACGAAATGTACATTTATTTCGAGTTTGTTCTACTTTGTGACAGGCTGCAATTGCAATAACGCAAAAGCCTGGCTTTGATACACCCCTAGTCAATCTATATTATTCTTTTCTGCATTTTTGGGGGTTCTTTTTCTTATTGATGAGAAAAACTTGTATAAAAGGATTATGAATGAATTGTCCAGTGTTCACTAGCATGCGCATTGTGGTTTTAGTGCTACTGTATTTTTTTAGAAATCTTTCAACAGTTGCATGGCTTGAATTTAAACTACTTATTTTTCCACAGATCTTTCCCAAAACCAAGAGTTTTACAGAAACGCAGATGTCCGACCTCCTTTCACCTATGCCTCGCTTATAAGACAGGTAATGTAAGAAAACTCTCAAAGCATAACTTTACTGTTCCAGTTTTTGCCAGATTTTTGCTGTTTTTCTTGGGTGTGCTCTATTTTTGCTACTGCCTCAAGAAGTGGGTTACATACCCTCGACAGCCTACTGGGATAATCAAAAAATTTTCGGTTGGTCGTAGGGACATCGCCTTTGTCTTTGTTTTAATTAACGCGACCTACCGAAAGAACTCTAAAAACGAAGTCAGATACAAAATTAACTTGACACAAATTTCTAACTAAAAAAACAAAAAACATTAATAATCCTTTTCGGTTCAATTTTATTTTTCTTTGTTAACTATTAAGTAAACTTTTCGAAATTTTATTTGAAAATTTGCTCATGTCAATGACCTCTTATTAAAAACAGGTTGAAATAATCAAAGATAGGTATTTTGTTGCTGTAGTTTAAAAATGCTGCAAAACTTGCCGTTTTGAACGTACATAAAGCAAAGTCAAACATGCAGCATGCCTTTGCCATGTTAGCAAAGGCAGTCTGAATCGAATTCTAAACCATGTGAGTTATAGCCCCTCCATTATTTCGCTATTCGCAAGTGTTTGGCTTTCTGACATAACGGACCACACTTCCAACTGGCGGTAAAATACACCACTGATCAATTCTAAAATACAATCAGACAATCTTTTTCGAACTGCTGATTGTTCATTATTTTCAAGGCAACTTTTAAGTTTTTTTATTTTTTTGTTTTGTCAAGTTCAAGCATTATTTTTCAGCACTGTGTTAAATTGCTTGTGTGTTTATGCGTGTCAATCTGCGTTTGCCTAATCCCCGTTTGTGTTTGTTTATATGCCGAAGTATTTGTTTGTTTACTGTTTACCGTTCGAAGCAGAGAACTTAGTTTTTGTTTACGCTACACCAAAACTATGCCTCTCTCCCAAGCAGTTGAGATTATCTAATAGAAGCTTACTTGACCGCCTAAGCCCAGTTGACACGAATTATTTAGCTCTGTTGCTTAACCTTTAGTGGAATATCTTAGTGAATCTGATTATCCGATGGATGTTTCCTATTTTTAGTTTTTGTTTTACGTAATTATTGCCTTGCATACATACGCAGAATTTCTGCTTAGAGAAATTTTCTTGTAGCATTTGCCAATGGTTAGCCATGTGAAAGGCGTTTAAGACAGGCAATTATAGCTACGGATTGCTCGATAATGCCCAAATGCTGGTTCACCGGCATACAGAGCTCTGTTAACGGTTTTCTTTCTCAGCAGTTTTGGCAAAAATTACTAACTATACCTTGCCATTTCTGCTTAATTCACTACCTAAACTGACTAATTGTATTTACCTCATTTTTTAACCATATTACCTCGGCTGACACCATACCTGGTAGGTTACGAAGTGATCTTGCTGTCAGTGTGAAACTTCTACCTATCTAGCATAAACGGTGGAAGCTAAACACTGACCTTTTTGATGCTGAACATCAAGCAGCGAAGCTGTTAATTACAAGCTTTGGTTTGACTTGACTTGGAATTGAACCCCCGCTTCCCGCTTTGGTGGCAAGCGCTCTCTATTAATGAGGTCGATCGCTGATTTAGAGATTTGCAAAAGGAATATTTTCAGGCGATAATTGAGACCCCGGATTGTCAAATGACTCTAAATGAAATTTACAACTGGTTTCAAAAGAAATTTGCTTATTTTCGGAGAAACGCCCCCACTTGGAAAGTAAGTTTTTTCAGCCATTTTTGACTGTAAAGATATTTTGAAATCGATTTGTATGCGGCCGTCTTAGACACTTTGTGTATTCAGCGGATCATAGATTTCTCTGAAAGTTAATGGTATCATATTATCGGTTCACGGTACAAGTGCTGTAAGTTCTTGGCGACCCAAAGTTTAGTTTCAAAATACAAAAACAACTCCAAACGTAAGAAAACCTTCTGCTTCAAAACTGATGGAGTCGCTTATTTATCTTGATTCCGCGAATAACTACAACCAGTCTCGATAAAATATTTTTGTGCTGACTTGTACAGATACCTTTGATTCAGAGTACTGACAATTATTTTAAAGGGCTAAGCATTTCTGTGGTTGATATCAGGGTTTCAAAAAATCCTTGATAACGGATAGTTACCACCCCCGGTGATCTCATTTACGGGCGAAACAGACTGTTGGGTTTTATAGATTTTAATTTTTGGATTTAATGTGGTGTAGTGGTAATCTATTGTAAAGAGCTATACATGTGTATATAATAAGTTATACTGCATATTCCTTCTTGTATTTACTGTGCACTGTATCTTGTCGATAGCAGAATTCGTAAGTAGTTTTTTCTGAGATTTTTCTCCTGTCGAATGAATATCGTTTAGTCACCAAACTAGCACAATAAAGTGTTATTGTGTTTCAACAATATTGTATTATTTGCTGTTTGATATAGAACGCCGTCCGCCACAATCTTAGTTTACATAAATGCTTTGTGCGGGTTGAGAATGTTAAGGGAGCAGTATGGACTGTGGATGAAAGCGAATACCAGAAACGAAGACCTCAAAAGTTCTCAGGGTACGCCCTCTAGTGGCTTGACACTCCTACCTTAAGATGTCGTAATATTTCTTTTTCCGCAGGCTTATTTTCTCTCTTGAACAACGTCTCTTTTGATGCTCTTTGTCAGAATTTCTGCTGTTTTCAACTAATTCTCGCTAACACATTGAGCTTTCACCTCTAGTTGGGGCTAAAGTTTATTGATTTTTGCCTGTAGATCTTCCCAGTTGCGAACTACTTTGAAAATGATGTAAAGATGCTAGATTTTACACCACTTTTAAGAAAAGTTGGGGAAAATTAGATCTGAACTGGAACAGTTCAACCACTTATACAACGCTAATTTCAAAGAAAATTGTTTTTTAAAACCGTTTTTCGAATTAGTTAGCAAAAGATTAAAAAAAAAAAGATCTGTTCCATTTATTCTTAATTAATAAAAATAGTATATTCCCAGAACAATTCAATCAAGTTTTTCTCATTTTCGATTTGTTTCAGAGGAAAACATATCAATTACTTAAAATATCCTCCATTAAAAAAGCATTTGCCCAAATTGGCATTTTGAACATTTCGTTGTAGAGCATTTTTTCATCTTGAGCAGTAATTAAATGATGTTATCCCATCAGAGTGCAATCCGGACCAACTTGTCTTTGCATAATTGCTTTAAACGGTGCGAAGATGTAATGGGTTCTTACTGGACTGTTGATGACAAAGAATTTCGCAAGGGGCGCCATCTGAAAAGGGGACGGCCCCGAAAATACGAAGAAAAAGAAACTCCTCCCCAGTAAGCCCTATTACCCCATTTTAAGACTCATGCCACAAACAAATAAAAACCAATTTTTCTTCCTTTAGAGTAACAATATCAACCACTAATTGACTCATTAATATTACGCAAAAATATTTCTTGCAACTCTTTTTCTAATTTGTTCACTGGTTTCAAATTCTTCACTGCATGCCTAAGGTATTTGTTGCATGATTTTGTGGTTTCAAGTTTTTGAAGTAATGCATGTTCCGAAGAAATCGATTCAATTAAGGAAGTGACTATTTCCCGAAAATTTTAAAGTAAAAAAGAATTTAAACGAAAATGATGAATATTCATCCGCGCGGTTTCCATATATTTTTTCAGGGTTTGAAATTTGGGTTTGGGTTCAGGTTATGTTTGGGGTCACTTTGAAGTAAGGATTTGAGTTTGAATTAGATTTGGATCAGAATTAATAAAAAAATAGATAGAATTTTTCGGTGAAATAGTCTCTTCGTTTAAATAATCGTTCTATAATTATCATCCTGTAGCAAAAAAGCAACATTGGTGCTGCTGTTCGGTGGACGAATCCGCATTTACGTAGATAAGGATCACTTTATTCAAACTTTGACGTTTTTTTTAGTTAAATTTGCTGCTTGTTTGAATCCACGAAGCAGAGACAATTGTCTTCGAATGCCTTATCAAAAGACGCAGCAAGGTGATTGTTTAATCTAGACCTTGCTGCATTTAACATACTTTGTACAAACCTTCATATCAATCACTTAATTGTACAGTATGTGCACTAGCAGAAAGCCAGGTAGTGATGGCAGTCCATGCTACAAGTCAACGAATGAAAAAAAGACAGATCCCATGTTCCTAAAGGCCACTAAAGACTACCATGCTAGCAGGTGGGCCCCAATGACAATTCAGCATTTGGTATCTTCTCAGAAACACGCTTTATGGTGTTGCCAATTCGGGATCTTTCGGTCACTAAACCAAATGCTCTACCATCTGAGCTACGCCGCTGCTCTTGCTTTTTTTTCTGCATAGTCCGGTAACCAGGGCTGTCAGCAGGGCAGCGGCCTCTAGCCAGAGGGGGCCTTGAACTGCTTGAACGACTTAAAATGGTTGAGCCCGTCTGAAAAACTTTCACTCAGTGGTAGTTTAGCTGTAAATAGCAATAACAGATATGTTGAGGCCCGCCAGAAGTTTGCTGAACCATGCCTTTGGTTACGGCTCTGTCTTTAACTCTCAACTTTGTGAGTTCAAAGCCATCTAGCTTTGACAATTTTAAAGGTAACTTTTTTAGTTTTTTTAGTTATTTGTAAATATTGTCCACTTTTCTATTACAAAATATACAGTACTTTACTATCAGTTTAATTTATGTTCAGTATAGAGTTTAGACTGCACGTCTTATATCAATGACGATTTCCAAAATGCTCACAATGAACTAATTAATTTAGAAACCCTAACGTACGCGGAAGACCAATAGCGGAAGGTGGTGGCAACTCCAACTATTACGGTCAGTCTATGAACCTGGCTGCCTTACAGGTGAGCTGGTGGTTTGAGAAAATGCATTGTGCAAGCGCAATATGGGCTTTTCTTAAAAAGCTACTGAAGCTTTAGATTATATGATAGCCTTTGTGTATAGATTATATAATAGCCTTTAAGAGTTAGGGAATCGACACCGCCAACTCGTGACAAGGCTTGGTGCGATCATTGAGTGCCTTCTAGATGAATTTTTAAGGATTTGCTTTTGCTGTGTTTGAAAAAGTGTGGGAAGAATTACCAATCGCATTTTGTTGAATAATAACACACTCTCACGATCGGTGGGAATCGAACCCAGAATTTACACAAACCATTTCTTAACTGACCGTTGGCTTTCGTGGTTAACGTATTAAAATGGCGGGTGTGGAGAAATTGGAAGAGTTTCTGAGAAAACAAAGGTTGTGATGGCTGGGGCATGCAGGAAGAATGGATGAAGAACGAGGCCCGTAAAGGCACTGCACTTAGAAATTGGTGGGTCAAAAAAAAAAGGAAGGCCAAACAAGAGTGGAAAAAAGTGTTGGAATGTGACATGATTGCCAAAGGTTTGCAAAGGTTGGATTCACAAGATCGTGCAAGATGGAGACTAGGGTGCAAAAACCGGCTGACCCCTGTCTGCTGGCTCCAGAAATCGAAGGAAGATACACTGTACACACTTTTGACGCAAATTGACGATGATGTACTGTATATATGATCCTCTGAAACCGAAGTCTGTTGTTCAGTTACCGTGCGAGTTTAATCAAGTACACAGCTTTGCCGATGGTGTTCCATTTCTTCGTAGAAAGCTAGCGCGTTTGCGTAGCCCAAGATGTGGTCGCGAAGCTTCGCCACACAAATTTGTCTTTCCGGAATATAGCAGCGAGTAAAACGAAGAATTGGTCTTTCTGTTTCAAACTCATTTTTACATATTTTTTCAGATGATGTTATCCGATACACCTCTTAACTCGTCACAGTTGGCTAATCAAGCGCAAAGCACGTTAGCCAATAAGCTTCCGGCAGGTTACAGTGCCTTTCTCCAAAACAATCTGGCCGCTTTCTCGCAAGGCCGAACCTTAGAAGGCAACAGTGATGGCACTTCAACTCCTCCCACCTCTATTACTGTTTCGAAATCTGAAACCTTTCCTGGATTTGTGAACACTAAACTGAAAGAAGAAAATGAAAGGTAAGACAGCAATACCTTTTCCCTGAATATTTTTAGTTGTTTTAATGTAATTCTAAATTCTCAACCGATCAGTTGTCCCAGTAATATATATCATTGGTTACTTAATCGGTAATACGAAGAAACCGCCACGGCTGTGGTGAACAGGTGGTAGCTTCATCCGAAGACCATAAGGTGATTGTGTTGTCTTCTGGCCAAAGCAACTGGCAATGGCAACGTATTCCCGTTGATGGAGACATTCCGGGTTAGAAAGCTGTCGATTATACTTTGTCTCGACTTTGATAACTGATTTTTTAATTGCTTTCGAGTTTCTTGGTTCGTTTTAATCTTCGAGCGATATTCCGATAACATGATTTGTTTGTTGTGAAGATATTAACTTTGTTGTGAATATGTTAATCGAAATCAAATCGTCATTACATTAAATTTATGCAAGGAGGAACAGACCCGTCTCTGTTTAGACGAGTGGATAGAGCGTTTGCTACTAAAACGTTAGACTCGAATTCGATTCTCGGTCGGGTCAAATCAAAGACTGTAAAAATTGGTATTCAGAGCTTTCTTGCTTGAAGCTCAGCACTGAAAAGGACTGTGCAAAGTCTCCAACTCTCCATCGTGTGTGCTAGGCATGTGGGCAGGTGACAACTCGACTCGAAGACCAAAAGGTTCCTTTGTTGTCCCCTGGCCAAGGCAACTTGATCGTTAAAGCTGTAATTACAATTAGACGGAAACGTCGTAGATAGAAAAGTTACAGCTGTGACGAGTTGCTCGAAGTTGGAACTTGAACTTCGTTTGACGGATCTGCGAATTGAACCTCTCACTTCTGAGCTACCGCGATAACCACGGAACAAGCTTGACATTAAATCAAAGTAAATTTCAGGTGCGAAAATTTTCCGACTGTTGACTCTCCCAAAACTGAAGCTCTGTCTGACGATCCCGCTTTCAACAAGGAAAGTTTTGACGTGAAAAACGAGCCGCTTGCAGACTCCTGCCAAGTTGAATTCTCTCAAGAAGACGAATTAAATGGAGAAGGGTTGGAGTTGCCGGAAGCAGACGCATCAAAAAATACTGGTGGAAACCAAAACCTCAATTTCTCTAACGGGTTGCTCAAGCAACATGTCTCCGCTCGAGGTTCATTTGCCATGCTACATGACCACACTGGTGCAGAGTAGTTGGTCTCAGGGTTGCACTCAAACTCAAACATTTTCAGCGCAATGCTTCCCAGTGATGTTAAAACTGAAAAAGGTCGTATTTTTTTCTTTTCGTATAGAAAATTTTGTAAGGCATAAAAAACTTTACCAACTACTTTTTTGTTGGAGTTGAAAATGCAGTCGACTGTCTGTTTGAGCAATAACTTAGAAAATTAATTTATGCAACGAACTCTCATACTTTCAATGAAATATTGCAAAGCGTTTGCTTCTCAATGTATTGTTATTTTGTGTTTATTTGCATTGTAGCTGACGGTGCTGCACGCTCTAAATCAATTTGTTAGTTTAGTAGGAGGCCGCCAAAGTTTTCTTTCCATATGTTTGTGCTTTACGTATGTTGGATGTAATGCTTTTGCTCACTTAAATTACAATAGAGTTCACAGAGCTGGACGAAGATGTTTCGGATTGTCTGGGCTCAGCTGCTTATCTCAAAACAGTGAGCTGAGATGATCGAATCCGCGACCCAATAACTGCTGAGTGTTCCAACCACTGGTGTTTTATAGGTCATCACAATTATTTTTTTTTTGTAGCTTCTTACCAAATTTAAAGTTGAGCTCTATTAACGTCAATAATGTAAGCTTAGTGTTCGACTGGAATTAAGGGAAATTGCTTTTATTCATTTTTAAACGGAACATTTTGCATGTTTTTAGCCTACTTGTTGATTTAGAGGAGGATTTAAGTTTTATTTTGGGTGCTGCCTTTGTTCTTGTTTTTAAAAGTTCAATTTCTGAGTTAATTTTATTAATTTGCACAATTATTGTTTGTAATTGCTTATTCTGACGGTCAAAATTTGTATATTGTAGTGTGCATAAAAGGAGACCGTTGCCAGAAGATAAAAGCCTTAGAGGCCTACCGTATGTTGTACCTCATTTTTTGCAGACAACGGAGATCCGAATTTTTTTCCAATACCCCATTGTTGAATTCCAGGCGCGCAACCAGGATTTTACTAAGGGGGGCTTGAACCCAAAGTTTAATTTTAATCGAAAAAATCACTCATTTAAGTGGCGTGCCAAGCAAGCAAACCGATACAACTACGCGTACTACAAACGAGGGTCTGGGGGCGATGCCCCATTTGCCGAAAGCCATAGGGTTTCAGGGCGAAGCCCTCAGCCGCTGGGTGATTTTAGTGATATTTTTTGAAAACATAGCCGTTTTAACGCCATTCGCTCGTTTTTAGAGCAATTTGAAAAAATTAAATTGCAAAAATCAAAAGTTCGCCTATTTGCAAGAATTGAATTGCCCAGCTCTTTTAGCCTCCCTTTTCTTACAAGTGAAGTTTAAACCACGTTTTAAACGCTGGTATTTTGGGTTAAATTTTGTAGGGGACTTATCCAAAACACGTTTAAAACGTTTGTATTTTGGGTTAAATTTTTTAGGGTGCTTTGCAAAGGAGGAGGGTTGAAGTCAGTCAAGTCACTGTTGAACACTATGTGCATTTAAATGTTTATTTTAATATAGTAGTCGTTCTGAATTAATGAAATCTTGATTTATCTTTCAACAAACAAAGTTTAGTATCCCGAATATTTTTTTCCATAGTGGGGGTGTCCGGATTCATACTATACTTATCGCCTAATAAGTTCGACTCTTTTCCGCAATGCTCTGTTGAAAGCATCCTTTAACATCAACCAAATTCTCTTTACTTATCAGCTTTAGGGTTTACCTTTCCAACGATTTTGCTTCAGATATGCTCAATGATCAGTCGTACCAAAAATAATCGAAATGAGTTGGTGTTGTTAATTTTTTTTTTTTTTTTTTTGAAAGTCTAGCTTAATTTGTCAGACTGTTTCGGCCGTCATGTGTGTTTGCTTTTAAAGTGCTAAAATAAACTTGCGTTATGTTCTAGCGTTATTTGGGGTAATCAAAGAATAATTTCTTATTGTTGTGACAATCTAACACAGACTAGCATAGAGTTGAACCGTGCGTTATGTAGCCTACTGTGCAAGTCAGTCGATAAACTCTCATAAAGATAAGGCAATTGTTTCAATATGAGGAAAAGATCAAACCACATTGGATGAAACTCGATGAGTTCAGACCTGACTGTACAATAAAGCAACGCGTAAGAATTGGTATTTTTGTTTAGTAAAATTACGCGCATTTTCGTAAGTTAAATGTACGTAAACGATTACTTGCGCAAGTCTAAATTACACGTTGCTTCGTGAACGTCTAAATCTTGAGGAGTGCGGCAACCGAAGCGACTGTAACATAGCATCCCAAAGCTAAACTTCGGTCAATTTTTGTTATTTTTCAAAATCGTTAAAAAATCAACCTCTTGTATATTGATTTTAGGGACATTATTAAGAAAAAAAAACAAAAAAACGTTCAAACCTCACTGCATTTTAATTTGTTTATGATTTTCAATGCAGGAAGAACACCAAATTCAAAAGCAACATCAAAAATTTTTTTCAACACAAATTTTACCTACACATCCGAAACTTTGCAACGACTGGAAATAATTAATTCTCATTCTCCCAAGTTTAAGTTCGAATCATTGTCACCACCAGTACCTTATTCCCAAGTGTTAATTTACAGGACTATTTTTAACAGGACGAGAAACAAACTCAGAATGAACACAAGACAAGTTTTTCCAATGCCGACCAGTATTTATACCAGTATTTATGTTGCGGAATTTGCGTCGTCAGAGTATCGAATATTCACTCTGGCAAGTTTAAGTCCGGTTTCCTATCGTAGCGCCATCCGCGATTGCTTAATAACTGCTTAATTTGATATATGCCATAGCGACCTCTACTGGTAATAGTTTATCATATTGGTGTTTCGATATTATCGCTAGGTGGCTGCGTCGATTGAATCGTTTTGCGTGCTTCTGGCCTAAAGGCTACCAGCGCCGAAGCCTAGGGAAGAGCCACCAGATGCGACAAAAACGCAAAACGATTAAACATTAAAACTCTGGCCTGCAAACGTCAAAAACATTATAATTGACTTAGTATTAAAATCATAGAACAAGCAAGTTGTAGGGTTTAATCCTATTTGTACTCGATAGTAGGCCTATCCTGTTTCTCGGCTCGAGAAAATGAGCCAGCAGCGGCCCCATGATCTACAGCGGGGGCGCAGCCCTATGTGCCGGACTTGAGCTAAAAACTGCTGCCTCGTGATCAGTCTCTGGTACAACTTTAGACTGAAAAGTAAAATTACTTTTTTCAGCCTTTTCAAACAAGGAGGACAGTCCCTTGTGAGATCCCAAAAATGACCCTTGGCTACCAAGGAAGGATGAGACCCTGGATCCCACCCTGCTGGAGTTGCCTCAGGAAACCGATCTCGAACGGTTCAAAATATCCAACTTCCGTTGCTCAGCATCTAAACGAGCTTCATTCAGGCCAAGCTCAAAGTCTAAAGCCAACTGAGCATGTCTTTGTTTAGCTTCATACTCTAACTCCTTCTTTTTAAAAGGTCTAAATCAATTTGGGCAAGAGCGCAGGTAGAGGCATTGGACGTATCACTAACAGCAGACACACTGTCGCAGGGTAAAATGGGGCTCTCTTCCAACTTTTCAATTTTATTTTTTGAGTATATAACCGAATTCCTTAGAAATTTGTTAGCCAAGTTACCGGTATGAAAATTGTAATTTTTTTTTGCTTATTAAATCAAAGAATTGGTCCACCTCCCGTTCCAAAATGCTAATTTTAGCCCTCAGTTTCAAAACATCATCAGAAATGGAAAAACCTTATAGTTCCCTCGAGATTTCAAAAATTTTACCGAGAAGTTCCCGTTTTGTATGACGAGTGTCTCTCAAAAGTTAGTCAGCTACGTCATTAGGGGCAATATTTGTGGGAACTTTTGGGCCCCCACCCTCGATGCGTCCAGTAGGTTGAGAAAGTGGAACATTGCTGCCCTCACACTCAGACTTTTCAGGCACAGTATCGGTAGGGACACGATTCTCACCAACTTTGGACATAAAGCAGTAAAAAAATAGACAAAATATTACTGGTATCGGTACATAAAGGAAGGCAGTTTAAATTTTAAATCACAAAAATTCACTTAAGGTCAAATAATGCAGTCAATTCACTTTAGCAATCGTTTTAATGCCAACAATTAGAAGTTAGTACAATACCGTTCTTATTCCTTGTATTTTCTCGTTTGTTATATACTGTAGGCACGAGTTCGAATCTGCGGAGTCTTCAGTAGGACGTCCGACTTCCGATGTAGAAAGATTGATCTCGAACGCGATGTAGAAGGAGATTGATCTTGATCTCGATGCAGAAAAAAATTCATCTCGATATAGAAAGACTGATCTCGGTCTCTTCAATTTGCTTTTGCCGGACCAAAAGCAAATCTAAACTTATCGTAAGACTTTGCTGAAGCTGATTCTACAGCTATGTATGCTCACTCTGCCAGACCAGAGTAGCTAAGAAAAAGAATTTCCAAGAGCACTGACAACTTCTATTAAAAATTTTCTGGATAACTCAGACCCATAGAACTCAGATCTTGGAAATTGATAAGTGGATCAATTTCTCAACCCGCCTATTTCCTCAACAGTATAACAAAATAGTTGTAGTCTTAACAGGCAACTTTATTTCAAGCAAAGAAAACAGTTAATCAAAAGCATTTTGCAAGACAGGCAAAGACAGGGTAGATGGGGGCAGGTGGGATTTTTAATAGATGCATTGCCAGCACTAGCAAATGCGTCAACAAGTTAAACGTATCTCAAAATTTCACTGAATGAATAAAAACAAAGCAAATTGTGATTTTTAAAGCACGCACAGAAAAAAGGTTAAATTTTTTGTTATCTTATTAAAGCTATAAATTGGCCACACCCAAATGACATTACAGAGACAATAATTTCAGACATTGATTTCCTAAGCAGCATGGTGTGGCAGAAAAACTGCCGGTACATAATTTGTTGACATAGGCTTATTGCATGCTATGTCAATTTTCTTTATGACTACGTGGGTCGCGTAAAAAAATATATAGCCACAAGCTTATCGGGCATATACGAAATCAGTCGTAAATTATATACTACGGTATTTATTAAAATCGATTTCACCCCAGTGAGGCATCATCAGTTAGATCTTATTGAACTAGAATCTATTTGAATAAGATCTAACTGATGATGCCCCGCTGGGGTGAAATCGATTTTAATAAATAAAATGGTAGTATATAATTTATGACTGATTTTGTTCTATTTGAATAAGATCTAACTGATGATGCCCCGCTGCGGTGAAATCAATTTTAGTAAATAAAATAGTAGTATCAATATATAATTTACGACTGATTTCGTTTATGGCCGATAAGCTTGTGGCTATATTATTTTACTGATCCCTAAATGCGAAGTCATTGGAATTTCTTCTTTCTTTTCCTGTGTGTGATTTTCAACCAAAACATGGCCTCAAACAATACGTGGGTTGCGAGTTCATGCCCTGGGTAGTCTCCTGGCTCCCTGCTAGGTACCGTACCCTTTATGAGTAAGTGTGGCAATAGCTATTCAACTTTTGAAATGGTAGCTTGATACGCATTAGGTAATACAGTTTAAAAAAACAGGTGTATATAAGACGAACTTTCGACCTTATATGCTGGCAACAGCAGGAAAATTCTCCAATACTGAACCATACGTTTTATAGAAGCAGGCAGATTTGAGTTTAGGCAAAATCAGTTTGTATTCACCCTGACTGTTTTGTAATATGGTCAAAGCTTGCTGCCTTTCGCTACTATTATTGTATTAAGATTGCAATTCTCTTTCCTGCTCATAATTGCATCGATCTTTAAAATATATTTTTTTTGTATATATTTTGAATGTGAGCAGTTTGGAAGTGAGTTTAGAGCTAAGAGTATTGGTTTACAATAATTATTATCTGTTTGGTTCCAACAGTTAAAAAACTTCTCAGTTGTTGTGCAGAGTGCCATGCCACACCATAATAGTAGGTAGTGTCTAGTGCACCGTCCCGGTTTCCGACATCAAATCGCTAGATCACCGGCAGCCAATCAAATTGCACTTTTCTCCTTGATTTGCTTTAAATACAGCACTTTGACACATTGAATTCGAAGTCCTGATGGTGTAGTGGTTAGAACGTATGGCTACAATGCTGAGGGTTGGGGTATCAAATCTCGCTGGACACGCTCACCAAAAATAGCGCTAGAGAGCTCTAAATCTACAAATTCCTTTTTTTTCTCTAAAATCTTATTCTTAGAGTTAGGTTTAGGGCAGCGATGCCAGCTGAGAGATAGAAAATTGAACAGCTAAATAAAACAACCGCCGCCACTGGTGCAGCAGCGATTAGATGTTGGAAACCGGGCCGGTGCAGCAGACACTGCCATAATAGTACTCTCAAACTGTTCAATAAGTACAAGGTATCCTGGTATTTTCTCTTAGTTGTTTCAGTGGCGTGCACTTTTTATTAATTTTTTATTTGCTAGGTTGTTGTTTGAGCTAAAACTTCAAGTCTAAAGTAGCCCTTAGTCGACTGAAGGAGTAAATCTAAGTTAATATTACATACAAAAGATGATGAATTGGTACAAATCAATGGTTCCAAAAGCATGCATTTTTATAGGTAAGTGTGGTCACTGGACAGTGTAAGTTAACTATTCTTAACATGTGACATTGAAATGAGTACCGGTATGCCTATTTTTTATCTGTGTTTGTTTAAATTGCATTTGTTTTATGTGAAATATATAAATCTTTTTAAACTGCAATATTGGTTGATTATGAATTTGAAATATATTTTCTGTCAGTGTCATTGGTCATTTCAAAACTTTGTTGCTGATGTTGTATTATTTCTCATTGCAAATGAAGGCATGATTTTATGAAAAATAATATCAAATCTTTTCCCTTTTTTTGGTGTTGAACTTTGACTAACATAGGTTTTGTTTAAAGGAAGGCTTATTTTACTGCTGGAGATTTTGATCTAGTTTGTGATTAGTTTTGAATCAAATTTAATCCAAGTTTATATATATCCCTACTCTAAAACCTATTCCAAATCTAACTCAAACCCTATTCTTGACCTACAAAAAGTGAATTAAGAATGTGCTGTTGAATATTCCTTAGTTTTGTTTTACTCTCTTTAACTTAAAAGTTTGCGGTGAAACAGCCATTCCTATGTTTTATTGTATGTCATTCAATTAAAATGTTGATCAAATCCCTATCTGATTAAATGGAGATACTATTGACTTACATACCAGTTAAGCAGAATTTGATTGTCTTTGTTTTATGATGTAATAGATTCGAATGTCAAATCAACTCTGGAGGGATTTGAAGTTTTAGCATATGGGTCAGAAACCAATCACCAACGCAAACTTGCTGAGGAAGATTTGGAGAAATTGTGGGTTGATGAAAATAGTGCTTATTCAATTCTTCCATGTTTATCTGTTCGGTCAGGACTGGATTTGTATTTATCAGTAAGTTTGTAATATTATTGCTGCTATTGACAAGCATTGTTGATAAATTCTAGTCTATATAAGATATGTAGTCATGTGCTCATACCAAATTAAGATAATTGTGGTAATAAATCATTAAGTTTAAAAAGTGCTTTGCTCATCGGAATAATCGACACTTGCGTCATGTGTTTCTTTGCTTTTACTCAGTCATTTTCAAACTAACGAGTGTGAAGTTCCAGACATCTGCTTATAATTTGAGAACGGCTGGCTCTACCTGTCTGAAATTTTCACCGTCAGTTAGAGATTAAAAAGTTAAATGTTTATACCAAATTTCAGGCAGTAAGTCACATGACTTTGTTTTTAAGACCCGCAAACAGTCCCAAAAGTTTTGCGTAAAAAGTGGTCTTGTTCAAAAATTGCTTAAGTAAGAAAAAGATATTTCACATAGTTATATTTCTTAAGATACTGGTACCCTATTATTCCTACCAACCCACTTTTGGCCGGGATGAGTTTTTTTGTTTTTCCCTTTTTTTTTCAATCTTGTACGCTCTTCTTCTAAATCACAAAGCATCGAAATCAAATTTTTGTGTAAGTTGTTAAGCTGCAAACGCAATTTTGTGTCCCAAAATTTTTTTGGCAACTCCCTCAGGAATGGTCTGTGACATCCTAATGCAAACTCACACCAAAAATTCTAAACTTTCGCGCTTTGCATTTTTTTTCTTTTCTTTTTTGGCACTATGCTTTTTTCTCAAAACAATTAACGTCTTAGTTATTGTGACGAAAGTGTGATATTTTTCGCTAATTGCAAACTTTATAGGGATCTCTATTTTGCAGAAAGAACTCAAAAGTAAGTTGTATTTTTGCAAAACAAATCTAGGAATCTGTAAAAATGCTGGCGATAAGTCTCAAATGATGACCAAATGCCACAACTGAAAAGTAATTTATTTTGCTATTATTAAATGACCTCGTAGATATGCATAATAATTTCTGTGGTTAATTTTATATAGAAAACAAATTGTATGTTAAAGAAAATATTTATCTAATAGTATAATATTTAGTTAAAGCATTCAGACATCATTTGAAACTGATCATCAGCATTTTTACAGATTCGCTAACTTTGCTTCGGATTTTATTAAGATTAGTTTTGCGAAAATACAACTCGCTTTTGAGTTGTTTCTGCAAAAAAGATTCCTATGAAGTTTGCAATTTATGAAAGATATTCTATGACCGGACTTTAATCGTTTTGAGAAAAAAGCGTAGCACAGAAAAAGGAGAAAAGAAAGAAAAAAAGCGAAGCCCGAAGATTTAGAGTTTTTGGCGTCAGAATTCCCGGGGTGAGTTGTATGGTGTCTGGTCGATTGTGTCCGGATGTTCTGCTTCGCTTAGAACCCCCCTAAATGGGGCCCCTCAATAGTCGATTTTTCGAACGGCTAGAGGTAGGGCACTATTTTTTTTTATAGAAGTAGATATTTAAGAAACAAATACTTCGACATAGTTTGGGGGACCGCCCATCCGAGACCCCAAATAGACTCCTCAAAAATTGCTTTTTTGAACAGCTTAAGCTAAGGTGCTAGTTTTTTTGATATCTGCAGGTATTTAAGAGACAAATGTTTGACATAGTTTGACGGTACGTTCTCCCCCAGACTCCCAAAACCATTTTTTTGAACAGCTTAAGCCAAGGTGCTATTTTTTTTGATATCAGTTAGTTATTTGAGAGGCAAATGTTTTGACATAGTTTAGGGGTACTATCTCCCTGGAATCCCCCCAAAATCCCTTTTTTGAATGGCTTAAGCTAGGGTGCTAATTTTTTTGGTATCAGTGAATATTTGAGAGACAAATGTTTTGACATAGGTTGGAGATACCTCTCTCCTGGAAACCTCCCACATGGACCTCCCAAAAATTAGTTCTCATTATTTAACATGTGTCGATTGTTCAATGGGCTTTATTCCAGTAAGCTCACATCTAGTTGTGTCGTATTTTGACTGAATTGCCTTTCTTCCACAATATGCTGTGATTGCCATATATGCTGCATCATAAACGTAGATGGTTTATAGTTGGTTATTTTTCTTGATATTGATTCTGTTCAAGGTCATATGTCTCAGCACAGTCAGCAGTACTTCTGTACTGTTGGCAAGTAGGGCTATTTTTTCTCTTGTTATCAGTTGTTTGTATGCTTTGAAAGGTGTTAGTCTCACTGAAGCAGAAAAGAAGCAGCCTTATGTTTGGATTGTTCTACAGTATTTTCTCTCAGCCAATTTTTGTCAGTAATTTCAAGAGCGATTTGCTGGGACTTTGGCAAATAATTTTTAGTACTGTAATATGTTAAAAATAGCTTAAGAAAAGCCAACAACTTTGTAGAAATATGGTATTTAGTGTGCTTTAATACCAATTAGGTATAAATTTAGAGCACATTAATGTCTGAATTCACAGCTTTGGGCACAATTGTTTCAAGAAAATTTGGGCACTAACCGATTAGATAAGAGAGTTAGAGGAACACTGTTGTCCTACTAGTAATTGACTAAGGTGATCAACTTGCTTTAAAAAATTTGTTTAAGCTAAAACAGTAGCATTTCAGGTTTAATTTTTTTTTTTTTTGGCTGGTTTATCATCTTAGACAAGTACTGGCAGGTCCACCAAAACATAAACCCTCTGTTTTTTTTGTTTTGTTTTAGCAAGGCTGACTTTTTTTGTGTTGAATACTCCTTTACTGTAAATAACTTAAACAAAAATATTACTAAAATTGAGTGATTTTAAGTAAAATTCTAAGAGGTTGAGCACTGGGGTTTTGTTTTCAGATTTTCGCTTTTAAGCCCCTGAAAGTTCTGCCTTCACATGATTGGATTCTGATGTATCGGCAACCCATACTTCATCCATCCTCTCAAAACTTCTTTTTGTAATTTAAAGCCTAAGCCAATGTTAAGTTGCAACTTGCAATAATTTTTTTTATATTTTGAGTACCACTGAACTAGGCACTCCAATCATAATGTTAGTGTTTTAGTGACAGCATGAATGCTCATTGCTCATAGATTACGTACCAGTATGTACAAATGGTGCAATTGACTAGTTTGTATGAACACTTCAGCATAACGCTAATCTGTAGGTTCCTTATGTTATAGGCATAATTTTTCTCATAATCAGCATTAAATTTTAACAGGTGCAATCTTTTCCCCAAGGATCAGAAATCATTTTAAGCGCTATCAACATTCCAACAATTATTCATATCATACATCATCATGGATTGAAAATAAGGTCTTGTGATATAAATCTGGACACTATGGCTCCTTCAAGTGAACATTTAAGGAAACTTATCAATGAAAGGTATGTGAAATGGTTACGATACTGATATACTGAACACTGATTCAAATATATCATTGAGTTACAGGTTGACTCGAAAAAGGTCATCTCCAAAAATCGAATAACTTCCAAAATTTTATTTAGATTGACACAAAACTTCAGCTACATTAAGCTTCAAAACTTCAGCTACAGTACCTACATTATTTTAAGTTATTCAAGTTTAGGTGATGATCGTTTTTTGTGTCCCCCTGTATATAATGTTTGCTTGCCCAAATTCGATTTTCTGGAATAATCAAGAGTTAGATATATTGAGATAGTGTTACATACCTGCTTGAACCATAATTTGCTGAAACTACCAAAATTAATTTTTACGATTCTATTTTATATCAAAAAATACTTGTGTGTTCTAAAAATTGAAAAAAAATTAGGTTGTCTTTGTTTGATATTTTGTACGTATATATAATTCAAAAGTTCTAAGTATATACTTAAATATTCAAAATATGTGATATAAAACTGACAATAGTTGATTTACTGAGCTGTTTTAATATAACTTGCTTTTCTATCAACTGCTTTCGTTCAACAGCAAATTTTCACCGTGATATTGGTAAATGTCTCACTTAAAAAAAAAAGTCAATTTTGGACAGAATTTTTAAACGAACTAGTTTTGAAAGAACCAGATTACCGAATATATTTTTGCCAATTACCGAATTACCGATTACCGAATATACTGGAATTGCAATATATTTTTGGAGTTGGAGTTGAACTTTAATCTGATTTTTTGGCAAAGGTTGAACAAAGAATTTTTCAATGGAACGCAAATTTGCACAATATTTGCAGAAAACTAATTATTTAAGTTCATGTTTAATTAACTTTCTTTTTATCAAATTATGTAACATCAACCCTATGATATTATGACCTCGATGCTAGGTCCGTACCGCTGATTGGCGCGATCACAGGATAGAGTTTAAATTGTAGCCATTTTTTGATGGCTTATTTCATATTACACTAAGTAGAATATTTGTTTGCGATTCTAACTTTTAGAATTTTAGAACAGTTGCATTTTTTGCGGCACATATTTATGGAAGGCGTTTTAATATGGAACCAGTTATCAATATTTGCAAATCGCATCGTATTCCAGTGCTTGAAGACTGTGCGGAAGCATTTAGTGGATTAAAATTCTCTGGTTAGTATAAATTAATGATACAAAATATAAAAATCAAGTTGTGATTTGTGAAAATTTATATTTGTTTGTCCAGGCAAGATGCACTGCTACTAATAGTAATGATTTTTTTGTGACAGTCGTCTTGCTGGTTAAGTGGTTATGCATGTTCATGTATTTTTCATCAATGTATTTTCTATTTATTTCCTCTACCTGTTTCGTTTGAATGTTTTAGGCAAATTATGGCAGTAATTCTTCACTTCAATGCAGTATATCACTAAAGCCACTTTGTAGAAACCACAAAACATGTGTTGCAGGTCATCCAGAAAGCGACTTGACGTTTTTCAGCTTTGGTAGCATCAAGTTAGCGACGGCTTTTGGTGGTGCAATCGTGCGAATTAGCGACAGGTATTTTCAAAGCCTTAAGTTTTTAAAAACTAGATTTTCGGCGAAGCGATTGCATTTGAATCCCACAATTGTTGAAGCTTGTATACTTTCATTTGCGTGGTATAGACACTGTTGGAACTTTGAATGAATGATTTTGAGAAAAATTGCGTACATACATACATACCCAATTACCCATGTATTAACGAAAATATGTATTAACATGCGGCGGCGATGGATCAGTGATAGAGCATCGTGCTAGTGATCGAAAGGTTGCTGGCCCCTGGTTTGATTCCAGAATGGCAAAGGATCTTTGTTTCTTGAGAAAGACACTTTATGCTTATTTCCCACTGAGGCCAAGCAGGCTACTCGTGGTGGCCCAGCCTGACGAAAGACTTGCAAACAGAACCCAAAAAAGTGCTATGCGTTGGTGTAGTTAGAGAGACGTAGAGTGACTGGTTCAAACGAACGAACAAAAACATTTCTCTCTGGTTTGCTCAGAACCAGAATGTCCGATTTAGATATGTTTCTCTAAACCCGGGTTTTGCATTCTTAAAATCTGGGTTTTTAAGATTGGTACTGTTAGTTACATAAATATGCTCCTTTGCGTTCGATTTCTGCACGCATTCTCCCAAGTACGTCCTTGATTGTGGCACACAACTGCTTTGGGGTTATTCTTGCCTAAGTGTTAATCAATCTTTTTAAAAACTTTTCACTGTTTTAGTCCAAAGTGTTTGAATTCTTCAGCATTGTAAGAATTTGCATGCAATAAAGCACTGAATTCGAGCAATAATATAACGTTATAAAGCCTGGTTTTTACACCAAAAAATTAACCGGATTTCGCGTTTCAAAAATTATCCCGAAGCTGGGTTCGAGGAAACCCCGGGCGGAACATGAATAACACTGGTGGACATTTTTTTAAAAATTTTATGTTGTTTGGATAGCAATAGGTGTTTCTGGATAATTTGATGGTGCTGATTCCGAATCTGTAGTTAGAATTTTTCTATCACGTAAGGATTTTTCACAAAGTATGAAAACACTTTTTAAGTAAAATAGCGATATTTAACATAAATACGAGTACACGGACATGCAGCTAGCTCGTTTAGCATTGGCATAATCATCAAGAAAGTTACACATCTTTGTCACAAGCCATAAATTTTTTTTTTCTTGCTTTGCGTCCAAGTTCATTGTGTACTAGGCAATCTCGTTTCAGTGACCAACAGCCATCCTCGAGCAATCATTGAGCAATCCCATCGTTCCTGGTACCGTGTTTCCATTGCTTTAATGTCCTGATGAAATCGCTCAACTTGTTCCTCGCTCATGTGGCCTAAATTTGCAGGAAAAAAAATCAAAATGGGAATGCAAATAATGGACTTTAACACTCATTTGGCAACCTAGTGTTTGGAAATTGGGTAGCATTTTTTCCACAATCGTTTGGTAATTTGGACTCTTTTTGTTACCAAGAAAATTAGACACGACATCTTTAAACGAATGCCATGCGTTTTTCTCCGTATCGTTCATCTTTGTTATGAAGAGTTCATCATTAATCAACATACTGATTTGTGGACCAATAAAGACACCTTCTTTGACTTTTTCTGCACTCAAATGGGGAAACTTTTCAGATATGTATTTGAAGCATAGGCCTTGTTTATCCAGGGCTTTAACAAACTGTTTCATTAGGCCCAATTTGATATGCAGAGGTGGGAGTATTACTTTGGAAGATTCTACGAGGGCAGGATTGGTTATATTCTTTTGACCAAGTGTTCTTGATACCCTTGTTGGCCATTCACGTTTGACCCAGTGATTCTTTTTATCTCTGCTATCCCATTCGCTTAACAAACAAGGAAACTTGGTATATCCAGACTGCTGGCCTTGCAGCATATTTAATACTTTTATATCAACACATACTTTCCATGCATGATCGTGATACTTCAATTTGGTCAACAAAATTTCCATATTTTCGTAGGATTCTTTCATATGAATGGAATGAGCTAGAGGTATGGATGCAAAAGTGTTTCCGTTAAGGAGCAACACTGCTTTTAGGCTTCGTTTAGATGAATCAATAAACAAGCGCCAGTCGCTTGGTTTATAAGTAGTGCCTAATTTTTCAATAAGACCTTTGATATCAACACAATAAACCAGATTATCTTCTTTGGTGAAAAATGGAAGATATTCTTTTTCACGATGCTTGTACCAAGAGAATGTGACCTCAGAATCCAGCATATTCCTAGAACCAAGAAGAACAGCAGAAACTTTGGGCAAATCCAGGTCTCGTACCAAATCATTTAGTTCCTCTTGACTGAAAAGTCTTGGTCTTTCACCTTCAAAGCATTCATATTCTGATTGGCACTCAGAAGACGACAAATCAGAACTGGTAGTTGAATCTTCTACGTCTATCAAAACTGGAGGAGGAGTTGGTACAGGAACATCTGGCTGGTGAAGAATAGGACGAATAGCGGACGGTAAATTAGGGTACTGAATGTTATGCTTATTCTTCATGTTAAACCCAGAAACATTACAGCTACAAAAGTAGCAATCATTGCCGTGGCCTTTAGGCTCTCTCCACACCATTGGGACACCGAATGACATAGATTTCTGCTTTCCTTTGCTCCAACGTCTCAGTGATTCAACACAACTTCGACAAACCTTGTGTGGAGCCCATGTTTTATCTTGGTCCCCAAGCTTAATTCCAAAGTAGGCATAGTAAACATTTTAAACAAAATTTGTGATGTTTTGGCGTTGAGATTTTACAACATATTCTCCACAAATATAACAAAAAATATTAGGATCATTCGTACAGCCTCTTGATCGTGATGACATAGTATTTACTGTACTGTTCACACAGCAGCCTAAAATTTCCAACTAACTTTATACCACTAGCAATTTTGTTCTTTTTCCTAAACAGAAAGGTTTGCTTTAAGAGTATGAAGTCTACTTTTAGTATCCTCACGAACTGAAGTATTCTATCAGATGCAAAGCTTTGCGAATGACTGCAGTATAATGTCCACAAAACTGTATGATCTGACAAGTAGCTTACTCAGTTTTTTACTGTGCGTGTTTACAACTACCAGCAGTTAGTCTATGTACATTACAAATGACGTGGTGCATATAGAGTTTAAAGCATAGTAGCTAATTAGTATTGTAACTAATTTGGGAGTATTGGTAGCAGACTCAATTAATACTTTTGATCATTTTCTACTCCTATACTGAAACGGTCAATAAATCGACTTTGTTCAAGTACTCATGCATAGTAATGGCTATCTATTCTATTTTCTAACTCTGTTTGCTGATGCTACCTGGGTACAACTGCTCAAGCGTTTGATGCAGTGTGACATCACAATAGCCAACAAATAGCAGACAATGCAGCACAGTATTGAAATGCATGTATGATTAGAGAAATTTATCCAATTAAATCGTAAATTGCGAAAAATCCTGACGTGATAGAGCAAAACGGTTTTCAGATTTGGAATCAGCGCCCCAAAGTTATCCCGAAATCGTCTTCAAAATTAAAACAACAAAAATCATGTCCACCAGTGTAATTTTTTAGTTACCGTCGATATCCTTGATTTTTGATGCAATAGTTATGAATTGTTTGTCGAAAAACTTTGCTTATTTTATGGTTAAGAAAGATGCCTTGAAATTTTTCTTACCACTAGGCTCAAAGTTGATATTGTCTTAGTTGTGACGTATCAATGAGTCATGTGTGCAACCTTTAGGAGATTGTACGAAAGGATGAAGTCGCATCAAGATGGTTATCCTGTTCAGACCTATCGTCAGTACGCCACTAAGCTCGCCAAATATGCCGTATTAACAGTGTGTTTCAACAACAGCTTTGTTTTCAAGTAAGCATTGTATACTGTTCAAGCTGTTTTATTTCATTTTTGATAAACGCCCAAATATCGCGGAAAACTTTTTTTGAGCACGCTAACCGACTCGTCAAAAAACTAATTTTGATATATTACTCTTTTGTATTTCGTAACCATGCAACAATTCACGCCGAAGCATTTTACGTGCCATTTCTTCTTACTTAATAACTAACTGTACCATGCCTCTTGCATTTAGTTCTCGTAGACACTTCGTGAACGTGATACAGAATTGATTACGCAATTTTCAAGTCGCACTGTTGTCTTCGAAAAAATAAATATTCTCATGAATTTCAGCACTTGTCTATCGACAGCCTACCTAGTGCCCATTGCTCACCAAGTAGCAATCCTAGATGGCAATGTTTTTTTTTTCTTTTAAACGTTGATGATAATACTTGTTTTTAAGAATTCGTTACCCAATGAACTTGTTGGGGGCCCGTCAATCTTGACATAGCAATGGAATGTGCCCCTTGTTTATCATTGGTATTTTATCGGACCGTAATTTTATGCGCGGTACAATTAGACCAAACGACTCTTAGCACTCGACAACTGAAAAGGTCGCTTTGCTGTTTCCCGGGACAACTTAGCGAAGAAAGATGTAATTACAATCATCTCATACGATTTAGATACCTAACGGGATCATTTCGTTTATTTGGTTCGGACCACAAAGACGTTTTCGTTCCATTCTTACGAGGATTTCCCACCGATTTAATAAATCGAATTCGTCACAAACCGTCTGTTTATTTGCTCAATAATTTAACTTTCAGGTAATAAAAATGTTTTTCGTGAAATTACGTGCTGGATAGTTTTGAGCCCGAGTAAAAGGAGTAAAATGAAGTTGATTTGATTGATTGATCTGTATTTATCCTCCACTCACGAAGAAGCGACGGTTGCGCTTTTATTTTGGACAAATCGTTCTCACCTGCTTAAGAGTTGACCATATTCCACGCTTTCCGGTTGACGTTTAACTTCCACGTAGATTTGCTGTTTGTTCGATACCACCAAGCAGAGATAATCATCGTAAAGCACCTCATCCAAGGATGCAAAAACGTGACCAGGGTGCGGATTAAACCCAGATCATGCGATCGTGTGCGGTCGTTGTTAAAACCACGCCTTTACCCTTTCGGTCACGCTGCCGACAATTATTGAATTAGTTGGTTAATTTTGGTTTGCTTTATTTTTGAAGAATACCATAACGCATAATTTTATAGGTTTCTAACGCGTCGCGTTTTTTTTCGCTGAATTCGATTTCGAATGTTGATAATTTAGCCAGTTTTCAGATTTGAAGGAACTGACTTCTGGTGTGGCTCCAATCCTCACCTGTTTTGACTTCATTTCAAAAAACGCTACTGATTGAATTTCAGGCTCCTTTCCTTCACCGAACTTGACTACAAAATTTCTCAGGACAAAGGAACGTATGCTGTGGAAAGGATGCCGCCCGAAGTTCGAATTGTTGGGACGAAAGCTTTGCATGTTGGTTTCTGGCTTTTCCCTATTTTAGTGGTAGGTACATATTATAAGTGGTATGTGTGTTCTTATTTATTTGAAACCGATCCGTGATTTTTGAACTGTAGAGGGTTTGCTACTAAATGCTGGCTCTGGTCTGAGTTCAGGTCGGTCTAGCCTAATACTGCACTTGAAAATTGATCCTCATGGTTTTCTGCTTGCTGTTACTCTCAAAAATTGGGACAGTACTGACTGCAGAATAGTAAGTAGAGGCAGCATGGCTCGGAAGATCACAAAGGTTTTTCGTTGCTTTGGCCTTGGCAAGTTTGCAAATAAGAATCGTGTTTGTGTTCATCAAGAATCGCGTTCATTATCATTGTAATGTGGATTGACAACAAACAGCATCAATTGCCTATTTATAGTTTATAATTTGATTGACAGATTTAAAACAGCTTTTTGCAATTACTCAAATATTTCGTCCCTTTGTGAGGTTTATATTGATTGAGCAGGTGCATCTTCAGTCGGGCACATTTGGTGATGATAGCGCAAAGGTACAATGGTCTGTATGTTTCTGTGGCCTGTTTAATTTAATGTGCAAGAAATTTAACGAGGCACTGTTGACAGTTATTTCTTGCACTGAAAAACCCTCGACCTGAAACCATGTTAGGAATGAAGCTGCTTACTTTCCCTTAGTGAATTATATTATTTGCTCATGCTGCTAAGATGGGTGTAACTTGCCGCTAAGTGCTCTTCCCACTCAATTTACGTTTTAATGTTATCGCAAGAGGCCTTTAGAGCATGAAAAAGCATGATTTAATTCTTGGAACAGCAGCCATTCGATAAAGAAGGTTTGCTTTGACTGATTGCACCCCTTACCCATGTCACGGGAACGCGACAGTGACTAATGATATCTTTCGGATGAATGTAGACCTACTTGAATCCACCAAATAGATAATTGGCATAAAGTCCGTATCTAGAGACGCAACGACGTGACCTGGGTACGACTTTACCCCTAGAATGTTGGGTAACCCTCTTTCGTTATACTGCGTGCCCATTGTGTCTAAGCTGTTTTTCGGCGAGTTATGTAGTTGATAGTTTTTGGCCTGATGCTTTGAACTTAAAATATCGTTAACATGTAGGAGCATCCCGAATTAATGACAAGCCATCTTAACCAGCTCGGTGTGGACGCATGCCTCAGCTCAACCCAGTTGAACCTTGTTGAAGATGACGTCATCAAGGAGAAAGACAGTTCATCCACTCCACAAGCGAGGTTTGATGTCTAAATCTATTGATTAGCTCCTTTTGATCTTGCAACGAGTTGCAGAACGCTGATTTCGTTTTTTTGATAATGCTGCTGCAAATGGAGGTTTTTCGGTTGTTACGGACAACGTTTCGTTAGTCATTTGTTTCTAGTATGGCTCATGTTTTAACTAAAACCGGTAGTAAAGGCGAGCTTAATTTTTATTCTGGTTTGTCCTCATAGCCTTTTTTGGCGCCTAGACTTTTTCATCTCAATCAGCTTGATATGGCATTGAAGTAGGCGCGTCTAAAAGGTTTGCACCGAAATGGCTGAGAAAAAATAGCGTGATTCCTGGTCATAAATGTTCCAGTGTATGGTTCTTGTTTGACTAATGACTATGTTTTTGATTGAAACCCTGTAATCTAATTTTTTCTCTGTTTCTCATCTGGATAGTGGATATTTAGTATTAGCTGTAGTCAGTACTTAAATTGTAAAATTTTGCATTGGGAGACGCTTTTGCAGGCTTGACCAAACGCATTGGGCATGCGGAAGTACTTTAATGAAGATTACGTACTTCCGTCTCCAAAATTAGGTGAAGACCAAAAAAAAGGTCTTCGCCGGAAATTGAAGTGGTTTTTCGCCAAAATTAGGTGAAGAATTAGGTCTTTTTCGTATGATCATCCAGCGCTCAAATCTCGATGGGGGGGGGGACACCTAAATCTCGATGGGGGACGCCAAATGTCGATGGGGGGACGCTAACTCTCGATGGGGCACGCGTCCCACCTACAATTTAAGTACTGGCTGTAGTGCTTTGGACTGTGGTAGTGTGTTATGATGCTGTATGTATATCAATTACAGTTTTATCATTTTAGACAGCAACATCATTTATAACTCTCAATAAGATTAAAAACAGAAATCCTCTCATTAAAGAAGCTAGGCTGGTATTAGACCTCAACTTTGAAAATAATGATTAAAAAAAGTCAGTCTTATATTCTTTCTTTAGACCAAAGATGTCTTTTAACCATGCAATTATTTCTGCCTTTAATGTATCTTTTAACTTTTATTTATCCCACAATGGACAGTGTTTTAATAAGTTCTAACTCTTGGTGCTATTTAGTTTCCTCATGAAGCACGTGTTGTACATCCCAGTTCAAAAGCTAGTTAGCTACGCCGAACTTGACCGGATTATTGCGGCGGTGAAGGTTTCCGTGCGTGAGTTGGGGTAAGTTTAATACGGCCATATGCTGTAGATCTGGTTGTCTTATAGCCTTCATTGGGACGCTTCATCATCTCGTTTGAATCCGTCGTCATACCCGTCGACGAAGTTGGCCGTATATCATACTGACATTGTCTTCATCACGCCTCGCCATTTCGTTCGATCACATGCATCCTCTTTCACCTGTCCATTTTTTTCATTTCATTATCTACTTGTTTTTTTTCGCGTTTTGTTTCAGTCCTTCATTGCAACGCTTAGGTTTATTTTTTTCGGTCATTTTATTTTCCCCGGTTATTGATCTAAATTTAGCTGAAGCACCAAAAAAAGTTTAGCTCAATTCTAATCAACCCAACAAACTGGCAGGTTTTGGCATAAAAGTTCTAAAATTGCTCTTGTGAAATGACTGAAAAGTATCTTCCAATTCGGACGAGTAATTAAAGTTTTCGGTGAAACAAAAAAACAGTTATCATAGGTTGTCGTTGATTTCTGCAACATTGACTACCTTCTGATAGTTTACGGTTAAAAGAAATTTGGATAATTAAGTTTCTATATTTAGGATACAGTTGAAAGAACGTTTTCGATAGAGAGAAAAATTAGGTTTCTCCTTGTTCATTTTATTGGACACAAATCAAAGAATAAACGTAAAATATGCCATTGCCTTACCAGTTATCAATAATGAAGGGTTTTGTACTAACTTGTTGTAAGAGGCACATAAAGTTGTAATGAAAAGTAACTGTTTATCCGTGATGATAGGTCAAGGTTGTCGCAATCAATCCCACATGCGACTCACTGACTTTTACTTGCCCTGAGAAGCACGGATAAGAGACTTTTAGTGCATATTTTTCAATCAGACTTTTTTATTTTTGTACTGGAACTGCTGAGTAAACGAGTTATGAGCAAACTTTCTCCCTCTGAAGTATCATGATTACCAATAGAGACATGTTTGGTGTGATGGGGCAATAGAGGACTACCAATTGGGACATTTCAGGTGCCATAGATAAGACTGATATAGCTCAAACCATACATTATGGATAATTGCTGATTTTGACAGATGTCGAAGATTGATCTTTCCAGAAGAAAACTGAAGTAAAAAATACCAACGCATTTTGAGTTTGTATCGCTGGAAGTCTTGCTTTTGTTAATAGTAAGCATTGTAGAGAAACGTATTATTGCGGTTTTATAGAAAAATAGTCACTGTGTTTTTGATTGTAATAATATATTTGTATTTAAAAACGTTTGCTAACTTATATTCTTAATCATGTTTTGTCTCGATTTCGTGCCGTGCAATTAATTTTTGATATTACGTGAGTAGAGCTGTAAGTTTGTTATGGTTATCACTGTTATTGATATTATGCTGTGTAAGCTTGATTCGTAGTCGTTAAACTACGACAATATAATGCTCATTACTCAAGCTGTGTCTTACTGTACGATTGTACTGTACAATGTACATAGCATATGACTGTTTGTGTTCACTGTTACAACTTACATCATAGTTGTGCCTAGAAGTGATTGAGAAATCCTGTTGCTGCTGCTAGTTTACAGAAGCCATAACTCAAGAGTAAAATGTGCATTTCTAAGCGTGTTTCTATGTCGAATTTGCTCTATAGCGTTGCATGACATCCCCAGGTAAACAATTTTTCCCCAAAGATCATTTCAGGCTTCTCCATCCCGGAGTCTATTAGCTGTGACGTCTTTTCCAAGGGCATAGGTTTTCAAATACGAAACTGTAAAAGAAACATTTTTTATCTTCACGCAAGGTGATCTAACACAAACTAAAATTGAAAGCTGTATCAGCCTGTCCACTTCCCAGCATAATGATACCGGGACAGGCTCATACACCTTCTAATTTTACTTTAGTTTTTACTTACTTCTGCCGTTATCTACGGATTGTAATTTGGCTGATCATCCGATTCAAAAACTTCTAAATATATCCTAATACTAAAATTAATTGTGGGCGTGAAGGTGGGTTTACGCAGTACCCGTTTTTCGTTTTCTTGTTTCATGTAAAGTACACGCTTTTCATTCACCCATGTTTTTATGTTCATATGTCATCTATGGACAAAAATCGGTCCAAGATATTGTGGCAAAACAATATTGTAATATAGAATAATATAATATTCTCTAACACTTGGCGCAATAGAATTTTCAGAAAAAAAATTGCGGTGGGAATGTGTAGATTGTGCGGATTTATACATTGGACTAATTGAAATTGTCATTTTTAGTGTTTGTAAATGAAATTTGTCTAGTTGTTTTCTAAATGGAATTTTTATCTGCTGTAAGTCCTGTACATAGGTGTCGATTTTTTGCTGATATAGCAAATTCCAAAGGGGCGAAATGTTTTCGCGAAGTTTGGTTAGACTTACTAATTCTATCTCAGTCCGGAATTTTGCCTCCAAATTCAGGTGAAGACAAAAAAAGGTCTTCGCCGCATTTTGGTTCTATTTCAGTCCGGAATTTCGTATTCCTTGTTGCCAAGTGGGTATTACTGGCCAAAAATCCGAGGCGGCGCCGGCCCCACCAAAATCGACGCCTATGGTCCAGTACGACTGCTTTTTTTTAAATTGACGTTTCTAAAATACTAGAACGTTTTTTTAGTAATTATAGGCTACACTTGTCCCGTGTCCACTTTTATCGAGAGATTTTTTCCGTCTGTATTGAATTGTCTTGACAATTTGAACTATTTTCGTCACATTGTCTGGTTAAGAACGTATTGATTGCATACTGAAATGTTCGGAACTTAATTTTGTAAAGCGTGATCTTTTTGCACACGATAAAGTGTTACTTATCTATCGTCATTTAGCATATTATAATTTGTTTTGCACTCGAGCAGCCATTGTATATTTTAGTACGAAACAAAAAAATAATGTATGCTGTAAACAACTTGAGATTTTGTTTAGATACCGCTTGAGATCGGTTTTAATGAAATGAGAAATACTTGAGGTAATAAAGAGGTGTCCGATACCTTGTTCCACTATTCCCCTTATCCATGAAAAAGACTTTAATCCGTTTCACTCCGTACCATTGGCAACCCTGCATTTTACAATTCCGTATCATCAGGAAACGTTGACTTTAAAAAAATAAGCAACACGAAGTTCGATCATCGAACAGTTGCAAATAAGCTACCCGATGTTCGATCATCGCGTTTCCTTATTCTGCAAACTCATCTTTTCTGATGTCACGAAAGTTCGAAACGCAGGGTTGCCAGTGGTACGGAGCGAAACGGATTAAATCTATTTTCGTAGATAAAAGGGAATAGTGGAAAATTTGGGGCACCTTTTTACTACCTTAAGTAGTTCTCATTTCAATAAAACCGATCTCGTTTAAAATCTTTTTACCAGATGTTGATCAATGTAGTGGTGTAATTATTCATCCTGAATTCCCGGTGCCTCGTTTGCGGAAGCTCCTGCATCAATTGCAGTGAAATGCTATACCCTGACCGATGTGCTATTTAGTTGCATTTGGCTTTAAGATATTATCGAGAAACTATAATTTCTGATATATCCTTAAAAAGTTAGTTGCTTGCTTGTATTAGTTTATAATCGTGGATTTAGAATCAATGTCATCAATTTTTTTGTGCAGACAACAAATTCTAGAAACAAGTATTTAATTTGCGAGAAACTGTAGTAATTGAAAATATATTTATGTGGTAGTGAGTGTGGGTTGCAAGTATTTTGCTTACGAACGTCATGTCAGTCGTTTGTAGTTTTAGGTTTCTGTTTAATTGTTTGTAACTGATGGGACATCTTACACTAACCGTTCATGATCAAGAGATTACCGCTTTCGCCTCTTGAAGCTAGAGATCTGGAGTTCGATACTTAAGTCGGTCAAACCGAACACATTTTTGCAAACTTCAGAAGAAACTGCTACGCAGTCCAGTCCCGTTGTTGCAGAGAATCCCGTCAACACGCTAATTTCTATTAGGCGAGAACAAACCAATTACCAGACACATACAAATACCCCAACACAATTTTTATTTACATATTGCACGAGCTAGATGAACCAAATAGGGCTTTGGAAAAAGGTGGCAGGTATTCAAGCTGGAAATGATAGCCAAAAACTTTTGCAAAAGTGAAGTGATTCAGTTTGATCCATAGATGCAAAAGATGAGAAGCTTCAAAATATGATTACAATTGACAAAACCATCACCCAAAATCTAACCTGCCAACTTGAATTATAAAACCCAAAATCGAACAAAGCTTATTCTGTTATTTAGGCATACTGTTCCGACCAACATTAGCAACTACTGCAAGGTCTAAAAATATCAAGTTATCTGTACAGAAGCGACGCGTAAACAACAAACGGTAGCCTACCGTAATTTACCAAATATTTTGCACATATTCCAGCCCTTGAAAAAGTATTTACAAAGCACAAAAAGAAACTACACAACAACAAGTGTACAGCAAAATTGCGTCTTATTCAACGTTTTTATTTTTAGATTTCGTATTTTAGTTGGCTTTTAGATATGGAGAATCAAACTTTTAACACGGTGCCGGAAAAGTAAACGAAGAAAAGCAAAAAAAAAAAAATAAATCACCGAAAAATTCTACTTAATTTTTTTACAAATTTTTATTCAAATCAAATCAAGTCCTTACTTTTAGAACTAACCAAAATTTTTGCTTTTAAAAACGCAAAAGAAGAATGCGCATTGCGCAGACGGATATTTACTTTCATTTTACGCACTTCAAATTTTCTAGTTAAATAGTAACTGCAATATTTACTAATGATTGCTTGTGAGCACCTACAGTATAGTACAGAGCCGAAGAGAAGTTAAATAAAGCAGTGGTAACTGACAATAAGCTTAACAAATGTACATTTCCAAAAAGAATTCTTTAAAACAACCTTACTATGCAGCATTATAATGAGAACAGTATCACACTCAGTACTTAAACTGTAACATTTTGCATCGGGGGGGACGCTTCCGCAGCCTTGACCAAACGCTTTAACTCCATTTTGGTCCAACTTTTACCCCAATTCGATTAAAGACCAAACAAAAAAAGGTCTTTAGCGATATTAGGCACCATCTATGGCCGGGTGTTGAGATCTATTGATGCTAACAGCCTTTTTTTGTCTATTTATCCAGACGCTTTACTCTTACTGGAGAGCGCGAAATCTCGTTAGGGGGGACGCTGAAATCTCGATGGCGGGACGCGTTCCCCCTACAATTTAAGTACTGATCACATGCAATGTGCACTCCCGAAAACTTGATCGGTTTGAAGTACTCTCGAAGTGCAAATGCGATCAGGGCTGCCTCACTTCCCCATACTGGGCGGGTAAAAAGTGGACATTGCTAAAAAAAATAGCCAAGTTTGCGAAGAAAGCAGCAGCCTATTATTAAATCGATCAATGTTCAAGCAGAAGTTGCCAGAAGCAGCGAGAAGTTTTGGAATACAAGCACAGATTCGAATTCAAGCCTGCTTTACGCTTGACGTGAAATACGAATCGCATGTACATATCCTTAATTTTTGGACCAACTACAACCCCTAGCCCGCTTGCTGGCTCACAAACGAACTGTAATAGCTGCAGTTGTGGTGGAGTGGTGGTTCAGACTTACGCTTTTACGCCACATGTGGACCTGACCTCTTCCGTGTTCATCGCTGATTTAACAACTCGCGCAACTTTTCAAAAGCATCAGGAGACCAGCAGTGAATGGCTTGCACTATCTTGAACTTCCAACCAAAAATACTTTATGTGAATATATCAATTACATTAATTAGATGCTCCGAGATAATAAAGGCACTAAAAAGTTATGGTAATTCACAAAATAATTTTGAAAACCCCTAATTGCAATGGCTGATAGGCTACCCATTCATTTGGCAGAGCGCAAAAATAAAACGTTAAATGCAAAAGCAACAAAACACATACATATTTAAAAATATCACGCGTAAACACTACTTTTTAATGTCAAATAACAATGATAAAGATTTATCCAGTTTTGTTTTCTCGATGGTAATTTCATAATACCTTGGTTTTATCAAAACACTCCATCAATGCTATGGAATTTCGTACAAAAATAACTTCGCATCCACAATATGGGAAAAACATTAAGATGCTGAATTCAGCAGCAAATTTCAATCGCAAAACAAAATTTAAAGCAACAAACAGAAAATGATCGAACCAAGAAAGCAGCAAGCCTATCCAAAAATTCTTACGTGCTGGATTATTTCGAATACAGCTGAAAATAAAAATGAATTAAGTTTTTGCTAATGCAAGGTTATATTACCAAGAAAAACAGTAGTTCTAGTAAATATCCAATTATTTGGAATTCTAACATTAATGTATAGCTTTGCTTGAATCCGTAGTGAATTAATCTACAGATGAAATTTTAAAATTGAACTACTGACATACTTTAATCTATGCCAAGATAACGATGGCCACGATGATTTTAAAACCTTTTCAATAATTTTAAAATATCAGTAACCATATTTAAAAAACCAAACATTCAATAATTAAATTTAGAGAAAACTTTTTGGTTTTTGGAACCTACCCTACTGTAGCAACAAAAATTACAAATAATAAAGCATATGAAGTTAATCCAAGCATTATTGTCAATCTCTGCCAGAATTACAGTCAACTGGAACGCAATTGATGGAACCAAGAATAACAAAAAGATAACTCCAGTGCTCTAAGTTTGAGTAAAGCTAGGTGCTGCTACTGCAGGCGAAAAAAACTTTTAGTCAATAAGTTATACGCGACTTTTACTATTAGCATTACCAACAAAAGTAATACAGAAGCTGCTGCTTGTTAACTCTTCGCAATTTAAATTATGACTTGATATATCTATTGGTGCAAACTTTCTTCGTTCCAGACAGTATACAGAGTCTTATAGGCACAATCAAACCTTTGATTAACAGCATAAGACATACTGTTTCGGAATCGACATTCGTCTTTTATTCCTCGTCAGTATAGCTAGGACTACAGGTATGAACATGAGCGTAGAAAGGCAAAGAATTTGCCTATGCCAAAGAATTCTTTGCCTTTCTACGCTCATGTTCATATCCGTAGTCCTAGCTATACTGACGAGGAATAAAAGACGAATGTCGATTCCGAAACAGTATGTCTTAGGCTGTAAATCAAAGGTTTGATTGTGCCTATAAGACTCTGTATATTGTCTATAGCTTATTATTAATTTTCTCAGTACATTGTTCTTAATAAATTTTCTTCGTTCCATTTCATATTTTCTGATGTACCTTACTAACAAGTTTTTTGTCACTGATCAACTGAAATGCCAAAACTTAAGTCAACACAATGCACCGGTAAGTACATACCTGATCCAATTACAACAAAGACAAAAAGAGCAAGTAACCACGGACCAACTGGAGAACCTTCAGGTCGAGGATTCTGTAAAATTAATCACTAGTGCTAGTTTCAGGCTCAGCATAATTGATTTTTTCATTAAAGAAGTTTGGGGGATTGAATGTGTCAAGGAACACTGCACTCAAATGTTACCAAAACAATTGCTCCCAAAGCTGTCAAAACTACATTTATGTGCCTTAAATTTCAAACAAATCCAGCAATAAAGTATAGCCTATTAAAAGTTATATTTCCACAAAACTATTAACTTTTTGAAGTTTAGTTTAGCATACTGCCAAAAATTATTTGAATGTGCGATCCAACAAATCGCTGATTCGCTAACAAAAGTTGGTGTAGTGGAAACACTGCAGTAGCACATGTTGTGCCACTTCAGACAAACCTATATATCAGTTTCTTGAAAATTAAGTTAATGTGAAATTAAAACTATTCAAGCAACGAAGTGGATACGTAAAATTAATTTTAGTTACATATACTGGAGGATTATAATGCAGCATTTCCAGTTTTTTTTAAAGAGTCTATCTCAAGAAACATTCAGTATTGCACATTAAAAGAACATAGCAATATGCAGGTAATAGGTCTTTTTTACATTGCTAATTGGTTAGCCTACTCAATTGCGATGTTAAAAGAAAAGATACCAGTAATGCTTCAAATAAAGCTAATGTAGGGAACTGGCATCACTTTGAGACAGTCATAACCCAGCAAAAATTTTTTTTTAGAGACACATTTAGCCTCATAGCAGTCGATTTTTGGGCTTGTTTTTTTTTAATATCTAGCATCTCCATCTTTTCAACCTTCATGCAAAATATAAGCCCATAGAATCAAAATTTCACTGAGTTATTTAACTACAAAGTGAGTGATTTCCTAAACCTTTAAAACTTGACTAAAATCCGGTTTTTGTGTACTTTCTCTCGAATGGCTGAAAAAACTACCTTAGTTCTTTATTTCTCTTGATTTTTGGCATGGTAGTTGGCAATATCATTTTTTATTACTAGGTAAAATTGTGGTACTCCACCATAAATATTTTTTTATTTGTAAAATGATCGGGTAATTTGTAAAAAAATGAATGTAATAAGCACCATGACTAAAAATTTAAGCTTATGCTAAATTTCAGCTATTTAAAATGGCTACAAGTTTAAGCTTACAAATGAAGATATTATCTTAAACCAACCCTTGTAATCAAAGACAATGATTTAATTTGAGTCTGCGTTAGAAGTAAAGTTAGGTTTAAGCCAGGGTTAGAGTTACAGTTAGGTTTAGAGTTGGGGTAGGGCTAGGATAGTGATTTTTTATTCTTGCCTACAAAATATGCCGATTCGTCCCATCAGCATGACTTTTTCACAGATTATTTGTTGTACGAATCTCTCCAATTATATCAGTTGAATATACGTGATTGCAAAAAACTTTGGCAACAAAAAAAACTTTTTTCTTTTAAGCTCTTCTCTTTTTTTCCATACGTCAGTTTCTAGTCTACTAAATAAAGAGTCTACAGTTCGACTATTCTCTTATTTGTAAAAAAAGACTTAATACATTCAACTTTGAAACATTGGCAACACTGCATTTCTTCGTTAAATTAGCAAAGGTTGACTGGGCAAAATTTCTTGCAGAACAAGCTACACGTTGTTCCATTTTGTGATATCAGAAAAAGATAAGGCTATGTTGCAAAATTTCTTGCAGAATAAGCAATGCGATGATTGATCGTCAAACATCAAAACGAGTCAAACGGGTAAAATCTCTTTTCGCAAATAGCGAAAAGGTAGATCAAGGTATGTGGCACTTTTTCATTACCTCAAACAGTCAATGGTTTATATTCTCTTTTTTTTTTCTACATTAACCACTCTCAAGCAGTATCGGTATCTATATTTAAACTTAGAATTGAGTTTTTAAGTTGTAGTTTTTTGTTAAGAGTTAGCGCTATGGAATAATTCATAGTACAAAGGTTCCATGGCTCAGCACCGGTACGTAGGCTACATATTTAGGGTCCGCGACATCCTGACGCAACTGACTTGACACAAGAAAATTCACTCCGGTATTCTTGAGGCCAGGGACATCCTGCCGCTCTAACTCTAACCTTAACACTCTCCCTAACCCTAATGTCAGGATGTCCATGGCGTCAGAATTCCCGGGTGAAAATTCTCGCGTCATGATGTCCTGCTTCAACATATTTTATAGTACCAGTACCTAGATTACATTTTTTGACCCTCTTAAACTTAAAATAAAAACCTAATTTTTGAAATGATCATAAAAATAACTTTAGGTACCACCAGAAAAAAAATCAAGATTCTATCGTCTGAAACATTAAACATACATGCTATGAAGTTAAAATCTACAAACAAAGGTGTCGCAGTGTGGTACCACTTTGCTATTGTGATTGGTTTGCAGCAGAACAAAAAGATTTACGTAGTTCGAAAGTTACCATTGATGTCACAAAGCTAATAAACTTTATAACATTAGTTCAAAATTAGGCAACTAATACTTACTAAAGTTTTAGGAACATTTCCACGTTGTGTTACAGTTTTGCTGTATTGATTGGAAGCCAGTCTCATTCTTTGTTTGGACACCATGGTGAGGAAATGTACAGAGTATTTAACAAACTAACTTAACAAAATAGCTATTTAGCAATAGACTGCAGAGCCTTAAACAGCTAAATAATATATGCTTTTGTTTTAAAACAGCTATAACATAATTTTGCTTATCACTGTAGGCTACTAATACGATTACCAGTGGTCACTAGTGATCTTGTGGCAAAGTAATTTTGTCGTGGTGAGTTTGTTACAAAGTGATTAGCCTACTACACTGCCCATGTGACAGATCTGCAGATCTAAGATGTTGATATGACAGAATATCTGATATACTTATTTGGAAACCGTGGGATGTATCTAGGTTTTTTTTTTTGGTCATTTGTCGGTTATTGACCGATTTTTTTGCGCAATGATTGAAATATTTTTGGTCTGTTTGGTCATAATGACCAAAAAGTATTTCACTACGGCAAACACAATATTTGCAGGTTCGAAGCACTACCAGCGAATGTCAAGAAACAAAACCAGCTGTTGATAGTTCTTTTCTCTAAACAAGTATTGCTTTGAACAGGGTTGCCACAGAAATTGCAAAATCAAATTCCAGGACTTTTTTAGGTCACTTTCCAGGACTTTTCCAGGACTGTTTAAAGTTTTTTTTACGAGACTTAAAATTCAATTTTCACTATTACTCGTTCTTGAACGTACTTTTTTGTACTTGTATTTGAAGAAAAATTTTGATGTAATGCATTTGCATTCCTAGCACTGACTACCAGGGCATGGTATGCTCATGTGATGTTACTGAAAAGGTAAATAATTTTCAATCCATCTTTTTTGCTCAAAGTTTAAGCTAAGAGGATCGATTCAAGGTTTCCAAAATCTTTTTAGGGGCATATACGTTTGTATTTGTTGAATATCCAAGATCTTTGCAACCGCAACTTCAAAATGAGACCAAAAAAATGCAAAAAAAAATATATTTTAAGTTTAGCAATTTCAAAATACTGCAATTGGTTAGATGCTTCACCTCCCTTTAAACACAAAAAGTAAAAAAAAATTTACCTCAAACGGGGATGAAATACCAAATACAAATTTTCGTGATGATGGAAAATTTAGGACTTGGCAAATTGTCAATTGAAAAACACGTCAAACCTGTCAGAGCCGTTAGCTACGGTATCAAGGCTGGAAAATACAATGTACTTACTATGATGCAATACTTACTGTTTGTGCAATACACACAACCAAAGTACCGCGATTTGTCAAAAAATAATATACGCATGAAATAGATGTTGAATACTTCTGTGAGAATATTGTTTATCAGTTTCTGACATCCGTATAAATTTTTCTGTAAATACCATGCACGAAATTTAGTGCGAAACTGGTATGGAAGATTGTCTTCCATTCCATTCATGAAATCCTCTATTCCATACCATGTCCTGCTGACTGCTACCCAGGTTCACAGCCAAAAATCTGCAATGGGAGGGCTGTGCGGGGGGTATGGGGGTAGAGCCCCCAGCTGCCGAAGGCTATTACGGGACTGTGGGGCAAAGCCCCCAGCGGCCAAAGATTTTGCAATTTTTTGCATTAATTATTAATGTTAGGCCTAGTTTGGTAAACATTAATGCTTTTTAAGCGAAGCATAAAAATTAGCACTGCAAAAACATGATTAAACTGATTGCACAAATGAGCTACAGTTTGTGGGTGATGGCTAATGGTAAAACTACAGTCCTAGCTTTATATCCTGCCAGTAAACCATAAAATCCTATCATCTGAAACAGGCTAAGCTTGTTTGCATGTCAGCGTGAAAAAAAAATGCTATCCTAGCCCTAAGCCTATCTCAAACTGCTACCCTACCATACCCTCTAACTCTAAACTTAATCCTAAACCCAAACTCAAAATCTGAACCGAAACCCTAACAATAAAAACTTAAAAAACAAAAGATTATTTGAGCAAGGAAGAGGCTTGGCAAATGTTCCATTCACGCAGACATTTAAAATAAAGCCTAAAAAACTAACCCTAACCTTAACCCTAATCCTAGCCCTAACCCAAAGTCTAACCTAAACCCTAACCCAAACCTATAAGTGTAATAATCAAAATAAAAATTTCCGAAAACGAGTGAAGTCACTGGAATCTTTGTTTATTTAACCGCGCGTGTTCCATTCGCCAAGTCACTTCGTTTGAGAGCAAATAAGCCCCTACTCTTGTTCTCTTATTCCCAATAAGCAGAGCTCATTTGCACGCCACAGTGCAAATAGGCACTTCCTTTAAAAAACTCACGTGCAATAATCCAAATTGTCTGTATTTCATAACGCTAGATAAAGATGATTTGGAAGGAGAAGCTAATGAAACAAGATTTGAAAGAGGAGATTGGTAGTAATTATCCAAATTAAATATTGAATAGACACATAATTTTTTTACAAAGCTTACGTTATGCATTTTGCATCAAGTGATCGAATTGATTGTTTATTTTTAGCCATTTTAGTTAGTTGTTAAAATATTTTATTTTTCACCAATATTAGCCCATCCCCTAAATAATTTTTTATACGTGGCTTTAAATTATTTTCAAGTCCATATAACAGCAAAAAAACTGGCTCAGAAGTATGGCGCGAAAAACGTCGTATGTTTTTATAGTGCACATTTGTCAACGAGCTAATGAGGGCCTACAGCCTGCTACGCTACTGCTCTGGCAATAATATTGCTACTAGAGTATCGCATGGCAATAAATTACTCTCCAAGAATTTACTCTACCTAATAATATTCAATTATTTATACATAATGTACTGCAAAGTGCAAATCTTGGCATTTTAACAAGGAAGTTCATACCGTAAAAGTAAGAATAGCTTAAAGACAATAAGAAAGCAAAGACCAGAAGAATGGGTGCATCTTTACTCTCTTCTAATTTTTAAATCATCGTTAGGGTTTGAGTTAGGATAAACGTTAGGGTTAGAGCTAGCATTGCAGTTTGGGTTAGGGCTAGGATAACGATTTTTTTTGTGAGCCAGCACACAAAATAAGCCCTGTCATTTAACAATACAATAAAGCTTTTTAAAGGACCTTCACAATGCAAATACGTTCAACAATAGCTTTTTACAATCACAAGGTACTAATTATTCTGAAAAAAAATTCACATTCCGTTATGGTAAATCACGGGAAAACTACCAAATATTTTCCAGGACTTATCAACAAAAATCCAGGACTTTCAAGGACTTTCCAGGACAGCAAAAAAAATCCAGGACTTTTCCAGGATGTGGCAACCCTGTTTGAAGCACTTATCTGCGCATGCTGCGAATGTCGGAATTGATGTGGTAGGCCTTTGAGTTGCAAGAGCAAAAATCAAAAAAACCTACAATTTTCATCGAAAAACAGTTATTATTTCATCACACTTGTTAATGAATAAAGCAGAACGATAACTACAAAGTGATTTGCTACATAAAAGTAAGTGATAAAATGAAAAATAATATAAACTTGTGGAGCGGTTGATAAAAATTTTAGCCCTGAGTTTATTCAGATCAGTTCACTCTATTTAGTCCAAAAAGTCAGAACAAGATTGCATCTCAACTGAAAGGAGTATGCTGAGTGGTTCTAGTAAAAGAGAGCAATTGGAGCCCAGAAAGAAGAAAACAAAATTTTGCAGTAAGCAGTCGAACTTGAGTTCATTTTTTTAAATCACCAAGTTGCGAAGATGTCGTCGAAGCCAAATCTAGCTCGTCCTCAAGTTTAACGCTGCACGTTGTAGAAGACGATAGCAATTCGATTTTAACAGTCACTCTCAAGAGCGTCAGCAGAAAATTTTTCAAGGGGAGGGGGACAAAGTGAATTGATCCAGTAATAACTACCAAAAACGAAATAATGTTTGAAATTCGGGAGGTTTTAGAGAATGTGTGAAAATCCAGGGGGAACCATGGGCTCCCCCTTGCCGATGCCCATGGTCACTCTAGATGATGGAGAAACAGAGCAAGGTTCGTCTTAAGTAAATTCTCTAATATTTTTATTTAAGTTGTGAATCGCGCACTTAACAATGTAATAAGTTCATACCGCTGCACAAAGCATTGAAGAGAAATAATATTATGCAGTAACAACAGCTACGAACTTGTTTCATTTTTTATGCGAGTTCAAGTTCTGAGATTCTTATTTTTATTCTTTCTCGAGTTTGACAAAGATGTTGAATTTTTCGAGTTCAATTAAGTTTTGTTAAAAACAAGCAGTAAAACTAAAATCCAGCTTCGTGAAGAAAATTTGAAAAGAAGTCATTGCCCTAGCTAAGTATTACAAAATTAGCTCTGACCCTATCAAAACCGAAGCGCTAGAAGACGAATGGCACAATTTTAAGTTTGAAGTTATACAGAATTGTCGTTATGCTGATGACAATTGGTGAACGGTTTCGACAATCGCTGCAGAAAAGGAATTGGATAGGTCCACTCTTTCCACGATTGCCAGAGCAAGACTTTGTTTCAATGCTGAAAACGCAACTGTAGAACGAGGCTTTAGTCCTTTGATTAGACTAAAAACGCCCCCAAGAAATCGTCGACTACCATTCCTTTGTGACAATTGATGCGACTGCGCTTTAAATGCAGAATCGTACAAAACTTACGATTACAGTTTGGCATACAACCATAGATGGGCAAGTAAGCAAGTTAATGTAAAATGTTAGCTTTGTTAACCACTATAGTCTGTTAACAAACTTCACACCTTCGTTTAACGTTAATCCGTTATTTTCAGCTTTAATGAAAAGAAGTTAATGAAGTCCGTTAATTCGTTAACATTTTGCGTATAATTTACATTTTTTTTATTCACTCGCTTCTACCACACGTATTGACGCTGTTGAGCAGACTGTAAGTAAATATTTTATTGCTATGGTGGACTTTTTGTGTTTTGGAAGTTACAGTTTATAGTCTAATCTAATTTCAAGATAAAAATAAGTTCAAATGCACTAATGAAGCTGCGATCCGAAAATCTTTTGAAATTGCGAACAGAATTTGATTTGATGAGGCTGCAGCTATTTGCCACAAAAAAGAGCTCTTATCTTCGCTTTCTTCAATAAAACTCGTGCTAACACGCAACAAGTGTTACCAGTGCAAACTGGTTTGTACCGGTACGATCAATGAATGATGCAAGATATTAATGATAAAACCCTTAACGGAAGTTACCAGAACTTAACGGAAGTTAATTTAGTCCGTTAACATGAAAAAACTTGTAAACGGATTAACGAGTTAAAGAAAAAGTTAGCTATGTTATTAACGGACTTGTGTCCACCTATGCATACAACCATTGGTTGCAATCTTCAAAGTGGTCTAGGTACAACGCAAAGAGCAGGGGTTCCAGCGCTTTTTCTTCATAGCCCAACATGCCAACGGCTGAAGAAGAATAAATATGGACGGCTAAATTTTGAGAGACATATTTTGTGCAGGGTTGTTTTTTCTCGGTTTGTTTAAGTTTAACGCTTTTTTAAACTCGTGATTTTGTGTTGCAAATTTTTACTCGCTAGTAAGTTTTAGTTTGTTCTGATAACTAAAAAAATACAACTACAAGTAATGTTTGTTTAGTTGTTCTCGCATTGTGAAAGAGCAAAACTGCAACCTTGTGTTGTTCATCCTAAGTCTTTTTATAGGTTAGTTTTAGTTAAAGGTGGATCATTCTGCGATCGTTAAATCATAATAACTCTGAATTACTTAGTAACTTTTGTAACTTGATTATGCTATCTAACGCCTTTTTTTGGAGCCTTTTTGCATCACTGAAGTGTCTGTTTATATTATACCCGCTGCAGAGCGTAGCATCAATTTAGCTGAGAATGCTTGAAGTAATTTGATCTAAAATACTTTGTTTTTATGACTGTGTTTTGCAAATTTTGTTTTGTGTTCGTGTTCTTTTAAAACTCAATAAAGCGAAATATTGTTCATTTTACTTTGATAAGAAAATGACCGAAAAATAATTCAAATGACCGAAAAAATATCTGGCAAATTGGTCAAATGACCAAAACCAGATTTTGAAAAAAAAACAACCTAGGGATGTATCTATAAGTAAACCTGAACATCGATATTAACCAAGAGCTGTAAAAGTACTTTACAACCATTATGCTAACTTATCGGTACCAACTGCCGAATATATACCAGTACCAATATGAACAGATGCAACCTGCAGATGCCTAACACTCAGGTCTCTAATCACTAGCATGCAGTGGTTTCAAGCATTAGTATAAAGGAACACGCTTGGCGAATGTTCTATTTGCACAGACATTTTGAAATAAAGCCTAAAAAAACTAACCCTAAGCTTAACCCTAATCTTAGCCACAACCCAAAGCCTAACCTAAACCCTAACCCAAACCTGTATGGGTAATAATCAAAATAAAAATTTCCAAAAACGAGTGAGGGCACTGGAATGTTTGTTCATTTAGCCGCTCGTGTTCCATTCGCCAAGTCAATTTGTACTATAAATTCCAAATCTTTCATTTTTTAAGTACATAAATACTCAAAAAATTGTTTTTTTTCTTCTCCTATTTTCCCTCAAACCACATAAAACAAACAGCCAAATTTGTAGCCTATGCTATAGTTTTGCCACTTTATCTGCTACCGGTATGAAGCTTATGGTACGGTAACTTTTCAATTTCATGGATCTGTATGGCAGATTCACAACCGCGTCTTTTTAAAACATTAACTACCAAAATACTTGTAAAGGCAGGCTAGCTTTTGGCTATTACACAGTTAACAGGATTAAGTGCAAAAAAACTCAATTTGTAGGGTAGCCTAAGCTCATGACTGAGGCCTTAAACTCAAGAACCATTTTTTAAATAAGATTCACAGAGGAAGATTTTGACTAAAACTGTAAGTTTAGCAGCATAACTTAAATGTTTAATAGTTTTTAAGCTTATTTTGCATCGTAATTAAAACTAATTTCTTGAAAACAACTTTTAGTAACATTGAACATGCTAGATCCACTGCCACCTCTTGCCACGTCTACATCCTAAGGCAAATTTGACGCAATTTATTTTCGCTGTAACGACTTGCGCAAAGCTCATATAACGCACCCATGCAGAAATAAAGATTACATTTTTTTTAAATTTTAGAAAGAAAATGGAAACTCAAAAAACTTGATTTGAATTAAGCTAAACAAAAAATTAAAGTGAATTAAAATTTCTCACCACCAATTATATTGATAAGCGCACAAAAGATGTGTCATCACCAATAATTATTAAAAATGACAATTGGACAATTGGCAACACGGAGGAAGCAAAGTGATACTTGGATCTTCGAGACTACTGCCACCCTCGAAGTGTGTTGCATATCACAACATTCATAAGCACACAAACAAACCAAATGCCAGAAAACATTATTTACAATTTAAGTAAGTCAAATTTAAATGAAATTTTCAAAAAAAAAACAAAAAAAAACGGAATAATAAAAGCAAGAAAAACAAGGAGGGAGATAATTATAACTAGATGAAATGACTTTGAACGAGGAGATTGATGGTCTTCAGGTCAAACGCCTACTGATGTAATGTGCCTTTCAGAGATGCAGTCGAGGACACAAGGCTCGAGGCCAAGGCCAAGGACACAAAAAAAATCCGAGGCCAAAGCCAAGGCCAAGAACAGCCCTTCCGAGGACAGACCCTCTCTAGGCCAAGGACAGGAATACTCGAGGCCAAGGCCAAGGACCCAGGACAGAGGCGCAAGTGTTCTAAAACAAAAACAAAAAAACAAAGGTCTTCAAAAAAATTGTTCAGGCGATTTCCAAAAAATTTTTTTTCAGGTATTCTCCAAAAAAAAGGTTATCTAAAAAAGTCTTCAGACGATCTACAAACTTTCAGCGATTCAAAAACTAGTTTTGTTCTCAAGCGGAAGACAGGGCAAATTTTTAGGACTTGAAGCTTCGAGGCCAAGGCCAAGAACTTCAAAATGTGTCCTTGAGGACGTCCAAGAGGCCAAGGACCAGTGCTGGGCACCGCAAGTTTTTTTTAAGTCCGCAGTCCGCAAATCCGCAACCAAATTTTAATTTTCTTAATCCGCAACCGCAAGTCCGCAATTGCACGTTTAAAAGCTTAGTCCGCAACCGCAAGTCCGCAACAACGTTTCAGGATTCTTGAATCCGCAACCGCAAGTCCGCAACTTCGTAATTCTTGAAATCCGCAACCGCAAGTCCGCAACTTCGTAATATTTGAAGTCCGCAACCGCAAGTCCGCAACTTTTTATGAACCGGATAGAAGAGTTTTGCAATCACCATGTCCAAAACTGATCTGCTCCGAGTTGATTAGCAAACATAAGTCAAAAGTTGTGACTTGTGGGAAGTATAGCAAGCGTATATGATGGATACATTTCGCACAATAAAAGGAATTATTCACCATCGTTGATTGCAGTAAATGTACCACAGCATGACTTGATATTGAGCTGCTTTTTTGGATGGCAAACTTAAGAATTGCCCAGCCCCTCTTACTCTCATGTCCAACTTAAAACAGATATAAACGCCCGTAATTTTGGTTAAAGTTTTTAAGTGACTTGGCTAAGCGAGGTTGTAGCCCCAGCTCTTCTGGTTGCGCTACTGCTTATACAGTAGGTGCCTAGACTACATGGAAGAATAATGCACAACCCACCGACGAACCCTTAAAAATGCTACAATGAAGCTAGGGATTCGGAGATTAAAAGCCATTGGATTACAGTGAGAAGCCATCAAATAGCAAAGTACAATCCGCATTTCCGCTTGCAACAATATATTCTAAGAAATCAATTTTTTTTGAGGTATAGGAAAAGGCAAAAAAACATTCATATTACTGCTCGTATTACTAAACTTTCAGTCTTTAGTTTCCATAAATACTGTAGGAACGAGATTACAACACGCTACAGCAATGCCGTCGCCAGATTAAACGAAGTGAGGGGGCTCTAGCCGAAAATGGGGGGGCACAACAAAATAAACTGAACTTTGCACACCAAGACTGATATTTTAAAGCTACGATTTTTTATTCATCTTTGAAAAAAGAGACATATAAAGCCCGGCAGCGATTATTCGCTGGTTTCGTATGCGCCCCGTACAATCGCTTAAAAAATCTGTCAGCAGGAGTAAATGCGACCTGTAGCGCAAACAGGGTTTTGCTTAGAGAGAGGGGGCTTAAACCAAAAGTAAATATTTTTTGCACAAAAATTGTCTAATTTAGGTCCCATGCTGAACAAACCGATGCAACTCAAGCGTGTCACAGAGGGGGCAGAGCCCCCAGCTGCTGGGTGATTTTTAGCGATTTTGCGGCAAAACTAGCAATTTTAATGCCATTTCAATCACATTTCGCACGTTTTAAAACCATATCAATAATTACAGTAAATTGCTAAAATTCAGAAGTCATTGAAAGATTTAAAATGTCTAGCCTCTTGAGCCCCAATATACTTCAGGTCAAGTCCAAAACACGTTTAAACGCTTATTCTATTTTTTGGTTATATTTTCTAAATGACTTGGCTAAATCGTTCTGATGCCCTCTTAGCCCCTTCCCCTAGTTGCGCGGCTGACTGCGATCTAAAATAAATCTTGAGTGTGCTCTTAAAAAAAACAGCTATCTTTAAAAAAAATGTTTTCACGTATTGTTTCAGGTCATAATCACTAACGAAATACCGGTAACGCTTCTGTATGCATACATCCCTATTTCGCGCCACATCCGTAAAAGCGTGTTAAAAAGACGGATTATTGGGTCACATTTATGTAAAGCAGTTGGTGGCCAGCAATTGTGCAAACAATCGAGAAAACTTCAAACGAGAATTATATTTGAAAATTATTAATCCTTTTTCGATTATTGCGTGTTGTCTAGTCGTTACAAGATGCTCCAAAAACCCATCCTGAATAAACCGAAATGGGGGGCACATGCAGTTGTTAGGGGGGGGGGGGGTACAGCGCCCCTGGGCCCCACCGTAGCTACGGCACTGGCTACTAGTACAAAAAATGATACAACAGTGACTAATTTTGTAAACTCACGGTTAAAAAACAACAAAGCCACACTTTGAAATAGGGCTGCCAAATCGAACTTAAACTCGAAAAAAGTCGGTTGTTGTGCCGAACTCGAAAAAACGGCATGTCAACAAACAGAAAGCGATTAACTCGAAAAGCAGACTTAGTAGTTTTGTCAGCCCGAACTCGAAAAACTCGATATTTTTGCCGAACTTGAACGCGAAAAAATTAAATTGATTTCTTATGTTTGGCTGAGCAAAAACATAAATATTTTAGAAAAATAGAAAGATATTTTAATATTTGTATAAAACTTGCGGAATTGCGGACTAAAATTAAAAATAGTCCGCGACCGCAAGTCCGCAATTTAAACTGCCAAAGTCCGCAAGTCCGCATGTCCGCAACTTTTTTCGTTAGTCCGCAATTGCGGATTTGCGAACTTGCGGACTAACTTGCGGACTTGCCCAGCTCTGCCAAGGACGTCCTCAAACACTCCACCTCTGGTGCTTTTTACGACTGGTTTTTCAGAAAAAAAGAACACGAGTGAGATAAAAATTACACTTCCGCTACTTAAAGCGAAAAGAAAAGGACCAAGCAAATTGTTACTACCCCTAGGCCTACCAGTTTTTTTTATTATTAAAAGTTTGTTTTCGTTGTCAGAAACAAATGTTTGAGTGCCAAGAGCAGTGTTTCTAGCAAGAAAGTCTTAAAAAAAACATCAGATTTTTTGAAAAACGTGACAAAAAACAAACTGGGGCGTGGAACTTTTCATTTTGAAGAAAATCCTTTTTTATAAAAAAAGCGGTGGTAAAAAAGAAAGAAATTTGAGATAACTAAAAATTTGAGAAAGAAATTCGGTAGTTGAGGCAAAGACTTTTTTATTAAAATCACCCTTTCCTCGGGCAATAAAGTTCCGAGAACCTTTTTTGACCAGCCCCCATTTTTGGCTTCTTTTTCCATTAAAAATTTAAAGTAAAGCCATCATTCCAAATTGCGACAGATTTTTGTCAAAATACATAACAGACATCAAATTGCGCGTTACAAGCATCAGATCTATAACATTTTTGGTCTTAATTATCAAATTTTTAGTACTACATTTTCAGAAAAATAATCAAATAATATATTAAACAAATAAGTTAAGGGAAAACAAAACCAAAAAATAAAAAAAGGGCTGAGCTAAGTGGTAAAGATAATGTACGACTGAGAGTTGAGACTGGCCCACCACGTAACAGAAATAATATAAAGAGTTTGAAACCGACCGCCAAATTTTCTAAAGGTGTTAAAACTCTTAATTACCATTCAAACATGATAATGGGCAATTAGAATGCTTCTTGTCAGTCAGAGGTTTATTTCGTCGAAAAAATATAATCTATATTTACAACACAATTACAAGAAATAAAAATAGCTATCAAAGAGAAAATTAGAATAGATTTTTCAGTTTTTACGTCTACGGTTTTGGAGTCTAAAGACATAATGGGATCCAATACGTCATCTGTGTTTCTTAACCATTTTTTGTGCGACCAAAATTCGCTTAAAAACCCTATCTTCAAGAACAACTGTGGCCCTACAAAATAATTACAAAAACACACACACAAAAAAAAACAACAAAAAAACAAAAACTTTTATTACACCATTTATCGCCATTTCGCTTCAACAAATTTTTGGAATGGTGACTCCACAACACTCAACGCTTATCGCATTGGATGCTCTGAATCCAAACGGTTTCGGTATTTATTTTTCATAAACGCCAGAGCAGAAAATCCCATCTCATATAAATAAGAACTTGGAAAAGGGATTATGATTTTTAAGGCTTCTCTATGCAATATTGGACAATAGCGTAGTTAAGAGGTGCTACAGCCCTCCCCGTTGGCCTGCCGACCGAAATGCAGAATAGAGAAAATATCACGTTTTTAGCGCTTCTGATACCGTCTTTTGCTCTGGAATCGACTCAAAAATGATTTAAATCATGTTTTGAAACATTTGTTTGGGGGGAGGGGGGAGAGGTAATTAGTTAGAAAGAAAACTTTAAAATCAGAAAAATCTTTGAAAAATTGCCAAAAATTGGTATTCAAATTTGATCGCTTCTTGAAAAATGCTTATCATAGGCTTCATCAAAAGATATATGAGCTCAAAAATAGCGGGGGGAGGGGGGCTATTTAGCATTAGTTAATTACCAATCACTCTCACAAACTTTCTACCATTAGACCCTTAATTAGCCTGTATCTTTTTATATAAAATATAGACGAAATAGATTACTTCATGAGAGTTTTATTGAACTGGTGGTATAGGATTTACCAGCTTGTAAATACGAGAACTAAAATTCTAACCGCAACTACCTCCCACAAAGCCCATTTGTGCAACTAGTATAATCATGCTTTTGCACTGCTTGTTTTCATATCATGACTTAATAGCATTAATGTTTATCAAAATAGGCCTAAAATTAAGTTGCTTTTTCCAAACAAAAATACAAAATTTTCGAGCGATGGAGGGCGCCGCCTATTGATCCTCGTAACAGCTCCCCACCATTGCAGATTTCTGACTTGGATATTTGTTTGCAACTTGACACTAAAACTTGAGTAATGAAAGTTCCGTACAGATACTTTTTTGTTAAATCTCAAGCGCAAGCAATTATCATTTCTTGAAAAAAAAAAAGAAAGAAAATACAAAAATTAGAAAATCAATGCCTAACTATGAACTAACTATGAATTAAAGATAACCAAAGTGCTGAGGGCTCTGCTTAATTGTGACAGCGACCCATTTACATAACCAGGGGTGCCGAAACCCGGGGGGATGGGGGAAATATATTCCCCCAATAATTTGGCTGTATTCCCCCAATAGTTTGAGAGTGGTTTACATCTACATCCCCCCCAATATTTTAATGGGTTTACATCAGAGCGAAAATTTGGGGAAAAAAGTGCTCTATTTTTGATGAAGACCTTTTTTTTGGGTTTTCACCTGAATTCGGGGAGAAAAAGTGTTCCATTTGCATTTTTTTTTGGTCTTCACTAAATTTCCACATCTGAGCAAAATCGTGGTCGAGGTTCATCCCCCCCCAATGTTGAGAAAAGGGCAAAATTGGGGTAAAATTGCAAATTATCCCCCCAATGCTCAACAAAGATCGGCACCACTGTTCATAACCTTGGCGACCCAAACTTGAGTCGAGACCCATGGTTAGAGAAACGCAGACTTATATCAATAACTTTTCGAATAAAATGACGTGCTTTTTTACGTAAGGTATTTGCGTTGAAAGTTTTTAAAATTTTAAATTTTTTAAATAAAGTTTAAATTTAAATAAATTTTGCAATGAAGTTAGCTGTAAAAAAGTTTTTTAAAAGTTGGAGAATTTTCGTCTCACATCTTACACTTATTTTTTAACAGAACCTATTAGGGTGATCTAGTTACATGTCACGGCATATCAAATATCAACAGCTCTTTTGTTTTTCGTTTCAAAGGTGTGAAAACATATGTTGGTGAAAGCAAAGAAAGAAACGCGAAGTTATTGTGCAAGATGTTTTTCTCAGCAGTAATATTATGGTCAACAATGATGTCAAAATCTCAGAGGTTTTACTTTGATAAAATTAGCTTGCTGTTTATTAGGCTACTTAGCCAATAATAAAGACATGCTGAAAGTAATTATGAAAAACGCAAAGTTAGTACAGGAGTTACTGCTAACTAATAACTAAAAATATGATAGGGCACATGCACATCTCAGGTTGAACTTATTATGCATCGCTAGTTAAAGGTGCAAGCGTGACTGAGAGACTTGAGGTGTCATTTTTTTGACCCTAGCCAAGTCGCAGTCTCTTTGGATACCGCTCTATGTTGGTTATCTTTCCTTGGTCGGATGGCTTCTAACTACTTACCGAGAAAAAGAAATGGAAATGTCTACCGGATTCACATCTTACGAGAAATTTACTGAGCTGAAATGTGCCGCAGAAAATTTGAAAATGGCCACCTCCTAAGTGAGTGCAGATTCGTCCAAATAATAGCGTTAACCGTCGCTTTCTCATGACAGGGACATGAAATACATCTACTGTATCATCAAAATCAACAATTAGTCGTTTGATTGAAATCATGAGAATGTTGTCTCAGGTTTTTTAGGAAGCACAGACCTGATATGGGTAATTTCGTTTATTTTTTGCTCATTGCGAGTTTTTATTTTACTCGGCAGTCAGAAGCTGCCCTGATAATATTTACATTTGACTCGGGTGGTACAGAAGTCGCCGGGATTCGAAACTGCAGTTGTGCTCTCGGTAGCCCGACCTGCACAAGCACTCAACTTTTGAACAGTCCGTTTTGTACATGTAATAGCTTTACTGTTAGCGAGATATCAACTTCGGCGGCTAATGTCGCTAATTCAGTTTCGTGGTGGAATACAGATCCAATGACAATTTGCTGCGAGTCTGCAAGCTCCACTACTGCAAATCAACTACTGGATAATCTTATGGATTACTCTCGCACCAGCGAACTAACTCTTGATCATTGCCAGGGGTTAGTGCCTTCTACCGATCAACACTATACAATATATGGTTTGGAGGAAATTAGAGTGATAACAGATACAAACGCGAATTATCCATCTCAAGATCTGATCATGATTGACACGGATCATGCATTGACCAATCAACGGAGTCGAGAGTTCAGAGATTATCATATTGCGTTCGTTGACAAGAGTTTGCTGAATGGTGACTCCGAAATGAAAGCGTGGAGTGTGTGGGCGTTTCCTGAAGACGCGGATTCAGATTACCTTAGAACTGCGATTGATCGAGCTCCTTCGACCATTTTGGCAAAATCAGACGGAATGATCATGTTTACACCAATTTACGATTAAAAAATCTTGGCATTCAAGTTCAATGGAAATCAAATTTTTTCTTACACTTGCTGTAGGCCTTTTAATCAGGTAAAAATACTGTCAAAACTGAAAAAAATTACAAGAAATGATTTCTCAGCGGTTTTTGGTGCTATTGGATATGGAGAATAACATACCGTACTAAACGTCTGTCAAAATCCACCCATCAGAAAGTTGTTAAGTTGGGGGGCGGGGCAAACAGGGGGATTCTAGGGATAAATAATTATTTGCCCTGCAAAAAAACTACTGTTTGAAAAAGTGCCAGGAAAATGATATTTCGCTCAGAGTCATTCTGTGCACTGAAGTTTTTAACAATAGTAAATGAAAAGTGATAACGTCACATTTGAGTTAGTGGCGTCATTGATTAGCAAAAATTGCTTGTTTTGGAAAAAAAAGAAAAGATTTTGGACTCAAATGAAATCGCAAATTAAACGAGCCAAAGATCAAAACTGGTACAATATTTTCATTAATGTGGTTTAAAAAAAGTTTAATCAAGTTTTAACAAAAAATCATAACATTATGACCGCAAGATATCATAATTGATGTCATTTTTGCAAAATATTATAATTTTTTTGTTTATATATCGGTTTTACTTACTTTGATTGCGTTGCAACTTGGATTTGATATTGAATTTTGGAAACTAAGGCAAGTTGTGTCTGTAATTTGGGAAATGTTTGGAAAGACCCATGACGTCATACAGCGATGGCATTATAATTCATTGATTTATAGCATTTACAATTGCAAAAAAATGGTCATATTCAGTGATTACAACTTTTGAAACTTTTGTTTTATTCGATGTGCTGATGAATTACCTTGAAATTGTAGTACTGGTACGCATTTTTGAACTATTTACATGCCTCTTGCACAAGTTTTGTTAACATTTTAAACATTTTTATAATCACAAACACATTTCAAACTATCTAATATCCAGCAAAATCAATCCTTTTAATTTTTTTATGCCATATAATTTTGCATACGGGAAAAAAGTAATTAATCTCTAGACTTTCTGACATCTGTTGATAAAACACTTTATTTTTCGATTCCAATAACTTCATCAAGGATGACGTCACTATGTTAAATTTTGTTGATTGTGACAAAAAGTTGTTTTTTTATTGTCTAAGTTTGATCGCGTAAGTATAATTGGAACAAAATGTGTCGCAAAATTATACTTCTTGCTCAAAGCACTTCAACCATTGCAGTGTAAAATTCAAACAATTTTTGTTGCAGTGGCATAAACAGTAATATTTCACTTTGACATCACTTTCGGGAAGATTGTGTGGTATTTAAATAGCCAAATTTTATAAAGTCATTAAAGGTCATATTTATTGCAGCACTTTCAACAAGTTTTGTCGTGAAAATAGCATTTAAATATCAGTTTTACAACGCAATACAAAGTTTTTGTGATATTGCGTGAGCCAAAATTAGCCGCCATGACGTTCTAAAACGCACAGTTTTGAAATAAATTTGCTCTAAGCAACTTTTTTAATAAGTAATTAAGTACAACGGGACATACAACAAATTTTTAATTGCAAGTTCTCAAGTTCATATTACGCTGCAAATTTGGAACAAGTCTTGTTATGGAAATGTTACTCGTAAAAAAAACACCATGACTTCAAGTTTAGAGAAAAACATAGAAAACCTCCAATGATAAACCACTTTAATAAATTATTGTATTTTTATGGGAGTGCTTAAGAAATTGTGATGTGTTATTGCTAGCAAATCATCTCTGTAGTAAATTTTAAACTACTTTGAACAGCTGTTGTTATTATAGAGCTACCATGATATCACATATGGGAAAAACTTTCTAAAATTATTTATAAAATTTTTTGAGTTTAATTTCCTTTTTCGAAATCGAGTTGTTTTGACAATTTCTGCTCCATATTCCGGCTTGCAAACCAATTTGCTGCGAGTTGGTCGAGCAGTAACGCGTTCGTCTCTGAAGCGGGAGGTTTGAGGTTAAATCTCGGGCTGGTCAATTCAGACACAGTGTTGCCAACGGCTCGCTACCGATGGGATATTTCTTCGAAAGAGCTGTGTTGCCCGGGCACATTGACACGGAGATGGGCCCCGCCAGCTCGTTACACGCTTCAGCGTAATACTTTGAGTAAAACGAAATATTTGATTTGATAATATAGCTTCGAAAATAGCTGCCATGACATCATATTAAGCAAAACGCTTAAAAAAAAATCAAAAATTTTGTCATTCTTAATTCATGGCGTTGCTGATAAAACATTTAATTCGACCGTATTTTGTAGTCAACTAATGCTGCTTTCTTATCTAGGCAGGTTTGCATTGTAAATTTCAAAGAAGAGTTGGCATGGTGGAATAACCCGTAAAATGTCCGCCATAATCTCATGTTTTTCGAAACTTTTTCAAAAAATAGTATAACGTTGCGATGTCATATTTTATGTTGTTCTTATAACAGCATTTTGGACAAAATGCACCATTCAAAATTTCAAACAAATCAATAAACCAAAGTATTAAAAATTTCAAACAAATTGTCTTACGATGATTAAAGAAAAATAGCCGCCATGACGTCATATCTAACTCCTCAAAAAATTATCAAAATTTTCTGGTTCATTTATCGATACAAAAGCACTTAATTTGGACTAGCTTTTAAAAATCAACTCCTTAGTGCTTTGCAAATCTAAAACATTAAGGTTTGATGCCATATGCTGCTCGTGAAATGGACGTCATGACACCATGCATTAAAGATATGTTTCAACGTTTAAAATTTTGCTATTTACTTTCCAAAACATAGCACTTTAAAACAGACTGCACCATACGTTAGCGTGTGTAAGTTAGAGTGAAGCGGGGTGTCTAATTTTTTATACTCCGGCTCCACTCCTATATTTTTTTAACTGACTGCGGCTCCGATCAGGCTCCAAAATTTTACAGCAACACTCCGCTCTAAAATACTCCGAGACAAAAACACGATTCCACAAAAAATTCGAACCAATTGTCATATTGCTCAATAGCCTGGGATAAGCCTAGGCTAATCACATATTCTGATGTTCCATTTCCAGAGAGCAAAAACAGTTGCTCATTCTACTACCAACTATCACGACGGCTTAAAAGCCTGCTTTAAAGTCAGACTCCGACTCCACTCCATTTCCTAATCTTTTTTTAATTCGTACTCCGGCTCCGCTTCGGCTCCGGCATAAAAAGGCAAAATCCGGCTCCGAGCTCCACTCTAGTGCAAGTTACATCATCAGCGTATTGAAAAATCAAAGCAGGATTTTGTGGTGGCGCAACTAGCTATGTTATGCAACCGCCATGGCGTTATGCGCATAAAGCAATGTAAAAACTGATGATATGCGCACATCGAATTATGTACGCAGAAAATCTGTATTCTCTTACACACATCATATGACATCAGGGCGGTTAAACGCATTAAAAGTTGAGCAACCATTACTGATTATTAAAGCCTCAGCATAAATGACGTCATAATTGCGTTCGAAAATTCCTTAAGTCACAGATGTGACTTCGCTTATAAATTTCTTAAATCAACTCCAATCACAAAGAAACAGCAGCAAAATAACCAAACTCATCAAATAAGCGATTTTAAATTGTAATGGTGCAAACCTGACATTATTGGAACGTCAACAGCACGAAATTTTGCAGTGAGGATCACCTAGCAGGGAAATTGAAGCTACGCTGAATATCACCATATGCGTGAAAAAATATGTACTTGAGCAGTGTAACTCGAAAAGGCCATACCACAGATAATTTTGACGTTACAACGTCATTAACAAAAACTGAGACATCATCAATTTACGGTGAATAACTTTTGACAAATAAATAGATATTTTACCTCCGTAACAAAAAATATTTGCGTAGCTTTGCTGCTTTGAAAGTGAGCATGAACTGCCAGATCACCATCTTTAATGTTACCCTCAATTGATGTATTTTTAGTTCTTGCTGCTAGCGTATTGAGTAGCTTGCTAAAATTTTGCCCGGTGTTATCAAATTGCGTTTTGAATAAGCTAAGAATTTTGTTTTGATCTCGGAACTACTTTAATTTTTGCCTTTATTTGCGTTCGAACATCATTACTTTACCGTAAAACACTATCTTTTTAGCTCATAAGAGACGTCATTAGTTGAAATGTGATGTCATCATTTCTATTTTACTATTTTCCTAAACTTAAGAATATAGACTCAGTCAAAACTTATTCTTCTAGCCTTTAGCAAAGAGCAGTGATGTTACTGGGCGTATTTTCGACCATTATCCGTTTTCGGGGAATCCCTCTTTTTCACCTCCAAATTTTTCGACTTTCACATGGATGGATTGTGGTAGACTTTTGTATGTTATTCTCCACATCACGTTGCACCAAAAACCGTTGCACAATCATTTCTTGCAATTTTTTCCAGTTTAAGCCCAACTTGTAGCTTTACTCCACTATTTTACGCCAAAGCGTGTAACGAGTTTGCGGGGCCCATCTCCGCGTCATCACGCCCGAGATAAACACATCTCTTTTTCAAGAAATGCCGCAGCATTGGCGAGCCGTTGGAAACTCTGTGTCCAATTTGACCGGCCAGAGATTTAAACCTAAGACCTCTCGTTCCCGAGACAAACGTATTACCGCTCGACAACTGGACGGTCGCATTTCATTATCACGTAAGCTGTATTAGTGTGTATCTTCAACTTTAATTGCTTGATTGCAGCTCAAAAATTTATAACATGTCCTTTCAGGATGAAGATTTGTTTCAATTTTTCTTTGTGATGTAGTGCTCGTTCATTAAACATGCATCAGCCTTAAGAAGGTTTAACGGCGCAGCATTTCGCAAAAAATATTTGCAATCGCCACGAATTCAGGAATTTCTTTTTTCATGTTTTTTGTTCAAAATTTTTATAACGAATCTTTCGGTACAACCCAAAAAGATGGAATCTTTTGGTGCAACCCAAAAAACTTAGGCCTCTTCCAGCAAACGTCAAACTAAAAATCAACAACAAAGGTATCTTAAGGGTTTATTTTGTTTCGTCTTAAAAATTACAATCAATAAAATGCCTACAGTTTAAAACAATGTCCCATCAGACCACTATAGGCTCTTCAGAAGCGTGACGGTAAAGTCTAAAACTTGGGCTATGAAATGAAATAACTTGTGGAACGGTTTAGCTTGTATTTGAAGTGTTATTTTAGATTCATCAGTCACTCTCTAAACAGTCTAAAGACCTCAACGACAAAAGTGTCAATTGGCGACATTATTTTTATGTATTTTGTTGCTGATTTTTACCCATTTCAAAAACCATCATCTCGGTCTCAAACATGGTGTGTGGCAAATTGTTGCAAATAATTTTGTCTTTAAATAGTTTCTTTAATGCTGATTTACTGCTGCATGTGTTTTGTTCGTAACGAAAAAATCGTCTATTTTTTCGAACGAAAGCAAAGAAACAATTACTTCATCAGATCTGTGAGTTGAATACTCAGCAGTGTTAACATTTCTTTTTTTGGATTCATATGTTGATTTCTTTGTGCTATTAATCGTTACCACTGAGCGTGTGAAATAAGCCAATCATGAACAAAAAAGTATAGGAATAAATATTAATCAATGAATTAACACATGAATGAAAAAATTGCCAAGATTATTTTTAACCTTTTTTGCAATGTTGTACATAGCATATTATAACTAATTGATAATGAACTGTTATAAAACTAAACTTAGCTATTCTTTTCTTAAAACTTAATTATAATTTATACTTCGTGAATTAAATAAACTTTTAGAGAATCTGGGATTTTTGCGTAAGATACTGCAAAGAGATGCTATTCTCGTATTTTATAACTTAATTGAAGAAAACGGATTGCCAATTTGCCTTTACAATATTACCACTGTGATATTACAATGGTTTTCTTTTATTTTGCTGCGTGATGTTTTAAGTGTTGGCAGTGGCCAGGAAGTCAGGGAATTATGTATGATCGGAAAATACTGCAAAACTAAATACTTTTACTCCTCAAAGAGATGGCGTGATTGCATTTCATAAAGTTGAAAGTTCAATGTGTATCCAATAATACTCCAAATGTAATTTTTCTGCAAAATTTTTAATTTTTGCAGTTACCATTTGATTTGCAGTTCAATTTAAGCAGACAGCTAATGCTCAGATGCAACTGTTTGAATGCCATTTTTCTTACATACACTTTGTTCTAAGAGAACCAGTAATTATGGTTTGAGCTTGGCTGTTCTTAGATTTTCATCAGTTTTATTCCTCATTTGATCTTAATTCGTTTTTGGATTTTATTTGAGAATAAAATGGCATTTAAACAGATCGTTGCTTAGATGAAAGTTGTCTTTTGGTTTATATCATGATTATTAAAATGGTCTTTAGACAAATCAACGAAGGCAACATAAAATAGACCACGAAAAAATTGCTGGTTACCTATATAATTGCATATAGTACTGACCAGTGTTTCTCTTTTTTTTTTCTGCCGAATTGCCGAGGATGGTATTGTTCGTCATTTGTACTTAAATTTTGAACAAAAACAAACCACGTGTTCTCATAAAACTGTTCTTATTAAAATGTGAATTACTTGGAATATAGGGGTTGATTTGATCACAGTTTTAGGCCTTAAATACTGTCAATTTATTAAGCGGAATTATAAGGGCCTTAAATATACCAATCAGTGTGGACGTTCCAATCATTGGGCTTCTACTGAATCTTCGCAATTTGCAAGATATAAGAACCTTTCTAAAAATGTGGTAGTAGTTGATCTACAGTGGGAGACGAATGAAGCAATTGCCTCGAGCTTCAAGTTTTGAGGTCCCCGAGCAGCAAAAACCTTTTTTGCTCTGTTTTACAATTTGTACGAGCATTGGTTTCCCGATTGTGATCTTTTGCAGTTTTGGTTTTCAACAAACTTTTGCTCGAAAAAGAAGCAGACTTAGATTTTGCCACGAACCCCGAGAATTTTATAGGTACCGGTACATCATCAAGCAAAGCAAGTTTAGCTGCATCAACACCAGTGACAGCCCTCAGAGAGAAATTTTGTGGGGGAATACGAGAACTGAAAATTACCAGCAATTAGGTGAAGATAAAAAAGGTCTTCACCGGAAATCCGACCAGTTCTTAGTCTGAAATTAGGCAAAGACCGAAAAACAGTCTTCACCGGATTTGGCCTTGACACCAAACTCGATGTATCACTTCTACTTGCGTGACCAAGTGACCATCCTACTATTTGGATACTCGTGAACTTATAGGTTCTGAGGTTCTCTCAGGCTCCCTAGGCCCGGGTACGATGTACCCCTTGAATCGCACATCTCGTAGGCCATGCGCAGTCATTCCTGTAGCAAGTGGGGAATGAATCAGATAATGACTTTATTGCGGTAAACAAGCCTTACATCATAACCTTTTCGGTCGCATTATGTCTCATGTGGTCAGCGGTGTTTCTTCTTGTGATTAATGCGTAGAATTGCTTACTTTTTTTTTATCCGTTGCTTGCTGACAGAGTCCAGAGCGTGTATCGTAGTCTGTGTGTCTTTCCGCTACACTCAGTTTTGTTTTTTTTACTGCTGCAGCAGCATCAGACCACGAAGGTTAGTAATATTTCCTTTCATGAACTATACGGCAAACGAAGGGACAAATGTAACCTTTTAACAGTAATTATGCACAACGTTAATGGCATTATACTATTTTTACTGATGGAAAGGATTTTAGCAAAATCGACAGACTTCCTCAATTAGCAGCTGCAACAACGATAAAATAAAGACAAAAAACGGAAATTCAGAAATATGCAGTTTGAGTTCAGACGTAAAATCACAATTGCAGGTACTTTTTCATTTGAATTTAATTTTTTGAAAAATAATTTTAGCGACAGTAATACACAAACTTGATGACCAAGCACGATATCCGCAACACGATCAAGTGGCTTGAGCCAAAACGGAAATTCCTGAAACGGCATTTATAAGAAGGTGCAAAACGTGCCAAATCAGAGTGGTCAGAGTTCCAGCAAGACTTGTAAAACAGAATTATCTGATTATTGCTACATTAACAATTACCACCGACCGAACACTAATTATGTGAAGATAAAATCCAAGGCAGTTTACGAAAAGATCTCAGTGCTTTTTCTCGCCTCGGCAAAAACTTCAAAGACATAATAGGGCTTAAAGCGCCCTCTGAATTCTGACCAACTTAAAAACATTTCAATCAGTTAATTAGCAGGGTATACAACTTTATCGCATTCGAGATTTTCTATCAAGTAGATTTTTGTTGAGAAATACGCTTTTTTTGGCCCTTGCAAAATATAAATTTTGGGCCTCAAATTTCGGCTTTAAGCCCTTGGATTCTTTTAATTTCGGTTCTTAAATCCGGCTAGTATAAAACCCAACGCAATTATTTATTTGCAAAATGGTGAAACTAAGTTTGTTTAAATGCCTTCTGTAAGTTGTCGTTTATTTAGCAGATTAAGTCGTAGGCCAAAACTTTCTAAATTCAATTTAAGTTTGTATTATTTTATTCATAAAGATGAAAATATACTCGAAGATTACTTCGATCACTTCGCTTTCTCCCTATTGCCAGTAATTTATCGCTATCATAGTCTAGTTTGTACACTAATTGTAATTTTAAAACAGCACTGGCTCATAAAATAAACAATATACTTCTTAGGAAGCTTACAAATACAATAGTTTGCGTCGCCAACTTTGCAAAACATCTCTCAATTTACATTAACTAGTAGAATGGAATCATTCCATGAATATTAACGTAAAATGTTTCCGAATCATGCCTTTCAGAATCCTCAGCTTGCGCCTCATATACTTTGGGGTAAGACGATGATCTTTTTCCAGCCATGTTCCATTTAAGAACCTACTGCTTCTGCTGGAAAACTGCGTTATTGTTTCATGTCCCAATTAGTTTTTTTAAGTTAAAATCACAAAAGCGGAGAAAAAGTTAAAATTCAAGTACGGAAAATGTCGTAGACGTTTGGCTATAGAATTAATAATTTTATGTTTAGCGTAAACGTAAAGTATTCTGTACAATCATTCCAGCAGTGGATTATAATGAAATTTATCGCATTATTTTTGTCTTGTTTTTTCTACTCATTGGCTCAAGGTAAGATTCACAGTAGTTTAAGCTTTATGTAAAGTCAAAAAATTATTACCCTGAATAAAAAGAGACTGCAAATGCGCAGCTGAATTTACAAGTGTACGGCTGGGATGAGTTAGGTGGTAAAATTAGTGAAGAAATATTCAGTAGTTAAGTATGGAGCCCCGTTTGTGTACGCTATAACTTGTGCAATGTTTTTTTGCATATTTAATTAAATAGTCATTTTAATCAAATATACAAAAATATATGCCGCAGAACAAACCGTTGCACAAATAAATAAACAAAAAACTGTTAAACAAAAATTTATGCGCAAAAATTTCTGGCACAAAAATTGCTGTTGCAAAAATAAATCCACAATAAGTTTTGTGAATTTATTATTGCAACATCATTTTTTGCATCAAAATTTTTTGCATTACAATTGTTTGTGTTACAAATATTAGTACATTTATTTTTGATAGCAAAAGAAATAACACAGGCCGAAGTAAATGTGCAAAATTTTATGACGCAAAAAATGTTGATGCAAAGTTTCTTGTCGCAAAAAAAAAACGCGGGCAAAAATAAATCGTCAAAAATATTTGACTATTTAGTTCGTGTCCATAATGATCAAGGGTTGGAATTATGCGGGCGGGAAGGTTTGAGTGAATGAACCATCATTTCCTAGCCCAACGAGAGGTCTTATAAGCAGGCTAGTACCTTACTGTAGCTGACGTACAGCTTAACGCTTTCGTCCTGAAGTTCCAGTTTTGTACCTTGCTGGTACCTTCCCGCCCGCATAATTCCAACCCTTGATCATTATGGACACGAACTAAATAGTCAAATATTTTTGACGATTTATTTTTGCCCGCGCGTTTTTTTTTGCGACAAGAAACTTTGCATCAACATTTTTTGCGTCATAAAATTTTGCACATTTACTTCGGCCTGTGTTATTTCTTTGCTATCAAAAATAAATGTACTAATATTTGTAACACAAACAATTGTAATGCAAAAAATTTTGATGCAAAAAATGATGTTGCAATAATAAATTCACAAAACTTATTGTGGATTTATTTTTGCAACAGCAATTTTTGTGTCAGAAATTTTTGCGCATAAATTTTTGTTTAACAGTTTTTTGTTTATTTATTTGTGCAACGGTTTATTCTGCGGCATATATTTTTGTATATTTGATTAAAATGACTATTTAATTAAATATGCAAAAAAACGTTGCGTAAATTATGGTGTAATAAATATTTAAAAATTTTTGCACATTTATTTTTGCACGTGTTTTTTTTTGTATATTTATTTTTGTACATTTAATTAAAATGACTATTTAATTAAATATGCAAAAAAACATTGCACAAGTTAGGGTACACAAACGGCCCCCCATAGTTAAGAGTAATGGATGATGGAGTTTTTCTTGTTAGGTTTGAATCAAACTGAATCAAAAGCAAATTCTAATCAAATTAAATGCGTGTATTTCATTATACTCGCGGTATTACGCCGAAATGTGCAACGAGCTGAATAACTGCGGTCCCAATTTCCATGTCGTCGCGCCTGGGCAACATAGTTTCTTTTGAAGATAAGTCGCAGCGGTGGCGAGCCGTTGGCAACACTGTGTCCGATTTGACCGGCCCGAGATTTGAACCTCAGACCTCCCGCTCCAGAGACCAACGCGTTACCGCTTGACCAACTGAATCTTTGCAAATTGGCAAATCAGTAGATGAACAAAATGGTAGTTTATTGTGAGAAGATCAGCGTTTTTTAAACCAACTTTTATGAATTCGAGTTTTATTTGTTTTTTGTAAATGGTTACGTCTAATGTTACCGATATTAGTGCAAATGTTTCAAGCGTATCGAAAAAACATTTACTGATGGGTCATTAGATCTGACAGTAAAATCATTGTTTCATTGTAATTAGCCCAGAGTCGTAAGTCGGGCCGAGATTTTCGGATCAGATTCGAATTTAAGATTGACAAAATTTAGGGCTTAATCTGGACCAGATATGCACGCCTTGTGTGTTTGGGTGCTATAAACGCATTAAATAATTTTGCAACGTTAGTGAAGACTTCATATAAACATCAACACAGTTATTTGCAAACAATTACTACTATTAATCCATCTCAATTTATAGTTTTATTTAGTCTCAGATGACTCAAGTTGTTTAACGGATAGGAGTTATTAACTGCAATCGATTTTAGGCTAATCATAACTTTCGGACGTTTCAGGACTGTCTGCGCTTCAAATCGTTTTTCAGGCTTAGGCTTGAACTAGTAAGCCCGTTTACGACTCTGAACCAACCAATCATTTGCTGTCAACTTGTTTCTGAATATAATTGGTTAATGATGTGCTTATTTCAACAGGTCAGTTCTGTGCGCCACCCGTTTCAAAATCGGTATCGTTCAGTTACTCGTGTACCAGGTCGGATTACAGTGTCGGTACATGGTGTTTCGCGTTTTGTCCCAGTTCTCATAACCGCGTTGGGACAAGAATTATCGTTTGCACCCCAAACTCTGCCGGGTTTGGTGATAGATACGTTTGGAGCGACTCTTTTGAAAGTACTCAGTGCATCCCAAATCCACCGTTCTGTTCTCAAGGAACAAGGTCATGCAGTCCTTTGCCCTGTAGTCAGGAAAGCTGCCCCCGCGTCCCCAAGTCTTACTGTAACAACAACAACTGTGGAACATGTGAAGCTGAATTTTACGAAAACGGGGCAATTTTCAACAAAAATGCTTGTCCAACGCAAGGTGCGATTAAGAATTTAATATCTCTGTAAAGTTGCTTGGAAAAAAAAAAGCGAAAAAAGAAATCAGTAAATAGTTAGAACCCAAAGTTGGACATGAAATTGAACAGCTTTGAACTTGCCTTCGTGCAAAGCGCTTCGTTTTTACGACCATCCTGATTGCAAAGGTTTGTCCAGTTTAGTCGAGAGGGTTGTCCAGCTGTGGAATATCGTTGGTTAGATATGCTGAGGGCTGCTGATGAGAGCTAAAAGCTCGAAACAGCACTGTCCAGCTCTGTGCATCAATGATTCGAGCTGCTTGCAGCTGCCGGGTTAGTGGTTGATCTGGCCACCTAAGTGCCAGTGGAAGTTGTTCTGACTTCCCAGTAGTCGACCACGAAGGACGTCAAACTTGCACGGTGCATAATCTTAGTTTGAATTGCAGCCTAGTCACGCACTATGACTATGCTGTCAAGGGTGGTTTCGAACAATCAGAAAATTCAATGCAAAAAATTAAAAATCAACTGCTGAAAGGCACTTCATTCAAAGTAAAATATTTAGCTTCTAAATCAGTGTAGACTCGTAAGATAACACAACCGGTGTTTTATCGGGACAGGAGTAGACATTTGTCACCAAATGACCGATGATGATCATTGTAATGAGTATTACACTGCATCAAACAATAACGTATACTCAGGCGCGTAGCCAGAAATGCGCAATGGGGGGGGCTGTTTTGGGGGTCTGGGGGCGAAGCCCCCAGCCGCCGGAGGCTGGGGGTTTGGGGGCAAAGCCCCCAGCCGCCGGAGGCACGGGGGTGTGGAGGTGGAGCCCCCAGCGCTCAAAAATTTTGCCTTTTTTTTGCAAAAATAACTTCATTTTAGGGCTATTTTGATTAAAAAATAACGCTTTTAAAACGTGGCTTAGAAATTGACAGTGCAAACAAGATTAAACTGGTGGCATAAATGGGCTATTTGGGAGGTGGCTAATGATAAAATGTTAGTTCTCTTGTTTAGATGCTGGCAAATTATAAAATCGAATAGTTCAATAAAACTCAAACGGAGTAATCTATTTCGTATACAGTTTATAGAGAAAAATAGTTGAGGGGGGGGGCTAATGAAAAGAGATTTGAGGGAATGATTGGTAATTAACAAATACTGAATAGACCCCCCCTATTTCTTAGTTTATAGTATATTTGTTGATGACACCTATGTTCAGCATTTTTACACTTACGATCAAATTTGATTGCTTATTTCTTACCATTTTTCTAAGTTTTTATTTATTTGTTGGTTTTATTTTTGACAAATTAGCCCCCCCCCCTGAACATATGTTTCAAAAAATGTTTTAAATCACTATTTAGTCCACTCCAGAGCATAAAACAATTTCAAAAGTGTTAAAAATGTAGCGTTTTTCCCATTCTGCATTTTGGTCCACATGTCAATGGGGGGGGAGGGGGCTAGGCTATAGCCCCGCGCCCCCCCCCCCTGGCTACGCTACTGGCTAAAAACTTGGTATTTTCCTTATTCTGCATTTTGATCGGCAGTCTATTAGCCCCCCCCTAAATAAACGTTTCAAACTATGCTTTATAGCATTTTTTAGTCTAATCCAGTGCAAAAGACAGTCTTAGAAATGCTAAAAACGTGATATTTTTCTTATTCTGCATTTTGGTCGGCAGTTCATTAGCCCCCCCCCCCTAAATAAATGTTTCAAAATAGTCTAATCCAGTGCAAAAGAGAGTCTTAGAAGTGCTAAAAACGTGGTATTTACCTTATTCTGCATTTTGGTCGGCAGTCCATTAGCCCCCCCCCCAAATAAACGTTTCAAACTATGCTTTATAGCATTTTTTAGTCTAATCCAGTGCAAAAGAGAGTCTTAGAAGTGCTAAAAACGTGGTATTTTCCTTATTCTGCATTTTGGTCGGCAAGCCAATGGGGGGAGCTATAGCCCCCCCCCGCCCCCCCCCCCCCTGGCTACGCTACTGCGTATTACTTACGAATTTTCAGCGTCACATCTCAAAAAGAAAAAATAGTTTAATTATTATAAACTTTTAGAATGTCCTCGTCATTTGCCTCAAGCAAGATGCATAGGCGATCTATGCTTGGGGGAATCTTGCCCCAGTTTCCCGGATGCAATCTGCATCGTAACTAGTTGCGGAGGTTGCGAAACGGTTTTCCTGAACAGACAAACTGGCGAAGTTATCCCGAAATTTGCTTGTCCATTAAATGGTAAGAACCGAGTAATTTTTGTTGTCGCATGCAGTGTGTGTGATCGTATTAAACCGTAAGCAATTGTGCATTATTTTGAGTTGCAGTAGCAGAAATGACTTGATGCTGGGCCGGTAATAGATGGCTGTACTTTATTTAAAGTTGCTGTAGCAGGCCGGCGCCAGAGTAGCTTGACTGGAAGGGGGGGGGGGGGGGGCAGAAAAATATTTGAGGGGCACAGATAAATTTCAGTCTCAAATTTGGGAGTAAAGACCAAAAAAAAACGATTTTTCGGGTTTTCGGCGCAAAATCTAACGCTTCGTTTTGGCGTTTACTCGTGTTTTTTGTTCGGGAGCGAAATTTCATTCACGATTGCGGGGCACCAACAGTATTTTTGGGGGAGAGCACAGGGCCCGAAATGTACAGTACTCCAGTGACACCGGGCCTGTAACTTTTTTTTAGGATACAATCGTCGCTCGGGGGCACATTTCTCGCTTAGGGGGTCACAAGCAGTGATTTGGGGGGCTCAGCCTAGAAATACCTCCGAGGCGCCGGACCTGTGCTGTAGAGTGTAGACAATACCAGTACCTGACAGGTCCTTTCGCTCAAGTCTTTTTGGTCAAACTTTACTCTTAAGCATTAAATCCAATGAACTAAATTTTATCTTATGGCTTCATCTGATTAAGGCCAAACATCTTCCTAACAATCATGGCTCTCCACTGTAACAACAGCTTTGCAAATGAAAACTAAGATGGGTGTTTTGTGTTGCTACGTTTAGATTAGGGTAGAATGGTAGATCGAAAATGCCTTGAACGCATGGCATGAATGACTATAATATTTGGAAAGTAGGGTGTATGGCGCACTTGTTCATCATTATTGATTAATTTGAGACTTTGGTCAGTGTCTTTTCTGCAGCAAAATATTTAACGTATCAAACTGCTTGAAATCATTGAACCTAAATTTTTGAGTGATAGTTTGAGTAAGACCGGCCGGTTGGTTAAATGGTAGCGCGTTCGCCTCTGGAGCGAGAGACCTGAAGTTCAAATCTCGGGCGGTTAAATCGAACATAACGCTGCCAACGGCTTGCCACCGCTGCGATACTTTCTTCTAAAGAAGCTGCGTTGCCCGATTGCAATAACTCGAAGATGGGCCCCTCAAACTCGTTACACGCTTCGGCGTAGTTCAACGAGTATAATAAAATATCTATTTTGATTAAAATTTGAGTAGGTGAGTTTACTCCATATTCGTTAGTTTGTTCATTAATTAACATCAAGGTTCATGCAATTTACAGTAAACTATCCGGATTGTTTGGACTCATTGGATTGTTTGGTGACACCATCTGATAAATTGATTGGCTGCCTCGGGTATCCAGGAGCAGAGCCGCACCAACCTTGTACCTGCAGTCTGGTCTACACTGATCCGAGATCTGGAAGAGTTCTAACACCTCAAGAATGCGCATTTGGTACGTTTGATCGTCAACTGTACAATGTCTTGTTTCAAATGACTTGAGTGAGGAATTATATTGTATTAGAGCCATCTTTTGAAAAGTTTTTTCCGCAACAGCTCAGTGGCGTTTTTTTTGCCTCTCTATTACATATCATAAATTTTGCTTTTCCAGGTGCAAGGTAGCAAAATTTGCTGAAACAAAAAAAAAAATTCGTTGAAGCTAGAAATTTAGCCTACCATTTGCACTTTATTTTCAATCACATCCTTTTCTCAAAAAAAATTGATAAAAAATTGAGGAAATCAATGATACTTTGCAATTTTTCGTTTCAATTTTTTGTTGTTTTAGTCTATTTTGCAATTTTTCGTTTCAGAATGTCCAAATGGGGAGCCCATCATTCCTTGTGCCGCCGCCCCATGTGATACAGCTTTTTGCCCCAGATTTCCCGATGCCATTTGCACAAACGACTACTGTGGAGGATGCAACGCCGTTTTTACCAACAGAATTACCGGGGAAGTTATTTCCAGTGATTCCTGCCAATTACCTCGTGAGTCTAGTCAAAAACTGACTAGCTGTTAAAGATAAATTGAGCCTCGTTTGAAACATTTGTTTTTAAAATACCGATATGAAGCTGTGATGTTTTTGCATTGTTCAATTTTTTAAATCAAGTTTACAGTTTTCGATGTTACCAAAATCTACGAGCAATTATCAAATAGTTCTTCAGAGTACCTTGAAAGGTAGTTCAGAAAAAGTCAAAACGTGGCAAATAACATTTCACGGTAACGTTTAATTTTTTCTGACAGTCTTTAATTACCATAACCTTTCCTATTGCTTTCAACAAATCTATCACTTTCCAAACGATCAAAATATGCTGCTGTTTCCGCTTGTCAAACCATAGAGTTTTTATTAGTAGACTGGAAACTGACAGTTTTGGCTTGTTTTTCTTCACGGTTCATTTTTCTAGAATATGCCGATTCGTCCAATCAGCGTGACATTTTTCTTCTCGATTCACTCGGGCTAAGAATAAGTCCAGTCAAATCAATCAAATACGCGTGACCGCAAAAGAACTTCGCAACAAGAGCAAACATTTTTTCTTCAATCCTCCTCTCTTCTTCACCACGCGTCTGTTTCTAGTCAAACTAAAGAGTCTATATGATCAAACTATACGAAAAACAAAAAAACCTTGTAAAAAATGGTTAAACATCATACGAAATATACATGAATTAACTGTTTTCTTCCGTTTGCCGTTTTTTAAATCGTATATTGACAATCCTCCACTCTGCTCAGAGACTTTATTTATTTTTGCGCTACTGTGCGATAGTACTTCACTCCCATATTTTCTTTTCCAACAATATTTATTGTTTACTAAACTGCTTCTGCATCAAAAATATACATCTTTTTACAGTAGTTAACCAACCACTGAATGGCAGTTGCTGTTATTTAGAATGTCCACCGGATAGACCACAAGCCGGATGTGATGGAAATTTCTGCTCTGAAACTTGCCCCAGTTTTCCTGATGCCAATTGCTTTACATCTGGTTGCGGGGGCTGCAATGCTGTGTTTTTGGACGCCCGGACGGGAGACGTGATTCCAAAATTTGCTTGCCCCGTGAATGGTAAATTCATCTTTTTTTTTGAAGTATTTTACGACATGTTATGGTAATGCAATCAAAATATGCAGAAAATTGTAGCAATAATAACTTACTACAGTAATTTAGAAAATCTATCAAAAACAAAAGTTTGAATAAATACAAATTGCACTGCACTATAAGCTTAATTGGTGTCATGAAATATCAACAAATTGCTGGTTCAAAAGATCGCGATTGCATCCACGGCTGCCAGTCCTTGAAAGGGTCAACAGATATTCATCAAAATAACGCAATAGCGGTGAGCGTTAAAATGCTTGTTCAAATATGAGCTGTTGCAGTGGAATGGTCAACGCCTAGCCTTCGTTCAAGATCTGACGCGATTTCGACACCAAATGCTTGTCTCGAGTTGTTTTGGGTAGAATATGAAATCGAATCCCATTTGCAGCAATTTTTGCGGACGTACTGCGGCACAGTCAGCTTCTTGCAACGTATTGTCTACTATTTCACTCAAGTAGACGTCTACAGTGAATTTCTTTCGCTGCTGTTTAATGAATACTGGAATAAGAATAGCTTTAGAGTACTTTAAAGTACATACAAAATTTATGAATTTATTTTAAGTTTCAGTTGAAACGTTTTCTTATTTTGACTCTGTTTTTTTTTTTTTAATTGCCAACAAGTACATCAATTAATATACCTATACTATTGATCAGCTGTGAAACTTTGAAATTACAACTCCCTGTGACATACAGTACAACGTTTGAAAAGTTAGTAGCTAGATATTTACGTGTTATTTGCTAACAGTGAACTATCCTGATTGTTTGGCAACGTTGGATTGTTTGGTGACGCCATCTGATAAGTTGATCGGTTGTCTCGGATTTCCTGGGGCAGTGCCTCACCAACCATGCACCTGTAGTCTCGTTTATACTGACCCAGTGACGGGAAGAGTTCTCACTGATGAAGAATGTGCATTTGGTAAGTTTGATGATATTCTGCAGTACACTGTGCGTTCAGTGGTAGAGTTTGCATGAGATGTTGCAGTGGTGTTGATGCAAATATTCTGCAACATTTCCTCATAATTATCGGGTATTGCATCACAAAGCTTTTATCAAGAATAATATTACCGTAAAAAAGTCTTCATAGCAACCGTGATATCTTTTATGACAAAGTGGTGCTGATTTTTTTCTCAAACACCATTGCAAAACCTTATGTAAAAAGGTTGTGAGACTCAGGTTGGATTAAAATTGACGTAAAATTTATCCACGTGACCACTGGTCGGTACAACCGCTCCAACATTTACTTGGAGTTCTCCATTAACTTACAAACTCACTATTAGCGTTTTTCCAGGCTCACTTTTTGGAAGCGGTTCTTGGGTGGCTGCTTATTGATGAGTCATACCCTAAACAGTCCGAATTACGAAAGGAACGTGCCAATCAAAGAGTTTATGTCAACCAAAGAGCATTGTTAAAATGTAGAACTTATTGATTCGCACGATATTTTGTAAATTGGCTCTTTTTTGGCATAACTCGGGAAAAAAAAAAGGCGCCGGAGTCAAACATTGGTCCTGAGAAGTGGACATGTGAACAGGCGCGGAAACAGAATTTTGCTGAGAGTGGGAAGAGTTAATCTTTTTTCGAAAAATTGATGATCGTGATTAAGTTCCGCCGGAAATTAGGTAAAGACCTACAAAAGGTTTTTCCGGGTTAGACAAGGTTTTGGCCTAATTGAAGAATGGGGTTAAGTTTTCCAAGTAACTTGGATAAAGGGGAGAGCTGAAGCCCCCTTAGCCCCCCCCCCCTGGTTGCGCCATTGCTTGGAAAAAGAAAAATCTGTAGTAATATTGACCAGGAAGTCGTATGCAGTTAAAAAAGTACAGCAATAAGATCCAATACAAGTTCAGTGGCGGTGTTTGGTTGAGTGGTTGAAACACGTTGCGATCGATTCTAAGTCTCTGTTGAAAATTCTGTCATGAGAAAACATGGCTCAAATTATCATAAAGGCTAAACTAATGTTCGCTATTATTCCTTCAAAGGGGGTGAAGCATCCAGCCAATTTTGGTTGTTTTCAGTAGCTCAAATCAAAATATAGTTTTTGAAATGTTCTGCTCTTATTTTGGGGTTGCGGTTACAAAGATATTTAACAAACAGCAAGAGATATTCCTCCTAAAAAGTTTTTGGAAGCCTTGAATCTGTTCTCTCAGCGTAAACTTTTAGGGAAAAAGAGAGACTGAATAGTATTTACCCTTCTAGTGACATCACGTAATTTATCCAATTTTGGCAAACCTCCCGCTTTTTCTAGAAATTCAGACAGGGAAAACAAACTCAGGGTTTCGAAAAACTTCTGTATTTGTTGAGTATCTTTGCGACCGAAGTCACAAAATAAGAACAAAAAATTTCAAAAATTGTATTTCGATTTTACCTTTTGTAAACTCTGGAATTGGTTAAATGCTTCACTCCTATTGTACGATTGTGAGTTTATTATTTCTTAGCGTTTTACAAGTTTGATCATAAACACCTTTGCATTTCAAGCTACGTTTGTTTGTCTTTTCAGAATGTCCAAATGGGGAAAATATTGTACCATGCTTTCAAGCTCCGTGCGACACTGCAACCTGCCCCAACTTCCCCGAAGCTACCTGCGTCAATAATTTTTGTGGAGGATGCAACGCCGATTTTACTCTTCCAAGCGGATTCGTTATTCCAAGTCGTTTTTGTGGCAACCAAGGCTAGGGGTGTAACGCTGTTTTACGTATTCCTGAGCAAAGAAGAATTGCTCTTTGCCATCTAGTGACGAACCACTGTTATTCTCTTTGTTTTTAAATTTTTAGTGCATAGTGATGCATGCGCGATATTACGTGATAATGCTAATCGTTTTCAACAAGTCTTTCTGTGTTTTATGCTTTAACGTCATTGATATTTTAGCATTTTGATATTACTGTAGTATATTGGGTCGTTTAACCATGGTTCAACTTAGTGCCAATTATTGCACATTCACAAATTTTAGTTCGTCTTGGTGTTCAACTTTTTGATTTATTTTTGCCTTGTATTGTAGCCTATATATTTATATAATGATTATTGCAGTTGGTTGAGATTGTGTTAAATTATAGCCTTCTGAAGAGATAGATTGTTTTGGGGCATGATCAATTATTGTGTTGGTTTATTAAGGAGTTAATGATATGGATTTGCTATACCTGTTCTGATAGTTTAATGAAATATAAGGTCGACTGTTATTGAGTGTGCAGTATGCAAAAAGTTAACATAGTTTGCATTTTAACACATAAAAAATAACGAATGAAGCTATACCACTTCTGCCAAAAAACGAAAATAACACAGTTTTGGCAAAACCTCCAACTGAAAAAATAAACGTCAAGTCCCCGTATTTTTATTCCTTTTAAGTGCGATTGTGACTTTGTAATTTCTTTTTTATCGACGGGGTCTATTTGAAGTTGAATATCAACACCACTGTAGTTCTAGCTACGCTATTATCAGTTGCACACAAAAGCTAATATTAATTATTCTCAAACACCTAAGAACTTAACTCAAGCTCATGATTACCTAAAAACTGGGATTGATCGAGCTCCTTTGACCAACTTGGCAAAATCGGACAAAATCATCATGTTCACACCAGAGTTATAAACGGGCCGACTAGTTCAGGCCCAAACCCGAAAACTAATTTCAAGCCCAAATCATGCCCGAAAAACCCCGAAAGTTAGGTTAAGTCTGAAAAATTTAGCAACATAGGCGTAGCCAGAGGGCCCGCCCCTCCCCCCCCCCCAGTCGCAATGTCAGCAATGATAAATTTGGGACGAAAAAGGCTATTCTAGCTTCAAATACTCTTGTCACCTAATTTTCGGTACAAAATTGGCACTTCGATCCGTGAAGACCTTTTTTGGGGGGGTCTGCTCCTAATTTTCGAGATGAAATTGGCATTAAACATAACACAAAAAGCACGTCTCAGGCCCGAAACAAGCCCGAAACTTTTGTCAACTTTCGGCCCGAACCCGACCCGAAAAGCCCGGTCTGACTTACAACTCTGGTTTACACCAATCTACGATTTAAAACTCTGGGTATGTAAGTTTATTGCATCATTTAAGTCTACATCTTCAACTCGAATTATTTGAATGCAGCTTAAAACTTTTTAACGAGTCCCCCTGGATGAAAATTTGCTTCGATATTTCTTTGTGATGTAATTGATGCCTGTTCATTAAACGTGTATCAGCCACAAGAAAGTCAAGCCGAGTATCATTTCGCAAAAAAATTAGATCTTACAATCGCCACGAATTTAGGAATTTTTTTCTTCATGTTTTATTCAGTGGCTGAATTTTTCGGTGCAGCAAAAAAAAGCTTGAATCCCAGCAACTTTTTGGGGAATCCATTTTCGGGAAAATCCATTTTCAGGGAACCCATTTTCGGGGAATCCCTCTTTTTCACCTCCAAATTTTTCGACTTTCACATGGATGAATTGTGGTAGACTTTTGTATGTTATTCTCCACATCACGTTGCACCAAAAACCGTTGCAAAATCATTTCTTGCAATTTTTTCCAGTTTAAGCCCAACTTTGGCGTAGATTTACTCCACTATTTTACGCCAAAGCGTGTAACGATTTTGCGGAGCCCAACTGCGCGTCATCACGCCCGAGATAAACACATCTCTTTTTCAAGAAATGCCGCAGCATTGGCGAGCCGTTGGCAACTCTGTGTCCAATTTGACCGGCCAGAGATTTAAACCTAAGACCTCTCGTTCCCGAGACGAACGTATTACCGCTCGACAACTGGACGGTCGCATTTCATTATCACGTAAGCTGTATAAGTGTGTATCTTCAACTTTAATTGCTTGATTTCAGCTCAAAAATTTATAACGTGTCCTTTCAGGATGAAGATTTGTTTCAATTTTTTTATGTGGTGTAGTGCTCGTTCATTAAACATGTATCAGCCTTAAGAAGGTTTAACGGCGCAGCATTTCGCAAAAAATATTTTGCAATCGCCACGAATTCAGGAATTTCTTTTTTCATGTTTTTTGTTCAAAATTTTTATAACGAATCTTTCGGTGCAACCCAAAAAGATGGAATCTTTTGGTGCAACCCAAAAAACTTAGGCCTCTTCCAGCAAACGTCAAACTAAAAATCAACAACAAAGGTATCTTAAGGGTTTATTTTGTTTCGTCTTAAAAATTACAATCAATAAAATGCCTACAGTTTAAAACAATGTCCCATCAGACCACTATAGGCTCTTCAGAAGCGTGACGGTAAAGTCTAAAACTTGGGCTATGAAATGAAATAACTTGTGGAACGGTTTAGCTTGTATTTGAAGTGTTATTTTAGATTCATCAGTCACTCTCTAAACAGTCTAAAGACCTCAACGACAAAATTGTCAATTGGCGACATTATTTTTATGTATTTTGTTGCTGATTTTTACCCATTTCACAAAACATCATCTCGGTCTCAAACATGGTGTGTGGCAAATTGTTGCAAATAATTTTGTCTTTAAATAGTTTCTTTAATGCTGATTTACTGCTGCTGCATGTGTTTTGTCCGTAACGAAAAAATCGTCTATTTTTTCGAACGAATGCAAAGAAACAGTTACTTCATCAGATCTGTGAGTTGAATACTCAGCAGTGTTAACATTTCTTTTTTTGGATTCATATGTTGATTTCTTTGTGCTATTAATCGTTACCACTGAGCGTGTGAAATAAGCCAATCATGAACAAAAAAGTATAGGAATAAATATTAATCAATGAGTTAATACATAAATGAAAAAATTGCCAAGATTATTTTTAACCTTTTTTGCAATGTTGTACAATGTACATAGCATATTATAACTAATTGGTTATGAACTGTAATAGAACTAAACTTAGCTATTCTTTTCTTAAAACTTAATTATAATTTATACTTCGTGAATAAAATAAACTTTTACAGAATCTGGGATTTTTGCATTAGATACTGCAAAGTGATGCTATTCTCGTATTTTATAACTTAATTGAAGAAAACGGATTGCCAATTTACCTTTACAATATTACAATGACTTTGTTTTATTTTGCTGCGTCATAATTTAAGTGTTGGCAGTGGCCAGTGGCGGATTTAGGGAGGGGATGCATCCCCCCCACCAGCCTAAAAGTAACGATTTTGGCCGAAAAAACAGCCTCTATTTCGAATAATTCGGCTCCATTTCGAGATGCATCCCCCCCCACCAGCTTAAACGTAACGAATCCGGCCGAAAAATCGCTCTCAATTTTGGTGAAGACCTTTTTTTTTTTCTTTTTTTTTTGGAGACCACCTGATTTTGGGCGAAAAAATTGTTTGAATTTCCGATTTCGGCCGAAAAATCGCTCTCAATTTTGGTGAAGACCTTTTTTTTTTTATTTTTGGAGACCACCTGATTTTGGGCGAAAAAATTGTTTGAATCTCCGATTTGAATTTTTGAGGTTTTATGCTTAAAATCCCCCCCCCCCCACCAAAATTTTCTGGATCCGCCACTGGCAGTGGCCAGGAAGTCACGGAATTATGTATGACCGGAAAATATTGCAAAACTAAATATTTTTACTCCTCAAAGAGATGGCGTGATTGCATTTCATAAAGTTGAAAGTTCAATGTGTATCCAATAATACTCCAAATGTAATTTTTCTACAAAATTTTTAATTTTTGCAGTTACCATTTGTTTTGCAGTTCAATCTAAGCAGACGCCTAACGCTCAGATGCGACTGTTTGAATGCCATTTTTCTTACGTACACTTTGTTCTATGAGAACTAGTAAGTTGTGGTTTGAGCTTGGCTGTTCTTAAATTTTCATCAGTTTTAATCCTCATTTGATCTTAATTCGTTTTTGGATTTTATTTGAGAATAAAATGGCATTTAAACAGATCGTTGCTTAGATGAAAGTTATCTTTTGGTTTATATCATGATTATTGAAATGGTCTTTAGACATATCAACGAAGGCAACATAAAATAGACCAGGAAAAATTTGCAGGTTACCTATACAATTGCATAGTACTGACCAGTGTTTCTAATTTTTTTTTTCTGCCGAATTGCCGAGAATGGTATTGTTCGTCATTTGTACTTAAATTTTGAACAAAAACAAACCACATGTTCTCATAAAACTGTTCTTATTAAAACGTGTATAGCTTGGAATATAGGGGTTGATTTGATCACACTTTTAGGCCTTAAATACTGTCAATTTATTAAGCGGAATCATAAGGGCCTTAAATATACCAATTGGTGTGGACTTTTTAATCAATTAGCTTCTACTAAATCCATAGGAGTAGCATAAAAATCAAATCCAATCAAAATACCACTAACGACAAAAAGTTATGACAACATAGCCTGGCGATGTTTAGTTGCAGTTTTTTTTCAGTAATTATGCACATAACAGTAATTAACAATAATATTAATGACAACAAGTGAGTCCCGGGGCCCCCAACCAACAACCAGGAGGCCCTTACTAACAACTAGGGGGCCCAGGAATCCTAAACCGACAACCAGGGGGTCCGGGACCCCTAACTGAAAACCAGGGGGCCCATAACTGACGACCAGGGGCCCCAGGTCCCCTAACTAACAACCAAGGGACCCTAACCAACAACCAGGGGGCCCCTTAACTGACAACCAGGGGGGCCCAGGCCCCTAACCGACAACCAGGGGGCCCCTAAACGACAACCAGGGGGCCCCAGGGCTTCTAACCAACAACCAGGGGGCCCCGGAGTGCCTAACTGACGACCAGGGGACCCCGGGGTCCCTAACTTACAACCAGGAAGCCCCAGGGACCTAACTAACAACCAGGGGGCCCCTAACCAACAACCAGGAGGCCAGAAGCCCCCTAACCGACAACGAGGGGCCCCGGGACCCTCCTAATTGACGACCAGGGGGGCCCCAGGGCCCCTGACCAACAACCAAGTGGTCCTGGAGTCCCTAACTGACGACCAGGGGGCCCCGGGGTCCCTAACTCACGACCAGGGAGCCCCAGGGCCCCTAATTAACAACCAGGGGGCCTGGGCTCCTAATCGACAAGCAAGGGGCTACGGGGCCTCTAACTGGCAACCAGGGAGCCCAAGGGCCCCTGACTGACGACCAAGGTTCCCGGGCCAGGGGCCCCTTAATGCAAATTTTTAACAATTTATATGCAAAACCTGTGAGAAATCTAAGAGTTTTGACCTAAAAGTTGCCACCCCAGGCCCTCGTTTAACGTTATTATAAACTTAATTATTTACTGCTAAAGTATTGCAGGAGGCAATGTTCGTTACTTTCCCCTATAGACCAAATCACTTACAATTAAAATTTTACACCATAATGCAATATTTTAAGCGTGTTTTGGGATTTAATTTCAAAAAGAGGATTGAACAACTAAATTTTTTCGATTGGCTTTGAAATGTTGAAAATCTAGTTCTTTGAAATGGCTCTGAACTCGTGCGAAATGTGATCCAATGGGATTTTAATAGCTTTTTTTTCCAAAAACTTACAAAAATCGCCCAGCGGCTGGGGGCTTTGCCACCAGACCCCCATAGCCATCGGCGGCTGGGGGCTCTGCCCCCAGACCCCCGTCTCTGATACGCTTGAGTACACTAGCTTACTCAACACGTCTTCCAAGTTAGACTTTTACACTTTTCAACAATTAGTTTTCGCCCTCTCCCTTTATCAAAATCCTGGCAAAGTGCCATCAGGCTACGGTTTCAGATCTTCCATTCTACAATATCTTTGCCCTACAAAAAATTACTTTTTCGAAAATTTCTGATGACGTCATTGCGTGTGATTTGTGGTTTGGGCCCCCCCCAATCAAAAATCCTGGCTACGCCTATGACTGAATCTTCGCAATTTGCGAGATATAAGAACCTTTCTAGAAATGCGGTAGTAGTTGATCTACAGCGGGAGACGAATGAAGCAATTGCCTCGAGCTTCAAGTTTTGAGGTCCCCGAGCAGCAAAAACCTTTTTTGCTCTGTTTTACAATTTGTACGAGCATTGGTGTACCGATTGTGATCTTTTGCAGTTTTGGTTTCGAAAAAGAAGCAGACTTAAATTTTGCCATGAATCCCGAGAATTTTATAGGTATCGGTACATCATCAAGCAAAGCAAGTTTAGCTGCATCAACGCAGTGACAGGGCTCAGAGAGAAATTTTGTGGGGGAATACGAGAACTGAAAATTACCAGCAATTAGGTGAAGATAAAAAAGGTCTTCACCGGAAATCCGACCAGTTCTTAGTCTGAAATTAGGTGAAGACCGAAAAACAGTCTTCACCGGATTTGGCCTTGACACCAAACTCGATGTATCACTTCTACTTGCGTGACCAAGTGACCATCCTACTACTTGGATACTCGTGAACTTATAGGTTCTGAGGTTCTCTCAGGCTCTCTAGGCCCGGGTACGATGTACCCCTTGAATCGCACATCTCGTAGGCCATGCGCAGTCATTCCTGTAGCAAGTGGGGAATGAATCAGATAATGACTTTATTGCGGTAAACAAGCTTTACATCATAACCTTTTCATCATCATCATCATATTTATTTATTTACCAAGTGACGTCATATCACAAGAAACAAACTGCAACTTCCTCTAGGTCTATCACCAAAGCATCGAAATATGCAATTCCTTTAAAACCAAACACACAAACTTGCAGAGTCAAAGCGATATTTAGTCACTTGGTGAGGAGACAGCGAAGGACCGAAAGGACATCTATGTCTACTGCCACCTCACCAAGTTAAGGTTAAAAAAAAAAACAGCTTCTAGATTTTCTCAGTCTGCTACTTTCTATGATAAAAAATTTTACGCAAAATTAAAACAAAGTGTTGCAAGGATATGTACACTTTGTACAGTGTATACACAAAACTCACAGTCACCATGTAAAGAAAATGCAAGACAACATTTGAATTGTTCTGACTCTAAGCATACTAAAAAATAAAAATGCTGTAACTACAGATTGGATAGAAATAAAATTAATAAAGTTCATAATGCTTATTTGTGTTTTATAGAATTTAAAGTGGGCAATTGGAGTGAAAAAAAAAAATCTCCTTGCTTTGTTTTGTATTGTTTGGCAATATGTCATTAGTACTGGTACAATTTCCAATACCAGTATATATCAACCTCAGTCAGTTATTGCAAAATTACTAATAATTCATGGGGACATCAAAATGAGAGATGACGTATTGTAATAAATGTGTGATAGATGAATGCACCAAACTCATGCTATTCAAGTAATAGAATAGGTTATTGTTGAACTAAAGCATAAATATGCAACTATGATTCTTGTAATTACTACTGCATTGCTAATAGAAAGCTGTTATTCTAGCTTTTATCGGTTTCATAGTTTGGTAAAAAATGAGCTTTAGCAGCTTTTTTAAATCTGTAGAACGAAACTTCTTTTATACTGCTTGGAATTTCATTCCAAATTTTAATTCCTGCGAATGATAGAGACTTTTGCCCTAATCTTGTTCTAGTTCTTGGAAGAAAGAAGTTATTTTTGTGGCTCAATCTTGTCTTATGTGTATAGCAGTTTTTCATTGGTTAAACTTATCTGAATTTGCAAAAGAATAAAAGATAATACATTACAGTATTGTGAATTTTGTACATTAGCTTTGCAGTTTCCAGAGAGTAAATATCCTTGAGTTTTAAGCATTTAGCTCGATAGAACAAAGGATTAGTATGCTCACGATATCCACTTCCAGTTAACAATCTGATGCTTCTTTTTTGCAGAATAAAGAGAGGTGCTTATGTTGATTTTGAAGCAGTCCCCCAACTACTTATGCAGTGTTGTAGATGAGAGTATATGAGGCAGTGGTAAACAGATCTTAAGGTTTGCTCATCTACAAAGTGTTTTAATTGATTAAGGGCCCAAGATCCCCCTGCTACCTTTGAACATTGTTTCTTGATTTGTTGTTTCCAGTTTAGATTGTCATCTATGAGAACACCTAGATACTTTATGTGATGTGATTGCTTGATTGGATTATTATCTATTGATACTTTGAGTTCAGGTTTATTTTGTTTTGTTGTCACTACCATAAACTCAGTTTTATTAAAGTTAATTGATAATTTATTCACCTTGAACCAATTGCTTACATTGACTAATTCATCATTAATATTTTGTTGCAGTGTTGAAACATTAGAATGGGAGAGAGTAAGGTTTGTATTATCAGCAAAAAGATGAATTGTGGAATTTGATGCAAGTGGTAGATCATTGATGTAAATATTAAATAACAACGGACCTAGAGTTGATCCCTGAGGAATACCGCAAATAACATCTCTTGACTTGGATTTATATTGATTTACAATTGTATACTGTTGACGGTCAGTCAGGTAACTTGCTAGTAACTGTAATGGTAATCCTCTAATTCCATACTTTTCTAGTTTCTTGATCAGTATTGTGTGATTGATGGTATCATATGCTTTTCTTAAATCTAAGAAAATAGAACATGTAATGAGCTTTTTATCCATATTGTCAAGTAGCTTATTGTAAATATCTAAAACAGCTTCATTTGTTGAGCAATTTTTCTTAAAACCATACTGGTTTGGACTAATCAAATTATTGCTCACAAAATAATTGTTTAGTTGATCAAGCAGACACTTTTCAAAAAGTTTGGCAAAAGGATTTAAAATAGAAATAGGGCGATAATTACTGCATAACTCTCTTTCGCCTTTTTTGAAAATTGGAACAACTTCAGCGGTTTTTAACACTTTTGGAAAATATCCTGTTGATATGCATGCATTAAAAATGTTAGTTAGAACTGGAGCTATAACAGAGCCTGACATTTTTTATACTTTGCAGGAATTCCTTGTCTTCCTGTACTTTTTGATGGATTCATAGCTCTGATGTAATTTACTACTTCTTCTTCAACTATTGGTTCTAGAAAAAACGAATTGCAACTACTCTGAATCAAAGATGTGGCATTAAATTTGCCATCAATTATAGCTGGTGTTTCGATTGTAGATGCAAGGCTAACTCCTATCTCTATGAAATATTTATTGAACAAGTTACTGATGGCCTGTGGACCTTGTGCACTTTCACTTTTGGAAGCATACATTTTATTAGGAATGTTATTTTTCTTCACATTTTTCAAGTGAATAATTTTATTTATAATTTTCCAAAGCAACGAGGTGTCATGCTTATTATCATTCACTAAATTTTTAATGTAAAGTCGTTTTGCATATTCCTTAATATGAGTCAGTTTATTTCTATAGACTTTGTATTGTGCCCATGTATTACTGTCATTTAATTTAAGGGCTCTTTTGTACAATAAATTTTTTTGCTGGATTGATATAAGGATTCCTTTGGATAACCATGGTTTGTTTTTTAGTTTTGTTTCCTTTCTGCTTTGTTTTCGTAATGGTGCATGTATGTTTAAAGTCTTATGAAAAATGTCAATAAACTTCTCAGTGTAGTTGTCAATGCATTCCTCTTTGATATCAGCTAATAGCTCCATTCCTTCAGTTAATTTGTCTAGAAATTTTTCTACTTCAAAATTTTTTGTATCACGAATTAGGGTGACAGTTGATTTTTCACTCTTGGGCAGGCTTAAATTAGAACACACCATTACTGGCAGGTGATCACTTACATCTTCCACCAGAATAAAACTTTTGTGTTCACCCACTACATTGTTTGTATAAACATGATCTAAAAGAGTTGAGCTTGTAGTGGTTATTCTTGTCGGGTGTGTAATTAAGGGAATGCAGCCTAAGCTATATGTTAAATTCATGAAATCTTTAATATTGATATCAGAGTTACTTTTCAACAAATCTGCGTTGAAGTCTCCTCCGATATAACTCATCAATTTTCTACTATTCAATTTTTCAATGGTTGATTCAAAACTCTTGCAAAACTCTGATAATTTCTGTTTAGGGTGTCTGTAAATTACCCCCACTATACATTTTTTGTTATTCCCTAAATCTAGTTGAATCCACATATCTTCACAGTTAGGAATGTTTAAATCAAACTCCTTGCAAATTGAAATTGATAAAGACTCCTTAATAAACAATCCTACTCCTCCCCATCTTGTAGTTGTGCCTTTGTGGTAAAAATAGTACCCACTTAACTTTGCATTGTATACCTGTAACAATTTAAGTTTGGTTTCACTTACAGCAATGATATCAGGTAAGATATCATAATTTATTAAAAGTTTATTCAATTTATCAAAATTTGCATTTAAGCTTCTTATATTCACGCAAAGCAAAGAAAATTTACATTTTTTGTTAATAATATTGGCTTCGGCCTGTGAGCAGTATTTTGAGTCAACCAAACCAGAATTTAAATCATTTAGTAAGCTTTTTATCTTGTTGTCTACCTGTAAGCATTTAGCTGGGAAAAACGAATTATTTGTGTGATTAATATCAAAGTTTAGTTTGTCATCATTTCTCATTTCATTTAACAATTGCTTATCATCTAGGGTTTGAAAAGGAAACAATTCACTGTAACAATTTTGGCAGAGGTATGGTTTAGTAGAAGAACAAAGAGTGTGAAATTTAAGGGGACTAATGACTGTGCATTTGAGGTGAATCCATCCATCACACATATCACACTGAATAGCGCACTGGTTCCCTTTACAAGGTCTTAAACATATTTCACATGGACATTTAACTGGCATTATCAAGCAGTCAAACCAATAAAAGATTCTACACTAGTTAGACAAAATAGCAAATTTAAAATCAGCCACAAAATATGCAGAAAAAGTTGTTTTGAATTTAAAATGAAAACAGGTGAAAAGTATCTTTCAATATACAGGTAATTATAAATTTAGACAAAAAGGTAGGCCTACAGAAAAAAAAAAAAGTCAGATCCAACTATGTACACAAAAATACAAAAACTACTAATGTCAGATCCTGCTATGTAGTCACAAAACACTAAAAGAGTGCTGAGTGTCAGGTTGAAGTATCCTTCTTATTCATACACCCAAGAGTTGTTAGCACAGCAATAATTGTTAAGTTCACCTTCTTTAAACCATAAAGCTATTTCTTTCTTTGCTGTTTCCACAGAGTCAGATCCATGACATATGTTTCTCCCAAAGTCAATACAATAATCTCCACGAATTGTTCCAGGAAGATAATCAACAGGGTTAGCCTCTCCAAGCATTTTACGATCAGTTTTAACTGCTCCTTTTCCTTCCCAAACTATTGCCACAACTGGCCCAGACAACATAAATTCAACAAGTTTTGGGAAAAATGGTTTTGAACTGAGATCTGCAAAGTGCATTTCTAGCAAATCTTTACTGGCAGTTGTCATTTTCATGGCCCAAAGCCTAAAACCTTTCTCCTCGAAACGGCAAATTATTTTGCCAACTAAACCCAGCTGAACACCATCTGGCTTCACTGCAATAAAATCTTCAAGAAAAAGTTGGATTTGACCAAAGAGGGGGAAGGCTTGAACCAAAAGTTAAAAGATTCCACCACCAACTATGAATAGGCCTACCACTAGGCCTACCGTTTAATCTATTTTTCCTGTCTTATTCAAATAGAATACGATACATTTTCGGTCGCATTATGTCTCATGTGGTCAGCGGTGTTTCTTCTTGTGATTAATGCGTAGAATTGTTTACTTTTTTTTTATCCGTTGCTTGCTGACAGAGTCCAGAGCGTGTATCGTAGTCTGTGTGTCTTTCCGCTACACTCAGTTTTGTTTTTTTTACTGCTGCAGCAGCATCAGACCACGAAGGTTAGTAATATTTCCTTTCATGAACTATACGGTAAACGAAGGGACAAATTTAACCTTTTAACAGTAATTATGCACAACGTTAATGGCATTATACTATTTTTACTGATGGAAAGGATTTTAGCAAAATCGACATACTTCCGCAATTAGCAGCTGCAACAACGATAAAATAAAGACAAAAAACGGAAATTCAGAAATATGCAGTTTGAGTTCAGACGTAAAATCACAATTGCAGGTACTTTTTCATTTGAATTTAATTTTTTGAAAAATAATTTTAGCGACAGTAATACACAAACTTGATGACCAAGCACGATATCCGCAACACGATCAAGTGGCTTGAGCCAAAACGGAAATTCCTGAAACGGCATTTATAAGAAGGTGCAAAAAATGCCGATACAGTGTGGTCAGAGTTCCAGCAAGACTTGTAAAACAGAATTATCTGATTATTGCTACATTAACAATTACCACCGACCGAACACTAATTATGTGAAGATAAAATCCAAGGCAGTTTACGAGAAGATCTCAGTGCTTTTTCTCGCCTCGGCAAAAACTTCAAAGACATAATAGGGCTTAAAGCGCCCACTGAATTCTGACCAACTTAAAAACATTTCAATCAGTTAATTAGTAGGGTATACAACTTTATCGCATTCGAGATTTTCTATCAAGTAGATTTTTGTTGAGAAATACGCTTTATTTGGCCCTTGCAAAATAAAAATTTCGGGCCTCAAATTTCGGCTTTAAGCCCTTGGATTCTTTTAATTTCGGTTCTTGAATCCGGCTAGTATAAAACCCAACGCAATTATTTATTTGCAATATGGTGAAACTAAGTTTGTTTAAATGCCTTCTGTAAGTTGTCGTTTATTTAGCAGATTAAGTCGTAGGCCAAAATTTTCTAAATTCAATTTAAGTCTGTATTATTTTATTCATAAAGATGAAAATATACTCGAAGATTACTTTGATCACTTCGCCTTCTCCCTATTGCCAGTAATTTATCGCTATCATAGTCTTGTTTGTACACTAATTGTAATTTTAAAACAGCACTGGCTCATAAAATAAACAATATACTTCTTAGAAAGCTTACAAATACAATAGTTTGCGTCGCCATCTTTGCAAAACATCTCTCAATTTACATTAACTAGTAGAATGGAATCATTCCATGAATATTAACGTAAAATGTTTCCGAATCATGCCTTTCAGAATCCTCAGCTTGCGCCTCATATACTTTGGGGTAAGACGATGATCTTTTTCCAGCCATGTTCCATTTAAGAGTCTGCTGCTTCTGCTGGAAAACTGCGTTATTGTTTCATGTCCCAATTAGTTTTTTTAAGTTAAAATCACAAAAGCGGAGAAAAAGTTAAAATTCAAGTACGGAAAATGTCGTAGACGTTTGGCTATAGAATTAATAATTTTATGTTTAGCGTAAACGTAAAGTATTCTGTGCAATCATTCCAGCAGTGGATTATAATGAAATTTATCGCATTATTTTTGTCTTGTTTTTTCTACTCATTGGCTCAAGGTAAGATTCACAGTAGTTTAAGCTTTATGTAAAGTCAAAAAATTATTACCCTAAATGAAAAGAGACAGCAAATGCCGCAGCTGAATTTACAAGTGTACGGCTGGGATGAGTTAGGTGGTAAAATTAGTGAAGAAATATTCAGTAGTTAAGTATGGAGCCCCGTTTGTGTACGCTATAACTTGTGCAATGTTTTTTTGCATATTTAATTAAATAGTTATTTTAATCAAATATACAAAAATATATGGCGCAGAATAAACCGTTGCACAAATAAATAAACAAAAAACTGTTAAACAAAAATTTATGCGCAAAAATTTCTGGCACAAAAATTGTTGTTACAAAAATAAATCCACAAAAAGTTTTGTGAATTTATTATTGCAACATCATTTTTTGCATCAAAATTTTTTGCATTACAATTGTTTGTGTTACAAATATTAGTACATTTATTTTTGATAGCAAAAGAAATAACACAGGCCGAAGTAAATGTGCAAAATTTTATGACGCAAAAAATGTTGATGCAAAGTTTCTTGTCGCAAAAAAAAAACGCGGGCAAAAATAAATCGTCAAAAATATTTGACTATTTAGTTCGTGTCCATAATGATCAAGGGTTGGAATTATGCGGGCGGGAAGGTTTGAGTGAATGAACCATCATTTCCTAGCCCAACGAGAGGTCTTATAAGCAGGCTAGTACCTTACTGTAGCTGACGTACAGCTTAACGCTTTCGTCCTGAAGTTCCAGTTTTGTACCTTGCTGGTACCTTCCCGCCCGCATAATTCCAACCCTTGATCATTATGGACACGAACTAAATAGTCAAATATTTTTGACGATTTATTTTTGCCCGCGCGTTTTTTTTTGCGACAAGAAACTTTGCATCAACATTTTTTGCGTCATAAAATTTTGCACATTTACTTCGGCCTGTGTTATTTCTTTGCTATCAAAAATAAATGTACTAATATTTGTAACACAAACAATTGTAATGCAAAAAATTTTGATGCAAAAAATGATGTTGCAAAAATAAATTCACAAAACTTATTGTGAATTTATTTTTGCAACAGCAATTTTTGTGTCAGAAATTTTTGCGCAAAAAATTTTTGTTTAACAGTTTTTTGTTTATTTATTTGTGCAACGGTTTATTCTGCGGCATATATTTTTGTATATTTGATTAAAATGACTATTTAATTAAATATGCAAAAAAACGTTGCGTAAATTATGGTGTAATAAATATTTAAAAATTTTCGCACATTTATTTTTGCACGTGTTTTTTTTTTGTATATTTATTTTTGTACATTTAGTTAAAATCACTATTTAATTAAATATGCAAAAAAACATTGCACAAGTTAGGGTACACAAACGGCCCCCCATAGTTAAGAGTAATGGATGATGGAGTTTTTCTTGTTAGGTTTGAATCAAACTGAATCAAAAGCAAATTCTAATCAAATTAAATGCGTGTATTTCATTATACTCGCGGTATTACGCCGAAATGCGCAACGAGCTGAATAACTGCGGTCCCAATTCCCATGTCATCGCGCCCGGGCAACATAGTTTCTTTCGAAGATAAGTCGCAGCGGTGGCGAGCCGTTGGCAACACTGTGTCCGATTTGACCGGCCCGAGATTTGAACCTCAGACCTCCCGCTCCAGAGACCAACGCGTTACCGCTTGACCAACTGAATCTTTGCAAATTGGCAAATCAGTAGATGAACAAAATGGTAGTTTATTGTGAGAAGATCAGCGTTTTTTAAACCAACTTTTATGAATTCGAGTTTTATTTGTTTTTTGTAAATGGTTACGTCTAATATTACCGATATCAGAGCAAATGTTTCAAGCGTATCGAAAAAACATTTACTGATGGGTCATTAGATCTGACAGTAAAATCATTGTTTCATTGTAACTAGCCCAGAGTCGTAAGTCGGGCCGAGATTTTCGGATCAGATTCGAATTTAAGATTGACAAAATTTAGGGCTTAATCTGGACCAGATACGCACGCCTGTGTGTTTAGGTGCTATAAACGCATTAAATAATTTTGCAACGTTAGTGAAGACTTCATATAAACATCAACACAGTTATTTGCAAACAATTACTACTATTAATCCATCTCAATTTATAGTTTTATTTAGTCTCAGATGACTCAAGTTGTTTAACGGATAGGAGTTATTAACTGCAATCGATTTTAGGCCAATCATAACTTTCGGACGTTTCAGAACTGTCTGCGCTTCAAATCGTTTTTCAGGCTTAGGCTTGAACTAGTAAGCCCGTTTACGACTCTGAACCAACCAATCATTTGCTGTCAACTTGTTTCTGAATATAATTGGTTAATGATGTGCTTATTTCAACAGGTCAGTTCTGTGCGCCACCCGTTTCAAAATCGGTATCGTTCAGTTACTCGTGTACCAGGTCGGATTACAGTGTCGGTACATGGTGTTTCGCGTTTTGTCCCAGTTCTCATAACCGCGTTGGGACCAGAAATATCGTTTGCACCCCAAACTCTGCCGGGTTTGGTGATAGATACGTTTGGAGCGACTCTTTTGAAAGTACTCAGTGCATCCCAAATCCACGGCTCTGTTCTCAAGGAACAAGGTCATGCAGTCCTTTGCCCTGTAGTCAGGAAAGCTGCCCCCGCGTCCCCAAGTCTTACTGTAACAACAACAACTGTGGAACATGTGAAGCTGAATTTTACGAAAACGGGGCAATTTTCAACAAAAATGCTTGTCCAACGCAAGGTGCGATTAAGAATTTAATATCTCTGTAAAGTTGCTTGGAAAAAAAAAGCGAAAAAAGAAATCAGTAAATAGTTAGAACCCAAAGTTGGACATGAAATTGCATAGGTTTGAACTGGCCTTCGAGCAGAGCGCTTCGTTTTTACGACCATCCTGATTGCAAAGGTTTGTCCAGTTTAGTTGAGAGGGTCGTCCAGCTGTGGAATATCGTTGGTTAGATATGCTGAGGGCTGCTGATGAGAGCTTAAAGCTCGAAACAGCACTGTCCAGCTCTGTGCATCAATGACTTGAGCTGCTTGCAGCTGCCAGGTTGACGGTTGATCTGGCCACCTAACTGCCTGTGGAAGTTGTTCTGACTTCCCAGGAGTCGACCACGAAGGACGTCAAGCTTGTACGGTGCATAATCTTAGTTTGAATTGCAGCCTAGTTACGCACTATGACTATGCTGTAAAGAGTGGTTTCGAACAATCAGAAAATTCAATGCGAAAAAATTAAAAATCAACTGCTGAAAGGCACCTCATTCAAAGAAAAATATTTAGCTTCGAAATCAGTGTAGACTGTAGACTTGTCAGATAGCACAACCGGTGTTTTGTCGGGACAGGAGTAGACATTTGTCACCAAACGACCAATGATGATCGTTGTAATGAGTAGTACTCTGCATCATTCAATAATGTATACTTACGAATTTTCAGCGTCACATCTCAAAAAGAAAAAATAGTTTAAATATTATAAACTTTTAGAATGTCCTCGTCATTTGCCTCAAGCAAGATGCATAGGCGATCTATGCTTGGGGGAATCTTGCCCCAGTTTCCCGGATGCAATCTGCATTGTATCTAGTTGCGGAGGTTGCGAAACGGTTTTCCTGAACAGACAAACTGGCGAAGTTATCCCGAAATTTGCTTGTCCATTAAATGGTAAGAACCGAGTTATTTTTGTTGTCGCATGCAGTGTGTGTTATCGTATCAAACCGTAAGCAATTGTGCATTATTCTGAGTTGCAGTAGCAGAAATAACTTGGTGCTGGGCCGGTAATGGTTGGCTGTTCTTGATTTAAAGTTGCTGTAGCAGACGGGCGCCAGAGTAGCTTGACTGGAAGGGGGGGGGGGGGGGGGAGCAGAAAAATATTTGAGGGGCACAGATAAATTTTAATCTCAAATTCGGGAGTGAAGACCAAAAAAAAGGGTCTTCGGCGCAAAATCTAAGGCTTCGTCGTGGCGTTTACTCGTGTTTTTCGTCCTGGAGCGAAACTTCATTCACGATTGCGGGGGCACCAGCAGTATTTTGGGGGAGAGCACAGGGCCCGAAATGTACTCCAGTGACACCGGGCCTGTAACTTTCTTTTGGGATACAATCCTCGCTTGGGGGGCATATTTCTCGCTTAGGGGGGCACAAGCAGTGATTTGGGGGCAGGGCTCCGAAATACCCCACCCCCCCCCGAGGCGCAGGGCCTGTGCTGCAGAGTGTAGACAATACCGGTACCTGACTTGTCATTTTGCTCAAGTTTTAGGTCATACTTTACTCTTAAGCATTAAATCCAATGAACTAAATTTTATCTCATGGCTTCCTCTGATAAAGGCCAAACATCTTCCTACCGATCTTGGCTATCCACCCTAACAATAGCTTTGCGAATGAAAACTGAGATGGGTGTTTTGTGTTGCTACGTTTAGATTAGGTTAGAATGGACGTAGATGGAGAATGCCTTGAACGCATGGCATGAGTCATGAGTGACTATAAATTGGAAAATTAGGGGGACGCACTTGGTCATCTTTCGTGATTTATTCGAGACTTTCATCAGTGTCTTTTCTGCAGCAAAATATTTAACGTATGAAAGTTTTTGAAATCACTGATCCTAAATTTTTGAGTGAGAATTTGAGTAAGACCAGCCAATTCATTAATTGGTAGCATGTTCGTCTCTGGAGCGGGATGCCTGAAGTTCAAATCTCGAGCGGTCAAATTGAACATAATGCTGCCAACGGCTTGCCCCCGCTGCGACATTTTCTTCAAAAAGAGATGTGTAGCCCAATTGCAATAACTCAAAGATGGGCCCCTCAAATTCGTTACACGCTTCGGCGTAGTTCAACGAGTATAATAAAATATTTAATGTGATTAGAATTTGAGTAGGTGAGTTTACTCCATCTTTGTTAGTTTGGTCATTGTTTATCACCAAGGTTCATGCAATTTATAGTGAACTATCCGGATTGTTTGGACACATTGGATTGTTTGGTGACACCATCTGATAAATTGATTGGCTGCCTCGGGTATCCAGGAGCAGTGCCGCACCAACCTTGCACCTGCAGTCTGGTCTACACTGATCCGAGATCTGGAAGAGTTCTTACACCTCAAGAATGCGCATTTGGTAAGTTTGATCGTCTACAATGGAATGTTTTGTGTCAAATGATTTGAGTGCGAAATACCGTATTAGAGCCATCTTTTGAAAAACCTTATTTTGCGACAGCACAAAGGCGTTTTTTTTTTGCCTCTCTACTACATATCATAAATTTTGCTTTTCCAGGTATGGGGTAGCAAAATTTGCTGAAACAAAAAATATTTAAGTAGAAACTAGAAATTTAGCTTACCATTTGCACTATATTTTTTATCACATCTTTTTCGTAAAAAAATTGATAAAAAATTGTCGAAGTCAATGATAGTGTAGTCTATTTTGCAATTTCTCATTTCAGAATGTCCAAATGGGGAGCCCATCATTCCTTGTGCCGCCGCCCCTTGTGATACAGCTTTCTGCCCCAGATTTCCCGATGCCATTTGCACAAACGACTACTGTGGAGGATGCAACGCCGTTTTTACCAACAGAATTACCGGGGAAGTTATTTCCAGTGATTCCTGCCAATTACCTCGTGAGTCTAGTTAAAAACTGACTAGCTATTAAAGATGAATTGAGCCTCGTTTGAAACATTTGATTTTAAAATACCGGTATGAAGCTGTGATGTTTTTGCATTGTTCAGCTTTTTAAATCGAGTTTACAGCTTTCGATGTTACAAAAATCTACGAGCGATAATTAAATAGTTCTTCAGAGTACCTTGAAAGGTAGTTCAGAAAAAGTCAAAACGTGGCAAATAACATTTCACGGTAACGTTTAATTTTTTCTGACAGTCTTTAATTACCATAACCTTTCCTATTGCTTTCAACAAATCTATCACTTTCCAAGCAATCAAAATATGCTACTATTTCCTCTCGTCAAACCATAGACTCTTTATTAGTAGACTGGAAACTGACAGTTTTGGCTTGTTTTTCTTCACGGTTCATTTTTCTAGAATATGCCGATTCGTCCAATCAGCGTGACATTTTTCTTCTCGATTCACTCGCGCGAAGAATTAGTCCAATTAAATCAGTCGAATACGCGAGACCTCAAAAGAACTTCGCAACAAGAGCAAACATTTTTTCTTTAATCCTCTTTTCTTCTTCTCCGCGCGTCTGTTTCTAGTCTTTATAAAGAGTCTATAATCAAACTATAAGAAAAACAAAAAAACGTTGTTAAAAATGGTTAAACATCATACGAAATATACATGAATTAACTATTTTCTTCCGTTCGCCGTTTTTTAAATCGTATATTGACAATCCTCCACTCTGCTCAAAGCCTTTGTTTATTTTTGCGCAACTGCGCGATAGTACTTCACTCCCATATTTTCTTTTCCAACAATATTTATTGCTTACTAAACTGCACCTGTATCAAAAATATACATCTTTTAAGTTAACCACTAAATGAGGATTTCTTCTGTTTAGAATGTCCACCGGATAGACCACAAGCTGGATGCATCGGAGATTTCTGCTCGGAAACTTGCCCCAGTTTTCCTGATGCCAATTGCATTACATCTGGTTGTGGGGGCTGCAATGCTGTGTTTTTGGACGCCAGGACGGGAGACGTGATTCCAAAATTTGCTTGCCCCGTGAATGGTAAATTCATCTTTCTTTTTTTGAAGTAGTTTGCTACATGTTATGGTAATGCAATCAAAATATGCAGAAAATTGTTGCAATAAAAATCTACTACAGTAATGCAGAACATCTATCAAAAACAAAAATTTGAATAAGTACGAACTGCATATCACTATAACCTTAATTGGTGTCATAAAATATCAACAAATTCCTGGTTCAAAAAGTCGCGATTGCATCGACAGCTCCCAGTCCTTGAAGGGGTCAGGAGATATCCGTCAAAATAATGCAATAGCGTGAACGTTAAAATGCTTGTTCAAAAATGAGCTGCTGCAGCGGAATGGTCAACGCCTAGCCTTCGTTTAAGATCTGATGCGATTTCGACACCTAATGTTTGTCTCGAGTTGTTTCGGGGAGGATATGAATACGAACCCCATTTGCACTAATATTTGCGAACGTACTGCGGCACATTCAGCTTTTTGTGACCAGTAGCGTACGCAGGATTTTCGAAAGGGGGGGGGTGGGGGGGGCAGAAAATTTGAGAATATTGAGAATAATGAAGACCAGAATGAAAATTTTTTAACCCAAAACCAAGTCCGTTCTCCTGCCCAAAATTAGGTGAAGACCAAAAAGAAAAAGGTGTTCACTCAAATTTAGTCCGGTTTTTGGCCCAAAATTACGTGAAGGCCAAAAAAAAAGGTCTTCGCACACCGTTTTTGTGCTCAAACCCTCTGCCCAAGTTACAAAGGGAGGAGCCATGCCACAATTTTGCGTTATATTCCATGCTAATTATACTATTCTGGTGACCCAAAGGGGGGGGGCATGGCCCAATGGCCCCTCCCCTAAATACGCCCCTGCTTGTGACGTATTGTCAACTATTTCACTCAAATAGAGAGTGTAGCAAATTTTTTTTTTAATTAATTTCTTTCAGCAAATTTCTTTCTTTCACTCTTTTTTTAAATTTCAATTTCATTCACTCTTGTTTTAATGCTAGAGCAAAAATGGTTTTTAAGTGCTTTAAAGTATACTCAAAGTTTATAAATTTGCTTTAAGCTTAGGTTAAAACGTTTTCTTATTTTGACTCTGTTTTTGTTTTTTTTTAATTGCCAATAAGTACACCAAATAATATACCTGCTATTGATCAGCAGTGAAACTTTGAAATCACAACTCCCAGTAACTTAAAACGTTCGAAAAGTTAGTAGCTAGATATTTACGTGTTATTTGCTAACAGTGAACTATCCTGCTTGTTTGGCGACGTTGGATTGTTTGGTGACACCATCTGATAAGTTGATCGGTTGTCTCGGATTTCCTGGGGCAGTGCCTCACCAACCATGCACCTGTAGTCTCGTTTATACTGACCCTGTGACGGGAAGAGTTCTCAGTGATGAAGAATGTGCATTTGGTGAGTTTGATAATATTCTGCAGTACACTGTGCGTTCAGTGGTAGAGTGGTCAAGCGTCTGACAATCTTTTTGCATTAGGTGTTGCAATGGTGTTGATGCAATTATTCAACACCATTTCGTCATAATTATTGGCTCTTGTATCACAAAAGCTTTTTTCACGAATAATATTACCGTAAAAAAGTCTTCATAGCAACCGTGATATCTTTTATGACAAAATGCTGTTGATTTTTTTTATCGAGCACCACTTCAGAACCTTATGTAAAAAGGTTGTGAGACTCAGGTTGGATTAAAAATGACGTAAAATTTATCCACGTGACCACTGGTCGGTACAACCGCTCCAGCATTTATGTGGAGTTCACCATACAAACTCACTATTAGCGTTTTTCCAGGCTCATTTTTCGGAAGCGGTTCTTGGGTGGCTGCTTATTGATGAGTCATGCCCCAAACAGTCCAAATTACGAGAGGAACGTGCCAATCAAAAAGTTTATACGTCAACCAAAGAGCATTGTTAAAATGTAGAACTTATTGATTCGCACGATATTTTGTAAATTGGCTCTTTTTTGGCATAACTCAGCAAAAAAAAAAAAAAAAAGGCACCGAAGTCAAAAATTGGTCCTGAGAAGTGGACATGTGAACAGGCGCGGAAACAGTATTTTGCTGCGAGTGGGAAGAGTTAATCTTGTTTTCGAAAAATTGATAATCGCGTTTAAGTTCCGCTGGAAATTAGGTAAAGGCCTACAAAAGTTTTTTGTCGGATTAGGCAAGGTTATGGCCTGATTGCCGAATTGGGTTAAGTTTTCTAAGTAACTTGGATAAAGGGGGAGAGCTGAAGCCCCTTTAGCCCCCTACATTGTTTCGCCCCTGCATGGGAAAAGAAAAATCTGTAGTAATATTGGCCAGGAAGTCGTCTGGAGTTAAAAAAAGTACAGCAATAAGATCCAAAACAAGTTCAGTGGCGATGTTCGATTGAGTGGTTGAACCACGTTGCGATCAATTCCAAGTCTCCGTTGAAAATTCTGTCATGAGAAAACTGTTCGCTATTATTCCTTCAAAGGGGGTGAAGTATTTAGCCAATTTTGGTTGGTTACAGTAGCTAAAATCAAAATATAGTTTTTGAAATGTTGTGCTCTTATTTTGGGGTTGCAGTTACAAAGATATCTAACTAACAGCAAGAGATATTCCTCCTAAAAAGTTTTTGGAAGCCGTGCATCTGTTCTCTCAACATAAACTTTTAGGAAAAAAGAGAGACTGAATAGTATTTACCCTTGTAGTGACATCACGTAATTTATCAAACTTTGGCAAAACTCCCCCTTTTTCTGGAAATTCAGACTAGAAGAACAAACTCAGGGTTTTCAAAAACTTCTGTATTTGTTGAGTATCTTTGCGACCGAAGTCACAAAATCAGAACAAAAAATTTCAAAAATTGTATTTCGATTTTACCTTTTGTAAACTCTGGAATTGGTTAGATGCTTCACTCCTATTGTACGATTGTGAGTTTATTATTTCTTAGCGTTTTACAAGTTTGATCATAAACACCTTTGTATTTCAAACTATGTTTGTTTGTCTTTTCAGAATGTCCAAATGGGGAAAATATTATACCATGCTTTCAAGCTCCATGCGACACTGCAACCTGCCCCAACTTCCCCGAAGCTACCTGCGTCAATAATTTTTGTGGAGGATGCAACGCCGATTTTACTCTTCCAAGCGGATTCGTTATTCCAAGTCGTTTTTGTGGCAACCAAGGCTAGGGGTATAACGCTGTAACACGTATTCCTGAGCAAAAAAGCATTGCTCTTTGCCATTTAGTGACGAACCACTGTTATTCTTTTTGTTTTTATTTTTTATTTTTAGTGCATAGTGATACATGCGCGGTATTACGTGATAATGCTAATCGTTTTCAACAACTCTTTCTGAGTTTTATGCTTTAACGTTATTGATATTTTAGCATTTTGAAATCATTGCGGTATGTTTGGGTCGTTAAACCGTGGTTCAACCTGATGCCAATTAGTGTATATTGACAAATTTTAGTTCGTCTTGGTGTTCAACTTTTTGGTTTATTTTTGTCTTGTATTGTAGCCTATTCATTTATATAATGATTATTTTAGTTTATTGAGATTGTGTTAAATTATAGCCTTCTAAAGAGATAGATTGTAATTGGGGGCATGATTAATTGTGTTGGTCTATAAGTAATTAATGATATCTGTACTGATAGTTGAATGAAATAAAAGGTCGAGTGCTATTGAGTGTGCAGTATGCAAAAAGTTAACGTAGTGTGCATCTTAATACATAAAAAATAACGAATGAAGCTGTACCACTACTGCCAAAAAACAAAAACGCAGTTTTGGCAAAACCACCAACTGAAAAAAATAGAAGTAAAGTGCCATTTTTTATTCCTTTTAAGTGCGATTGTGACTTTGTAATTTCTTTTTTATCGACGTGGTCTATTCGAAGTTGATTATCAACCCTCCGTAATTTAAGCTACGCTATTAGCAGTTGCACCCAAAGGCTAATATTAATTATCCTCAAACACTTAAGAACTTAACTCAAGCTCATGATTACCTAAAAACTGGGATTGATCTAGCTCCTTTGACCAACTTGGCAAAATCGGACGAAATGATCATGTTTACACCAGAGTTGTAAACGGGCCGACTTGTTCAGGCCCGAACCCGAAAATTAATTTGAAGCCCAAATCATGCCCGAAAAAACGCGAAAGTTAAGTTAGGTCTGAAAAATTTAGCATCATAGGCGTAGCCAAAGGGCCTCCCCCCCCCAGTCGCAATGCCAGCAATGACAAATTTGTGACGAAAAAAAGGGTATTCTATCTTCAAATACTCTTGTCACCTCATTTTCGGGACAAAATTGGCCCTTCGATCCGTGAAGACCTTTTTTTTATCTGCACCTAATTTTTGGGATAAAATCGGCATAAGCCGTAAGACAAAAAGCACGTCTCAGGCCCGAAACAAGCCCGAAATTTTTGTCAGCTTTCGGCCCGAACCCGACCCGAAAAGCCCGGCCTGACTTACAACTCTGGTTTACATCAATCTACGATTTAAAAATCTTGGTATTTAAGTTTATTGCATCATTTAAGTCTACATCTTCAACTCCAATTATTTGAATGCAGCTTAAAACTTTTTAACGAGTCCTCTCAGGATGAAAATTTGCTTTGAATTTTCTTTGTGATGTACTAATTAATGCCTGTTCATTAAACGTGTATCAGCTATAAGAAATTCAAGCCAAGTATCATTTCGCAAAAAAATTAGATCTTACAATTGCCACGAATCTAAGAATTTCTTTCTTCATGTTTCATTCAGTGACTGAATTTTTCGGTGCTTCAAATAAAGCTTAAATCCCAGCAAACATCAAACTAGAAGTCAAATAATACAGTTATTTTAGGGCTTATTTTGTTTCTGAAAAAAAAAATGCTATTAATGAAAAACTTGCAGTATAAAACAAGGTTCCATCTGACCAGTAGCGTAGCCAGGGGGGGCGGGGGGGCTCGAGCCCCCCCATTGACTTGTGAAGTATGCAAAATCGCACGTTTTTGGTGCTTTTGAGGCCGATTTTTTGTGAAAAATTAAAAATAGCCCCCCCTATAGGAAAACAGCCCCCCCTCAAACGTTTGAATTTCCGATTTGGGCCGAAAAATCAGTCCCAATTTCGGTGAAGACCTTTTTTTTTTTTTTTTTTTTTTTTTTGGAGACCACCTGATTTTGGGCGGAAAACACCTTTGAATTTCCGAGCTTTCCGAGAAAGTTCGTCTCAATTTTCGGACAAACCGTGTGAAACTGATTCAAGAACAATGAAAATTCGAGTCAAGGTTGTTTGCACAGTTCTCACTCTTTCAAAATAGCTCCCCCCTTTCCCAAATCCTGGCTACGCGCCTGCATCTGACGCAGGGCTCTTTAAAGAGGATGACGGTATAATTTAAAACTTGGGCTGTGAAATAAAAAAACGAATGAAACAATTTTTATTGCGTGGACTTTGAAGTATTATTTTAGATTAAGCAGCAACAATACAGTGACAGGACCTCAGGGAGCAATTTTGTCTAGGGATACGAAGACTGAAAATTACCCGCAGGTAGGTGAAGATAAAAAAAGGTTTTCACCGGAAAGCCGATCAGTTTTAAGTCCAAAATTAGGTAAAGAACAAAAAAAGGTCTTAACAGGGTTTGGCCTAAACATCGAACTAGTTGTATCCCTACTAATAGCGTCACCCAATCTACTACTTAATTGCGCGTAAACGTGTAGGTTCTAGGGTTCTCCCGGGCCCCCTAGACCCGGTTACGATGCATTCCCTTAACCCTTCTCGTAGGCCATGCGCAGTGATTCCGGTAGCTAGGGGAAATTGCAGGAATGAATCAGTTAATGATTTTATTGCTGTAAACAAGCCCTATGTAATAAACTTCTAGGTCGCATTATACCTCATGTCAGCGGTGTTTCTTCATGTGATTAATGCTTAGATGTTTACTGTTTTTAATCCGTCGCTTGCAGACAGAGTCCGGAGCGTATATCGTGGTCTGTGTGTTTTTCCACTTCACTCAGTTTTGTTTTAAACCTTTGAACAGTAATTAATTAGAACGTTAATGGCATTGCTATTTTTTTGCTGATGGAAAGAATTTTAGCAAAATCGACAGATTTCGTTAATTAGCACCTGCAAACACAATAAAATAAAGACAAAAGACGGAAATTCAAAAATGTGTAATTTTGAGTTCAGATGTAAAATCACAATCACCGGTACTTTTTCAGTTGACTTTATTTTTTAAGAAATGATTTTAGTGGCAGTAAGTTATGCGCTAACTTGATGACCAAGCAGGATATCCGCAACACGACCTTGTGGCTCGAGCTAAAATGAAAAATCGTGAAACGGCATTTGTAAAAAGGTGCAAAACGTGTCAAATCAGTGTGGTCAGAGTTCATGTAAGACTTGTAAAATGAAATATTATCTAATAATTACTATTTTATCAGTTATTACCGACCGAACACTGTCTATATGTGATGATCAAAATGAAAAGCATTTTGCGAGAAAAATCAATGCTCCATCCCGCATTGGCAAAAGATTTAAAGACTTCATAGGGCTTGAAGCGCCCACTGAATTCTGACCAACTTTAAAACATTTTAATCAGTTAATTAATAGGGGACAATTTTATTACTTTTGAGATTTTCAACCAAGGAGATCTTTGTTGAGGAATATGCTATTTTGGCTCTTGCATTCATATTAATTTCAGCCCTCAAATTTCGGCTTTAAGCCCTTGGATTCTTTTGATTTCAGTTCGTAAATCCAGCTAGTATGAAATCCACTGTAATAATTTGCATATGATGAAATTAAATTTCTTTGAATGTATTCTGTAAATATTCGTTTATTTAGCTACAACCTTAAGTCGTTTGACCAAGATTTTCTAAATTCTATTTAACTTTGCATTATTTTATTCATAAGATTGGAAGTAGACTCGAAGTGTATTTCGGTCACTTCGCTGTCTTCCTATTCACCGTGAATTGTCGTCACTATCATACTCTGAGCAAATGTGATTTTAAACCACGCTGGCTTTAATAATAAACGTACTGCTAAGTAAGCTTACAAATTCGGCAAGTTGCGTCGTCGTCTTTGTAAAACATCTCACAATTTTCATTAATTAGTAGAATGGAATCAGTGGCTGATTTAATTATTATTAATGCGTGAAATGTTTCCGTATCATGCCTTTCAGAATCCTTAGCTTGTGCCTCATGAGCTTAAGGGCCACGACGTTGATTTTTTTTCAGCAGTGTCCCGCTAAAGTGTCTACTCCCTCTACTGGAAAACTGCATTAATTTTATTATGTCCCTATTGGCTTTTTTTAAATTAAAATCACAAAAACGGAAAAAAAATTGAATTCTAAGTATATGCAATATGTCGTGGATGTTCGAACATAGAATTAATAATTTTGTGTTTAGCACAAAGTTAAAGTAGGCTATTCGGTAAAATCATTCCAGCAGTGGCTTATGATGAAATTTTTAGCGTTGGTTTTGTCTCTTTTTTTCTATTCATTGACTCAAGGTAAGATTCACAGTAGTTCAAGTTATCATTAAAGTTTAAAAACTATCACCCTAAATAAACAGAAACTATATAATGCTCAACCAGCTCTTAAACTGTAAAGTATTGGACCAGATGACGCTTCCGCTGCCGTAACCGGACGCATTGTGGAATGAAAACGTTTAAGGGCGAAAAAAATAAAATATTCACGATTATGAAAGGTAAAGAATGTTCTCCACGTTCGAATCGGTCATTTTGTTGCTTATACTTTTGGTGAAGTTCAGAAAATAAAAGATCTTTGAGTACGGATCAACCAAGACGCTTTCTTTCTGTGGAAGGAGGTTGAATTGCGATGAGGGTACGCTAATTCTCGAGGGGGAGACGCGTTCCCCCTATAATTTAGGTAGTGGCTGATTTTAGAATTGTACGGCTGTGATGATTTAGATGGTAAAAGTCGTGAAAAAAATATTCAGTGGTTAAGAGTAATGGATGATGGAGGTAATTTTCTTGTCAGGCTTGAATCAAAATGATTTAAAGCAAATTTAAATCGAATCAAATTTTTCATTGTATTTGCAGTATTACGCCGAAGCGTGCAAAACATTTAATTGCGGGGCCCATTCCTGCGTTAATGCGCCAGGAAAAACGCTGCTTTTTTTGAAGAAATTTTGCAGCGCTGGCGAATCGTTGGCAGCCCTATGTCAAAAGCAAATTCAAATCTATCCTAATTTTCAAATCAGTAAATGAACGAAACGGTGTTCTATAGTAAGAAGACCAGCGATCTTTTGAACGAACTTCAACAAACCAGAGTTTTTTTTTTTTTGTCAATGGGTAGGCCTAATGTTACCGATATTTTAGTGCAAATGTTTCAAATGTTTCGAAAAAACGTTTATTGGGTCATTTAATCTATCAGTAAAATCATTGCGCCATTTTAACTTGCCCGGAGTTGTAAGTCGGGTTGAGATTTTCGGGCCGGATTCGAGTTTAAGGTTGACAAAATTAGGGGCTTAATTCGGACCGGATACGCACGCTTTGTGTTTTAGGCGTTATAAAAACATAAATAACTTTGCAACGTTGAATGAAGACTTCATTTAAACATCAACACACTATTAGCGCACAACTATTACTATTATTCCATCTCAATTTATAGTTTTATTTAGTCACAGACGACTCAAGTTGTATGAAGGACAGGAGTTAACTGCAAGCGATTTTGGACCAATCTCAACTTTTGGACGTTTAAGGGTTGGTCTGCGCTTCAAATCATTTTTCAGGCTTGGGCTTGAACTAGTAAGCCCGTTTACGACTCTGAACCAATCAATTGCTTTCAACTTGTTTCTGAACAAAATTAGTTAATGATGTGCTTATTTCAACAGGTCAGTTCTGTGCGCCACCCGTTTCAAAATCGGTATCGTTTAGCTACTCGTGTACTAGGTCGGATTACAGAGTCGGTACATGGTGTTTCGCGTTTTGTCCCAGTTCTCATAACCGCGTTGGGACAAGAATTATCGTTTGCACCCCAAACTCTGACGGGTTTGGTAAAAAATACGTTTGGAGTAACTCTTTTGAAAGTACTCAGTGCATCCTAGCTCCAAAGTTCTGTTCTCAAGGAAGTAGGCCATGCAGCATTCCTTTGCAGCGTAGTGGGGAAAGCTGCCACGTGCCCCCAACTCTGGCTGTCTCAAGAGCAACTGCGGAGCATGTAAAGCTGAATTCTACGAAAACGGGGCAACTTTCAACAAAAATGCTTGTCCAACGCAAGGTGCGACTATGAATTTAAAACGTGTTTTAAAGTTGTTTTGAAACAAAAAAATATTAGTAAATACTATATAGTTGAAGCCGAAGGTTAAACTTGAAATTAAATAGCTTTTAACTTGCCTTTGTGTTCATACTAGTCGGCAGACTGTCCGAGTGGGTTGCAAAGCGCTTCACTTTGACGACCACGCTGATTGCATAATTTTAGTACATCGCACCCTAGTCATGTTCTATAACCACGCTGGGTGACTACGTAAGATGTACAATTGTACACGTAACTGCTATGACTGCCCAAGCAGAAAATTCAAAGCGAAAAAAATAAAAATCAACTGCTGAAAAGTACTTTCTTCAAGAAAAAATATTTAACTTCTAAATCAGCGTAGACTCGTAAAATAACACCACCGGCGTTTTGATGGGACAGGAGCAGAAAGATGTCATCAATCAACCAATGACGATCCCCGTAATGAGTTTGCACTGCATTATAGAATATAATGCATATACTTACGAATTTTCAGCATCAAATCTAAAAACAATTCTTGATTATATTGCAAACTTTTGGAATGTCCTCCTCATTTTCCTCTAGCAACATGCATAGGCGATTTATGCTTGAGGGAACCTTTCCCAGCTTCCCGGATGCAATCTGCATCGTATCTGATTGCGGAGGTTGCGAAACAATTTTCCTGCACAGACAAACTGGCGAAGTTATCCCGAAATTTGCTTGTTCATTAAATCGTAAGAACTGAGTTATTTTGCTTGTTGCATACAATGAGATCGTATCAAACCGCACGCAATTGTGCATTATTCTGAGTTGCAAAAGCAGAAATGACTTGATGCTGGACCGGTAATAGATGGCTGTTCTTAATTTAAAGTTTGCTGTAGAGTGTAGACAATACCGATACCTGCCTTGTCATTTTACTCAAGTTTTAGGTCAAACTTTACTCTTAAGCATCAAATCCAATGAATTTTGTCTTATGGCTTCATCTGATCAAGGCTAAACATCTTTCTACCAATCATGGCTACCCACCCAAATAAAAGCCTTCCAAATGAAAACTAAGATGGGTGTTTTGTGTTGCTATGATTAGACAATGGTAGATTGAGAATGCCTTGAACGCATGGCATGAATGACTGTAATATTTGGAAAGTAGAGTGGTGCACTTGTTCATCTTTATTAATTTACTCGCGACTTTCTTTAGTGACATTTTCCGCAGCAAAACATTGCACGTATCAAACTGTTTGAAATCGCAGAGCCTAAATTTCAGAATGAAACCGGCCAGTTGGATAAGCGGTAACGTTTCTGTCTCTGGAGCGCCTGAGGTTCAAATTTCGGGTCGGTCAAATCAAACATTATCTTGCCAACGGCTCGTCACCGCGGCGAGATTTTCATCAAAAGAAGCTATGTTGCCCGATAGCGATAACCCGGTGACTGGCCCCTCAAACTTGTTGCCCGCTTTGGCGTAGTTCAGCGATTATGATAAAATATTTGATTTGATTAGAATTTGAGTAGAAGAGTTTACTCCATATTCGTTAGTTTGGTCATTGATTAACACCAATGTTCATGCAATTTACAGTGAACTATCCGGATTGTTTGGACACATTGGATTGTTTGGTGACACCATCTGATAAATTGATTGGCTGCCTCGGGTATCCAGGAGCAGTGCCGCACCAACCTTGTACCTGCAGTCTGGTCTACACTGATCCGAGATCTGGAAGAGTTCTAACACCTGAAGAATGTGCATTTGGTAAGTTTAATCGTCAACTGTGCAATGTCTTGTGTCAAATGAATTGAGTGAGGAATATTAGAGCCATCTTTTGCAAAAGTTTTTCCGCGACAGCACAGTGGCGTTTTTGCCTCTCGATTACACATCATAAATCAGGCGCGTAGCCAGGATTTGGAAAAGGGGGGGGCTTTTTTTGAAAGAGTGAGACAACTGATCCGAAATTGAGACGGATTTTTCGGCCGAAATCGGAAATTGAAACGCTTTTTCCGTTCGAAAACAGGTGATCTCAAAAAAAAAAGGTCTTCACCGAAATTGAGACGGATTTTTCGGCCGAAATCGGAAATTCAATCGGTTCTTCCGCCCGAATCACGGCAACTTCTTCACAACTTCCTCACCAAATCCCCTCGGGGGGGGGGCTGTTTTCAATTATTGAGCAAAAATCGGCCTCAAAAGCACCAAAAACGTGCAATTTTGCATGCTTTTCAGGCCAATGGGGGAACTTTAAGTAGAAACTAGACATTTAACATTTGACTTTATTTTCTATCACGCAGTTTTCTTAAAAAAATTGATAAAAAATTGGCGAAGTCATGATAGTGTAGACTATTATGCAATTCTTCATTTCAGAATGTCCAAATGGGGAACCCATCGTTTCTTGTGCCGCCGCCCCTTGTGATACAGCTTTTTGCTCGAGATTTCCCAATGCCATTTGCACAAACGACTACTGTGGAGGATGCAACGCCGTTTTTACAAACAGAATTACCAGGGAAGTTATTTCCAGTGATTCCTGCCAATTACCTTGTGAGTCTAGTCAAAAACTGACTAGCTGTTAGAGATGAATTAAGCGTCGTTTGAAACATTTTGTTTTTAAAATACCGGTATAAAGCCGTGATATTTTTGTGTTGTTCAACTTTTTAAACTAAGTTTACAGTTTTCGCTGTTACAAAAGTCTACGATCGATAATTAAATAGTTCTTTAAAATAACTTGAAAGCTGGTTTAGAAAAAGTTAAAATTTGGCAAATGACGTTTCAGGGTAAATTTATTTCTTTCTGCTTTGTGACGTTCTTCAATTACCATGACGTTTCCTATTGCTTTCAACAAATCTATCACTTTATAAACGATCAATATAATGTACTATTGTTAAACCATAGACTCTTTATTAGTAGACTGGAAACTGAGAGTTTTGGCTTGTTTTTCTTCACGGTTCATTTTTCTAGAATATGCCGATTTGTCCAATCAGCGTGAATTTTTCTTCTCGGTTCACTCGCGCAAAGAATATGTCCAATCAAATTAGTCGAATACGCGTGACCGCAAAAAAACTTTGCACCAAGAGCAAACATTTTTTCTTCAATCCTTTTTTTTGTCAGCGCGTCTGTTTCTAGTCTATTAAATAAAGAGTCTATGGTCAAAGTATGGGAAAATATAAAAAGTGTTGTTAAAAATGGATTAAACATCATACGAAATATACATGAATTAACTATTTTCTTCCGTTTGCCGTTTTTTAAATCGTACATTGACAATCCTCCACTCTGTACAGAGACTTTATTTGTTTTTCCACAACTGTGAGATAGCTCTTCACTAAAATATATGCTTTCCCAACATTATTTATTGTTTACTAAACTGCTTCTGCATCAAAAATATACATCTTTTTAGTCAACCCCTGAATTACAGTTACTCTCAGAATGTCCTTCGTATAGACCACAAGCAGAATGCATCTGAGATTTCTGCTCGGAATCTTGCCCCAGTTTTCCTGATGCCAACTGCATTACATCTGATTGTGGAGGCTGCAATGCTGTGCTTTTGGAAGCCAAAACGGGAGACGTGATTCCAAAATTTGCTTGATTCGTAAATGGTAAATTCATCTTTTTTTGAATGTTTTACTACAGGTTATGATAATGCAATCAAAATATGCAGAAAATTGAAGAAAGAAATATCTGCACAGTAATGTAAAACATCTATCATAGACAAAAATTTGAATAAGTACAAATTGCATATCACTATAAGCTTAATTGGTGTCATTAAATATCAATAAAATCCAGGTTCAAAGAGATGCGATTGCATCGACAGCTCCCAGTCCTTAAAGGGGTCGGCACATATCGGTTAAAATAACGCGATAGCGGTGAACAATATTTAACACGTTAGAATGCTTGTTCAAAAATGAGCTGCTGCAGTGGAAAGGTTAACGTCTTGCCTGCGTTAAAGATCTGAGCCGATTTCGACACCAAATGTTTGTCTCAAGTTGTTTCGGGGAGAATATAAATTCAAACCCCATTTGCAGCAATATTTGCGGACTTACTGCGGCACATTCAGCTTCTTGCGACGTGTTGTCATCTATTTCACTCAAATAGAGGTCTATAGTGAATTTCTTTCGCTGCTGTTTAATGAATACTAGTATAAGAATGGCTTTTAAATGCGCTATAGTACAGGGACGTGCGGTCAGGGGAGGCAGGTGAGGCCGTGCCTCACCTGTAGAACTGTGCAAAGGAAAACGAAAATAAAGTATATAATTAAAATAAAATGGTTTCACTTCTTCTTTTCTTCTTCTTCTTTCTTCATTGCCCGCTTTTCCGTGAGGGTTGCGAGGGCAGTAGCTCAAGATTGAGTCGCCACACCTCACGGTCTTCCATCACCTCCATCATTTCGCTTGGGCGAAGTCCCAAGCGATTCCATCCAAGATCCTCATTGTAATCGGTCCATCTAGTTCTAGGTCGTCCGACTGGTCTTCTCCCATTTGCTTTGGCAAGTAAAGCTTGTTTGGGAAGTCTTTCCTCAGGCATTCTGCTTACATGGCCAAACCATTTAAGCTGAGATCTTTCAATTCAGAGAAGTAACGGCTCGACACACAAATCAAAACATTTATCAAAAACTTTATTAATTTTTGTCGTATTTACTTTTTTGTGTATTCACTATTCAATGCTTTTATGTTATGTCTTTCGCATTAAAACGCCCAAACTGTTCGGTGTAATATTGCTATCACTACGACGTGCCATTGAGCATCGCTTCATATATGCGAAGTGAGGCATTGTCAACATTGTGCCTCACTTCAGCTAAGCAAATTTTAATGAACAAACTAAAACTATGCCTTTTTTTCTGAGACAAATCGCGGAAAACGCATAATGCTTTATCTGATTTTGCGGCGCGCCTCACCTGTGACGTCATAGAATGAGAAAAAGTTTAGGCAGTTTTTTTGTAGTCTTTCGTTCATTGCAAAATTGAACAAGTTATTTTTCTAGCGAAATAAAAACAATTTAATACGAGAAAATGAACTAAAATGGAAGAAAATTTAGACGCAAAGCTGAGAGACTTTCTAAACTAAGATTTTAATCTAATTTTGAAGTTATAGCTTAAAGAAAACCGATTTAAAAGATTTGCTCGAGACATCATTACGAAAGAACCCCTCAATTCAGAAAGAGAAGAACCGTACTCAAGCAAAGAGTGGTTGCGCTATAAAAATCTTTATTTTTACTTTCATGTTTTTAGCAAATAGTAATGTTGGGACTAAGACCGGGTTTTTGTGACTTAGAGAATTTGCCAAGAAGGCTTAGCAAGCACAAAAACCTCAATAATGTCCACATTCAAAGCCAAATAATAAGCTAGGCTACCTTTATAGATTTTCGAAACTTCAAGAATTGATTTGGCTTTAAGTGAACAGCAAAAATTAAACGAATAATTAATTATCGAAAAATTTGGTTTTCGTTTAATGGCTATGAAAGCAATTATTTGCTTGTCATTTATTGTCTTAAATAATTTTTTTGCAAACATGTGGGTAGAAAAAAATTGTGCCTCACCAACCAAAAGCCTCACCGCAAGTCACTGCTATAGTATATACACAAAATTTATAGATTTATTTTAAGCTTGAGTTGAAACGTTTTCTTGTTTTGACTCTTTTTTTTTTTAAATTGCTAATAGTTACACTAAATAATGTACATACCAGGCGCGTCGCCAGCGGGGGGGGGGGGGGGGGAAGGGGAGGGGGACAGGGGGGCAATGCCCCCCCGATTTTCGTTCTTGCCCCCCCATTTATTTCTTGCCCCCCACGGAATTTTGTGGGGAGGAAAAAGTTGCTGGGTTTGGCCGAAAAAAACGTTTGAATTTCTGATTTTGGCCAGAAAAAGCCTTCCGATTTCGGCAAAGACCTTTTTTTTTGGAGATCACCTGCTTTTGGCCGGAAAAAACGTTTGAATTTGCGATTTTGGCCAGAAAAAGCCTTCCGATTTCGGAGAAGACCTTTTTTTTTTTATCACCTGATTTTCACCGAAACTTCGCCTCATTCCAATTCAGGAATAATGAAAAAGCTTTGCCCCCCTGATTTTAATTTTGCCACCCCGATCTCGCGAAGCTGGCGACGCCCCCTGGTACATACTACTGATCAACAATGATACATTGAAATCAAAACTCCCGGTCACTTACGACGTTTGAAAAGTTAGTAACTATAGATATTTATTTGTTATTTGCTAACAATGACCTACCCGGATTGTTTGGCAACGTTGGGTTGTTTGCTGACGCCATCTGATAAGTTGACCGGTTGTCTTGGATTTCCTGGGGCAGTGCTTTTCCAACCATGCACCTATAGTCTCGTTTATGCTGACCCCGTTTCGGGAAGAGTTCTGAGTGATAAAGAATGCGCAGTTGGTAAGTCGGATGATATTTTGCAGTATACTGTGCATTCGGCAATCGAGTGGTTGATCGTCTGACCAAATTTTTTTTTTGACAAAATGGCGTTGATTTTTTTCATGAACACTACTGCAAAACCTCATGTAAATAGGTTGTGAGACGCAGGTTGGATTAAACTATCCACCATCTATCTAAAACCACTCCAAGTACATTTGTTTGGAGTTCATCATTACCTCAAAAACTTAGTATTAGCGTTTTTCCGGACGCACATTTCGGAAGCGGTTCTTGGGTGGCTGCTTATCGCTAAGTCATACCTCAAAAAAGCCAAATTGCGAAGGAATGTGCCAATCAAAGAGTTTATACGTCAACAAAAGAGCATTGAATACAAAACGTTTTGATTCTCAAGATATATTGCAAATTGGTTCTTTTTTAGCATGACTCAGCAGTAAAAAGGACCTGGAGCCAAGAATTTGTCCTGAAAAGGAAACATATAAACAGGCGCGGAACCAAGATTTTGCTAGAATACGGAGAGTTAATTTTTTTTGTTCGAAAAAATGATAATCGCGATTAAGTTCCGCCGGAAATTAAGTGAAGGCCTAAAAAAGGCCTTTGCCGGATTGGGCAAGATTAGGGCCCGAATGCAGAATTGGGTTAAGTTTATGAATTAACTTGGATTAGGGGGGAGTTGGAAGCCCCTTTGACCCCCTCTTTGCGCCACTGTATGTAAAAAGAAAGACCCATATTAGTGTTGGCCTGGAAGTCGTCTGTAGTTCAAAGTAGTACGATAAGATCCAAAGCAAGTTCAGTGGCGATGTTCAGTTGAGTATGGCGATATTCGGTTGAGTGTGGCGATTTTCGGCTCAGTGTGGCCATGTTTGATTGAGTGGTAGAACCGCATTGCGATCAATTCCAAGTCTATGTTTGAAAATCACTTACGAGAAATCACGGTCCAAGTCATTATAAAGGCAAAACGAATCTTTTTTTTTACTACGTTTGAAGGGGTAAAGCATCCAGCCAATTTCGCTAGTTTTCAATGGCTAAAATCGAAGTAAGATTTTTGAAATATTTTGTTCTCATTTTGGGTTGCAGTTGCAAAGATATTCAACAAATACAAAGAAATATCCCCCTAAAAAGTTTTTGGAAACCTTGAATCTGGTCTTTCAGCATGAATTTCCAGGGAAAAAGAGAGACTGAATAATATTTACGCCTCTGGTAGCATCAAGTGATTTATCCAATTTTGGCAAACCTCCGCCTTTTTTCTGAAAATTCAGGCTGGTAGAACAAACTCAGGATTTCCAAAAACATTTTAGAATATATCTTTTTGCATTTGTTGAGTATCTTTGCAACCGAAACCCCAAACTAAAACCAAAAATTTCACAAATAGTATTTGGATTTTAGCCTTTGTAAACTCTGGAATTGGATGGCTGCTTCACTCCTTTTAAATACTATTTCGACTTTTTGTTTCTTAGCGTTTTACAAGTTGATTATCAACACCTTTGTAGTTCAAGCTAAGTTTGTTTATCTTTTCAGAATGTCCAAGAGGGCAAAATATTCAGTGATGGGCACAGCGGCGCTGTTCACCAGCGGGCGCTACTAGCGGCGCTACTTTTTCGGTAGCGGTAGCGGCAGCGCCGCTGCTTTTTTTCGTCACCAGCGACAAGCGGCAGCGCCGCTGTTTTTTTAGCCGAAAAAGCGGCAGCGCTGCAGCGCTGTTTTTTAAGCAAATTTTCTGCTGCTGCCGCTACTGCTAACAAACTCCTTCCAAGACTTTTTCAATTCACATTTTCACGCGTTACCGTTTGTAGTCTTCACTCTCCGCTTGTTTTCACTCTGCTCTTGTTACCTCGTTATTTCAGTTTAGTCGAACATACAAGACCTTTGTGACGTTTTGTCGTTGCTCTTATACTGTATGTATAGGCAAGTTTTGTCGCACATGGTCTGATTTTTTTCTCAATCGAAGTTGAACAAATAATGTGGTCTAGTAGCGGGTCAATTTGAACTGATAAAACTTATTTTAATAAAGCCGATTTCGAGCAGTATCTCTTGAACGAAAATGCAATAATTAGAGTTTGATAAATTGCTAAAAATTTGCAGATTGCAAAGACGGTTTTCCGCAATATTTCCTCAAAATGCTAGCATTTAGTACAACAAATGAAGATGATTTGTTGGCTATCTGGTCACAGACCGCAGTATAGATCGTGCACTGCGAATAGAACAGTACAGTACCTGGCACGGAGCCAGAGTAGTGTGTTTGGGGGAGGGGGGCACAAAAACTTGGGCGGGGGGACGCTTACGCAACCGACACCAGACCAAACGAATTTGGAATGCGGCACAGAGTTGTAAACGGGCCGACTAGTCCAGGCCCGAACCCAAAAATATAAGCCCGAACCCGGAAACTAATTTAAAGCCCAAATCACGCCCGAAAAAACGCGAAAGTTAAGTTCGGTCTGAAAAATTTAACAATGTTGCCAAGTTATTTTGATTATATTTTTGTGCACCTAAGACAAAAAGTATCTCTCAAGCCCGAATTAAGCCCGAAATTTTTGTCAACTTTAAGCCCGAACCCGGCCCGAACCCGAACCCGGCCCGAACCCGAACCCGACCCGAAAAGCCCGGCCCGACTTACAACTCTGATGCGGCAGCGATCTGGTGAATATTTTGCTCCAAATCCTGTGTTATCCTTCTTTGGTATGGATTTTGCCCAAATTTGGAGGTGAAGACTAAAAAAATGAAAAAAGGTCTTCATCGCAAAATCTAAGGCTACTTGATTACGTTCACTTGATCTGTCTTGCTGTTTCATAGAAAAAAGCGTTTGTGGTTACCTGTTTTTGGGCAAAAGTTAGCTAGTTGTGCTACTACAAAAGTTTACTCTCGCTTGCGGAGCTCAAGCAGTGATTTGGGGGGATACGGCTCGAAATGCCATCCCCCGTGCATAGGCGTAGCCAGGATTTTTGATTGGGTGGGGGGGGGGGCAAACCAAAAATCACATGCAATGAAGTCATCAGAAATTTTCGAAAGAGGAATTTTTTGGGACAAAGATATCGTAGAATGGAAGTTCAGAAGCTGTGGCCTGGTTTGACACTTAACCGAGAGTTTTCTAAAGGGAGAGGGCTTGAACCAAAAGTTACACATGAAAATATAGCTTATTCAAACGTAACACAGACGGGGATCTGGGGACGTAGCCCCCCGTCGCTGGGCAATTTTTTGGAATTTTTTTGAAAAAAAAAGCTATTTTAATGCCATATCATCACATTTCGCACGTGTTCAGAACCATTTGAAAGAAGTAGATTATTAACATTTGAAAGCCAATTGAAAAAAATTAAATTGTTTCAATTCTCCTTTTACGTATAATGTGGTCGAAAATACGTTTGTAATTTTGCAGTTTGGGGTTAAATTTTTATAAGTATTTTAGTAGTAAATAATCCACTCGAAGATTTTTTTTAAAGATTTTTGTTTTGACATGAAAATAACCAGTTGTAGGAGTACATGTACGGTTAAGAGGCTCCAGGCCCCTCAATCTAAATTCAATAATTTGTTAAATGAGCATTTCTCATAGATAATTTTTTTTCAAAAGCATTTTTAAGCGTAAAAACTAGCGAGGTGGATGGACGTGAATTGTTACTGAAAACCGTACAATAGATGGTTACGCTTAATTACCATATTATTGCCCGGGCCGGATTTACATTGCGCGGGGTTCCTGGCACTTCAAAGATTTTCGCAATATCTTCCTGCCAAACATAAGTGTAGACCAAAAACAAAGTCTTACCATCTGAGCGCAGGGCTCCTGGCACTGGGCCATATGGTAAATCCCGCCCTGTTATTGCATTACGTTTTTAAAAAGGTTAGATGAGAGCCCGAGGTAGCAACTTTTATGATAAAAACCCTTAATTTCAGCCAAGTTATACATTTTAATTGATTGGCAAAAATTGAATTTAGAGGGCCCGGGCCCCCTGGTCGTCAATATTATTGTTAATTACTGTTGTATGCAAAAAATGCTAAAAGAAACTAAAACTGACGAAACAATAGTTTTTTTTAGTCACATTTTTATCATTAGCATTTTAATTGGAGGGGGCCAGGGCCCCCTGGGCCCCCTCTGGCTACGCCTATGCCCCGAGGCGCTGAGCCTGAGTAGTTACGTCAATGCGTAGTAAAATAAATTTAGCTGCAACTGTTAACAGTAAAACTAAGAATTGAATTCATAGTGCGCAGAGAATTGAACGAACAAATAAAACCAGGTAATAAATAGGCTTCAAAGACAACTTAGTTATGGAGTTATACTCGTAAAAAGATACTCAGTGTAACATGAATCGCATTGAGCATCATTTGCTTAACATGTACGTCATTACTACGTATTTCCTTCGACTTCGTAGACACCAATATCTCAAACGCTCGATCTACTTTTGTGTCAAAGTTGGACGAAATCATCGCAAGGACGTGAATCACCTACCATTTCTACAAAACTCCACGAAATGTTTTGGAACTCGGTCGATTGATAAATTTTCTTTTCGGATCTCTATGTGAAGAATTATTTTAGTGGTTGAGGGCCGAGAGTGTGATAAACAGATCGACTACTTCAGAGCTATAAGAACCGGGACAGAAATAAATAGAAGCTGAATACTGTATGTCATTGTGCTTATGGCAAAACCTTAACTTATTTGAGTCGATATTTCTTATTGCCTTTTGTTTGTGTAGAAAATGCGATAAGGAATTTAACTTCCTAGTGTGACTTCCAAGAGAAACTTCCTAAGTAATTTCTTAAGCGCTGGTTTAACCAATCAGCATTTTGAAATGCTTGTTTTTTTGAAAGGAGCATGCCAACACCTAAGTGAATGGTGATTTGCTTACTTGTCTACCATTTAAGCCTGCTAATGCCGATTGTAACCTGAACCAATATCTAAAAGGCTTGAATAATTAACTTTCGTAAATAAAGTTGAATTCACCATTAAATACCGTATTTGAATACCATCGTTCTTTGTACTAATTATTTTTTCAAAGTAGCGGCAGCGGCCGCTGTTTTGCATGCAAGTAGGGGCAGCGGCAGCGGCGCAACTTTTTTATTTGAGTAGCGGTAAGCGGCAGCGCCGCTGCTTTTTTTTCCCAAACAGCGGCAGCTCTTCAAGCGGCTCTTCAAGTAGCGGGTGCCCAGCTCTGAAAATATTGTACCGTGCTTTCAAGCTCCGTGCGACACTGCAACCTGCCTAAACTTTCCCGCAGCTAACTGCGTCAATAATTTTTGTGGAGGTTGCACAGCCGATTTTACTCTTCCAAGCGGAGTCGTTATTCCAATTCATTTATGCGGCAACCAAGGCTGGGGGTAGAACGCTGTAACACGTATTCCTCAGCGAAAAAAAATTGCTCTTTGCCTCCTTGTGACGAATCGCTGTTAATTGCTTGGTTACTTAAATTTTTAGTGCATTGTGATGAGTGCGCGATGTTACACTATAATGTTAATCGTTTTCAACAAGCCTTTTTGTGTTTTATGCTTTAACGTCATTGATATCTTAGCATGAAGATGTTAGTGCATTATGTTGGGTCGTTTAACTATGGTTCAACCTTAAACAAATTAGTGCACATCGACAAATTTTAGTTCGTCTTGGTGTACAACTTTTTGGTTTATTTTTTCTTGTATTTTACATTTATGTAATGATTAGTTTGTTGAGATTGTGTTAAAAGGGCATTCAAAGCAAGTTTTTCACTCTAGGTCAAAATGTTGGGATATGCCCAAAATGCATAGGGGTAGCCAGGGTTTTTGATTCGGGAGGGGCCCAAACCACAAATTACATGCAATGGCGTCATCGCAAACTTCGAAAGAGGAATTTTTGTGGGGCCAAAGATATTGTAGAATGGAAGGTCAGAAGCCGTGACCTGGTGTTGGCACGTCACTAGGAACTCGTTCAAAGAGAGGGCTTAAACCAATTGCTAAAACGCGAAAATGTCTAAATTGGGAGACGTGTTTGAGCAAAGAAGTGTACTGTAATGCAAACGTATCACAGACGGGGTTCTGGGGGCCTGGGGGCGAAGCCCCCAGCCGGTGGGCGATTTTTCGTAATTTTTTGGAAAAAAGTCATTTTAATACCATTGGATCACATTTCGCACGTATTCAGAGCCATTTGAAAGTACTAGATTTTTAACATTTTAAAGCCAGATGAAAAAATTAAGTTGTTCAGTCCTCCTTTTGCTTGCAATTTAAGTCCAAAACACGTTTAAAATCTTGCATTTTGGGGTTAAATTTTGAGTGATTTGGCCCAGATAGGGGAAATAAAGTACATTGCATCCTGCAATATTTTAGCAGTAAATAACAATCCAGGCAAATATTTTCCTTAGAGATAATTGTTTTGTCATGAAAACATCCAGTTATTGGAGTACATATAAGGCGAGGGAGCCAAGGCCCTCTCGATTCAAAATTTGTTCAATGAGCATTCCCCTTACTGTAGCTAATTTTTATCGAAAGTATTTTGTTGCATAAAAACTGGAAGGTGGAGGTGAATTGTTATTGAAAACTGTACAATAGATAGTTCCGCCCTTTAACCATGATATTGCCCAGGCCGGATTTACATTGAGTTGGACCCCTGGCATTTTGAGATTTTCGCAATATTTTCTTGCCTAATACAGGTGAAGACGAAAAAAAAGTCTTATCTGAGGGCTGAGCCCATGGCACTGTGCCATATGTTTTCAAGATATTGCAGTTTAAAATTAACCGTTTTCCAGTTACTTTAGTGATCATTATTGTGACAGAAGATGACCTTTGGGAATGTTGGCTTACATTTATTGAAAATAAGGTAGTGTTCCACTTTGAAACCTTCACTTTGTTTTACGATAGCTCTGCTACAAAATATTTATGGAAAATTGAAAACATGCAGTCAATTTTTGAAATTTTGTTTGCAATTGGCAACCGTGGCAAAATTTCTAAAGGGAAGAAGCCTTTCTAAGGGAAAATCCAATCTGTTATATCTCAAGAACGGAAGGTCGTAGAAAGCTCAAATTTGGTGAAGTTGGTCTTCAGAGTTGTCAAAATTTTTTGAGAAAAAATTGAGCACAGAATTTTCGACCTGAATGCCCTTATAAATTATAGCCCTCTAATTGTTATTTAGGGCATGATGGATTGTATTGATCTATAAGCGGCTAATGATATGCATTTGCTATATCTGTTGTACTGATAGTTTAATGAAATATAAGGCCGACTGTTTTTGAATGAGCAGTATACAAAAAGTTAACATAGTGCTCAGTTCATTTTAATCTATAAAAAATAGCGCATGAAGTTACCCCTGCTGCCTAAAAAAACAAAACGAAGTTTTGCTGCCGCTATAGATTCTTTCAATATCGCCAAAACCACCAATTGAAAAAATTAAAAGTAAAGATGCCAGTTTTTATTCATTTTAAGTGCGATTATGGCTTTATTATTTCTTTTTTATCGACGGGGTCTATATGAAGTTGAATATCAACACCACTGTAGTTCAAGCTACGCTATTATAAGTTGCACCCAAAGACTGACGATAATTATCCTCAAACATCTAAGAACTAACTCAAACACCTATAAGTACCTAAGAATTGCGATTAATCGAGTTCCTTCAACCATCTTGGCAAAATCGGACGAAATGATCTTGTTTACACCAATTTACGATTAAAAAATCTTGGCATTTACGTTTACTGCATTATTCAAATCTATATCTTCAACTCGAATTATTTGATTGCAGCTTAAAAATTTTCAAAGAGTCCCCTCACGATGAAAATTTGCTTTCATTTTTCTTCGTGATATAATTAATGCCTGTTCATTAAACGTGTACCAGCCACAAAAAAGCCAAACTCTGTAGCATTTGGCAAAAAAAAAAGATCTTACAATCGCCACGAATTTAAGAGTTTCTTTCTTCATGAATTATCTGTGGCTGAACTTTTCGGCGCAGCACAAAAACCTTGAGTATCTCAGCAAATATCAAACTAAAAGTCAACAATAAAGTTATTTTAAGTGCTCATTTTGTTTCGTCTTTAAAAAAATTGCTATGAATGAAAAACTTACAGTATAAAAAAATGTTCTATCAGACGCTAGGCTCTTCAAGAGGTTACTGCATAGTTTACAACTTGGGCTATAAAATGAAATAACGAGTAAAACGTTTTTTTTTTTGGTTGCACTTGAACTATAATTTCAGATTAAACAGCCACTCCCTTGAAAATCCTTAGGGCAAAGCAGTCAATTGGCGGCATTTTCAAATGTTTGTTGTCGTTGATTTTAACCCGGTATAGAAAACATTATCGTGGTCTCAAACTTGGAGTATGGCAAATTGCAAATAATTTTGTGTTCAAATAGTTTTTTCAGATTACAACTAATTGGTTATTATGAACTATTAAGGTAAAAGAAAACTTGGCTATTCTTTGCTTAAAAGCTTAATTATAATTTATACTCCGTTAATTGAATAAACTTTTACAGAATTTGGGATTTTTGTATTAGATACTGCAAAGTGAGCTATTTTCGTATTCTATAACTTATTTGGAGAAAATGGATTGCCAATTTGCCTTTACAATATCACAAGATTTTGATTTGTATTGTTGCGTCATAATTTAAGTGTTGGCAGTGGCCAGGAAGTTACGGAGTTATGACCGGAAAATGAGGAAAAAAAATCTTATTGCTTTTTTAAGAGATGGCGTGATAGCATTTCGTGAAGTTGAAAGATCAATATGTATCCCAATCTGAGCAGACGCCTAAAGCTGGAATGCAACAATTTGAGTGCCATTCTTCTTGCATACACTTTGTTCTACAAGTAAATTGTGGTTTGAGCTTGGCTGTTCTTAAATTTTTACTAATTTTTAGCCTCATTTGTTCTTAATTGATTTTTAAATTTTATTGGAGAATAAAATGGCATTTAACACATTGTTGCTTGGATGTTTTTTGGTTTATATCATGATTATTGAAATAGTCTTTAGACAAATCAACAATGGCAACATAGAATGGACCAGAAAAAAATAGCTGATTACGAAGGCAATTACATAGTAATGACCAGTGTTTTTAATTATTTTTTTCATGCCAAATTGCCGAGAACGGCATTCTACCGTGTGCTGCAAAAAGGAAATATCGAAAATTTTACGATTTTTTGTAGCGTTCAGTGCTGCAAAATAAAAACGCAATTTCAATAATTTTTTTTATTGTTGAAAAACAATCAAAAAATATGCGAAAAAATTTACTTATTGCGTCACATTAAGCTAACAATGGCGCACAAAAACTTGATTTTTTCGAAACAAGAACTTTGCCATGTTTCCTTTTTGCAACACACGGTAGCATTGTTCGCCATTTGTTCTTAAACTTTGTGCAAAAATACGCCTCGTGTTTTTATAAAATTTTTCTTATTAAAATGTGTATTACTTGGAACTGAGGGGTTGACTTGATCACATTTTTAGGCGTTAAATACAGTCGGTTCTTTAAGGGGAATTAAGGCCCTTAAATACACCACAAGGTGTTGGCTTTTTGATCAATTAGCTTCTACCATGGCTTCTTCCGAATCTTCGCAATGTGCGAAATATTAGAACTTTTCTAGAAACGCAATAGTAGTTGATATATAGCGAGAGACAAATGAAGCAAATGCCTCGAGCTCCGAATTTTGAGGTACCCCAGCAGCGAAAACCGTGTTTGCTCTGCTTGTCAATTTGTACGAGCATTGGGGTCTCGATTGTGATCTTTTGCATTTTTGGTTTTCAACAAACTTTTGCTCGAAAAAGAACCAGACTTGGATTTTGCAACAAACCCCGAGAATCTTAAAGATACCGGTACATTATCAAGCAAAGTAATTTAAGCAGCATCAAAACAGTGTCAGGCAGTAGCGTACGCAGGATTTTCAAAAGGGGGGGCAGGAACTTCAGAAAATTTGAGATTAAAGAAGACCAGAACAAAAATTTTCCAGCCCACAACCAAGTCCGTGTTCCTGCCCAAACTGAGGTGAAGACCAAAAAAAAAGGTCTTCACTCAAATTTAGTCCAGATTTTGGCCAAAAAAAGGTCTTCGCCCACCGTTTCTGTGCTCAAACCTGCCCAAGTTACAAAGGGGGGGGGGGGGGGACCATGCCACACTTTTGCATTCTATTCTATGCTAATTATCCTGGCAACCCAAAGGGGGGGCATGGCCCAATGGCCCCCCTAAATACGCCCCTGGTATCAGGGCCTAAGAGCGAAATTTTGTGTGGGGATACGAAGACTGAAAGTTACCAGCAGCAATTAGGTGAAGACAAAAAGAAAAGGTCTTCACAGGATTTGGCCTAGACACCGAACTAGGTGTAGGCCATCCCTACTTATTGCGTCACACATCCTCCACCTTGGATGCGCGTGAACATATTGGTACTGAGATTCTCCTGGGCCCCCTATAGACCCGAGTACGATGTACCACCTTAACCACTCTCGTAGGCCATGCGAAGTGATATCGGAAGCAAGGGGGGATTGCAGGAATCAATCAGATAATGATTTTATTGCGGTAAACAAGCCCTATGTAATAAACTTTTCGGTCGCAATGTATCTCACGTCAGCGGTGTTTCTTCATGTGATTAATGCTTAGATGTTTACTGTTTTTTATCCGTCGCTTGCAGACAGAGTCCGGAGCGTATATCGAGGTCGGCACGTTTTCCGCTACACTCAGTTTTGTTTTTTTACTGCCACAGCAGCATCAGACCACGAAGGTTTGTAATATTTCCTTTCATGAACTATACGGTAAACGAAGGAAAAAATTAAACCTTTAAACAGTAATTAATGAGAACGTTGATGGCTTTACTATTTTTTGCTGATGAAAAGAATTTTAGCAAAATCGACAGACTTCCTCAATTAGCAACTGCAACAACGATAAAACAAAGACAAAAAAACGGAAATTCACAAAAATGCAGTCTGAGTTCAGACGTAAAATCACAATCACCGATACTTTTTTATTTGACTTTATTTTCCTTTAAGAAATGATTTTAGCGACAGTAACACGCTAACTTGATGACCAAGTAGGATATCCGTAGCACAATCAAGTGGCTCGAGCTAATACGGAAATTCCAAAAACGGCATTTATAAGAAGGTGCAGAACCTGCCAAATCAGTGAGTTCAAAGTTTCAGTGAGACTTGTATAGTGGAATTATCTAATTATTGCTATATCATAAGTTATCACCGACTGAACACTAATTATGTGAAAATAAAATCCAAGGAATTTTGCTAGAAGAAATTGCTTCTTCTCGCCTCGGTAAAAGATTTAAAGCCTAATAGGGCTTAAAGCGCTCACTGAATTCAGACCAACCCTAAAACATTTCCATAAGTTAATTAATAAGAGACAATTTTTTTACACTCGAGATTTTTACCTCGACTCTGAAAACCGCAGGGTTATTTATGTGGGGAAATATGGTATTATTACATGTATTATTACGAGGGGAAAGGCAGCACAAACTTATTTTAAACAGAGTCACTGTACGAATGAATGAAATACTGAGAGCTATTAATTTCAGTTAAAATTACCAAAATGTTAGTAATCTATACAAAAACTTTAAATTACTAAAACTTCAGGATATATTACACTTGAGTTGGCTAAATTTATGTACAAATTGGAAAACAATGAATTACCCAAATTATTTAATAACAATTTCTTTAAAATAACTAACCATCATGAACATGGCACTAGACAAGCCACTAGCTCCAAGTACTTTCTTCCTCGTGTTGGCAAAAAAATTGCAAAAAAACAATTATCTTTTACAGGATCAAAATTATGAAATACAATTAATCTTCAAATTAAAAATAAACAATGGGATTCATTTACGAAACAATACATTCAGTTCTTACTTAACTCTCACAGAAATTTTGCAAGCAAATTGCAATTGCTCGTGTTGTAATTACGCAATTACTTGCATTGTGTAACTTAAACCTATTCATTTGCCGTAAAGACTGCGAGTATATTATTACAACCTTGTCATTAATTCGGTTACTAAATTTATTTAGAAAAAATTTATTGTTTATTTTTTATTTTTGCAAATTTCCGATACTAAGGTACTGTTACTTCTATTGCATTAGTAATTGATTCAGAAACTTTTTTTATTTTTTTTTGTGTGTGTTTTTTTTCTTTTCTTTTATTTTTTCATTTATTTTTATTATTATTATTATTATTTTTTTTTTGTGTTTGTTTTTAGTTTTGAAATTAACTAAAACGTTAAGTGTAGTTTGATTTTAAATTTTACTGCAACAAAACATGTACGTTGACAGGAAGCACCATGATTCTGAAAACCGCAAAGTTATTCGATGCTTGCTGCTCAATCAACACAACATTGGTTCCTTTATATTGCGTCATCAACAGTACTATTGTACTTTTGCGTATGTGTTTGATTGAGGAATAAATTCTACTACTACTACTATTTGCTAAATATCAACGTAAAATGTCTCCGTATCATGCCTGTTAGAATCCTCAGCTAGTGCCTCATGAGCTTATGGTAAGACGTTGATATTTTTCCAGCAATGTCCTCGTAAAGACCCTACTCCCTCTGCTGGAAAACTGCATTACTGCTGTCATGTTTCTATTAGCTTTTTTAAGTTAAACTCACAAAAGCGGAGAAAAATTAAAGTTTCAAATAGGCAAAATATCGTAGATGGTTGGGTATAGAATTAATAATTTTTTCTTTAGCATAAACCTAAATTACTGTGTACAATCATTCCTGCAGTGGGTTATGATGAAATTTATCGCGTTATTTTTGTCTTGTTTTTTTCTACTCATTGGCTCAAGGTAAGATTGACAGTAGTTTAAGTTTTAAGTAAAGTATAAAAATTATCTCCCGAAGTAAAAAGAGACTGTAAATGCCGCAGCTGATTTTATAAGAGTATGGCTAGAATGAGTTAGATGATAAAATTAGTGAAGAAATATTTAGTAGTAAATAATAGTGGATGATGAAGTTTTTTTGTTAAGTTTAAATCAAACTGAATCTAAAGCAAATTCTAATCAAATTCAATACATGTATCTCATTATACTCGCGGTATTACGCCGAAACGTGCAACGAGCTTAATAATTGTGGGGCCCATTTTCACGTCATTGCGAGCCGTTGGCAACACTGCGTCAAAAGCAAATTCTAATCTTTGCAAATTGGCACATTAGTAGATGAACGAAATGATGTTTCATAGTGAGAAAACCAGCAATCTTTTAAACGAACTTTAATGAATTGGACTTTCATTTGATTTTTGTAAATGGTTACGTCTAATGTTCCCGATTTTAATGCAAATGTTTTAAGCGTTTCGAAAAAACGTTTACTGGGTCATTATATCTGACAGTAAAATCGTTGATCCGTTAAAAACAGCCCGGAGTTGTAAGTCGGGCCGAGATTTTTGGGTCGGATTCGAATTTAAGATTGACAAAATTTAGGGCTTAATTTGGACCGGACAAGCACGTTTTGTGTTTAGGTGCTATAAAAACATGAAGTAACTTTGCAACGTTAAATAAAGACTTCATTTAAACATCAACACCGTTATTTGTACACAATTACCTCTATTAGTCCATCTCAATTTATACTTTTATTTAGTCGCAGGCGACTCAAGTTGTTTAAAGGACGGAAGCTTTTAACTGCATACGATTTTAGACCACTCTTAGGCAGGCCTGGTCTGCGCTTCAAATCATTTTTCAGGATTTGGCTTGAACTAGTAAGCCCGTTTACGACTTTGAACCAATCAATTGCTGCCAACTTGTTTCTGAATATAATTAGTTAATGATGTGCTTATTTCAACAGGCCAGTTCTGTGCGCCACCCGTTTCAAAATCGGTATCGTTCAGTTACTCGTGTACTAGTTCGGATTACAGAGACGGTACATGGTGTTTCGCGTTTTGTCCCAGTTCTCATAACCGCGTTGGGACCAGAAATATCGTTTGCACCCCAAACTCTGACGGGTTTGGTGAAAAATACGTTTGGAGTAACTCTTTTGAAAGTACTCAGTGCATCCCAAATCCACGGCTCTGTTCTCAAGGAACAAGGTCATGCAGTGCTTTGCCATGTAGTGAGGAAAGCTGTCCCCGCGTCCCCAAGTCTTACTGTAACAACAACAACTGTGGAACATGTGAAGCTGAATTTTACGAAAACGGGGCAATTTTCAACAAAAATGCTTGTCCAACACAAGGTGCGACTAAGAATTTAATGTTTCTTTAAAAGTTGTTTTGAAAAAAGAGCAGGAAATAGGTAGACCCCAAAGTTGAACATGAAATTAAATAGCTTTGAACTTGCCTTCGTGTTCATGTACTGGTCGGCAGACTGTCCGAGTGAGTTGCAAAGCGGCGCTTCGCTTTTACGACCACCCTGATCGCATAATTTGAGTTTAAATTGCACCCTGGTCCACGTCCAGCGACGAAACTGAAAGGTTTCGAACAAGCAGAAATTTCGATGCGAAAAAATTAAAAATCAACCGCTGAAAGAGTGAAAGGCACCTTATTCAATGAAAAAGATTTAACTTCTAAATCAGTTTAGACTCGTAAGATTGCACCACCGGCGCTTTGTCGGGACAGCAGTAGAAAGATGTCATCAATCAACCAATGATGATCCCCGTAATGAGTATTGCACTGCATTATAGAATATAATGTATACTATAACGAATTTTCAGCCTCACATCTCCAAAAAAAGTGTTAATTATTGTAAACTTTTAGAATGTTCTTCTCATTTGCCTCAAGCAACATCCCTCGGCGATCTACAGTATGCTCGGGGGAATCTTGTCCCAGTTTCCCGGATGCTATCTGTATCGTATCTAGTTGCGGAGTTTGCGAAACGGCTTTCTTGAACAGACAAACTGGCGAAGTTATCCCGAAATTTGCTTGTCCATTAAATCGTGAGAACCGAGATATTTTTGTTGTTGCATGCAGTGTGATCGAACCAAATCGTAAGTAATTGTGCATTATTCTGAATCGCAATAGCAGAAATGACTTGATGCTGGGCATAGATTTACCCTTAAGCATTAAATCCAATGACCTAAATTTATCTCATGGCTTTATCTGATGAAGGCCAAACATCTTCCTAACGATCTTGGCTACCCCCCAAACAAACGCCTTGCAAATGAAAACTAAGATGGGTGTTTTGTGTTGCTATGATTAGATAATGGTAGATGCAGAATGCCTAGAACACATGGCATGAATAACTATAATATTTGGAAAGTAGGGTGGCGCACTTGTTCATCTTTATTGATTTATTCAGGACTTTCTTTAGTGACCTTTTACTGCAGCAAAATATTTGCTGTACCAAACTGCATGAAATCACTGAATCTCAATTTTTGAGTGGGAGTTGGAATGAGACCAGCCAGTTGGTTAAATGTTGTTCGTCTCTGGAGCGGTAGGCTTGAGGTTCGAATCTTGGGCGGTCAAATCAAACATAATGTTGTCAACGGCTCGTCACCGCTGCAACAGTTTTTTCAAAAGGAGCTGTGTTGCCAGATAGCGAAAACCCGGTGATGGGCCCCTTAAACTCGATACACGCGTTGCATAGTTCAGTGAGTATGATAAAATATTTGATTAGATTAGAATTTGAGTAGGTGAGTTTACTCCATATTCGTTAGTTTGGTCATTGATTAACACCAATGTTCATGCAATTTATAGTAAACTATCCGGATTGTTTGGACACATTGGATTGTTTGGTGACACCATCTGATAATTTGATTGGCTGCCTCGGGTATCCAGGAGCAGTGCCGCACCAACCTTGTACCTGCAGTCTGGTCTACACTGATCCGAGATCTGGCAGAGTTCTTACACCTGAAGAATGCGCATTTGGTAAGTTTGATCGTCAACTATACAATGTCTTGTTTTAAATGACTTGAGTGAGGAATAATAAATCAGTCTTTTGCAAAAGTTTTTTCGCGAGAACAGAGTGTTTTTTTTTTGTCTCTCTATTACTTTTCATTAATGTTGCTTTTTCAGCTATGGAATAGCGAAAGTAGTTGAAACAAAACAACTTTAAGTCGAAACTAGACATTTAACATTTGCACTTTATTTTCTATCACGCATTTTTCTTAAAACACTTGATAAAAAGTTTTTGAAGTTAATAATATTGTAGCTTATCTTGCAATTTCTCATTTCAGAATGTCCAAATGGGGAGCCCATCGTTCCTTGTGACGCCGCCCCATGTGATACAGCTTTCTGTCCCAGATTTCCCGATGCCATTTGCACTAACGACTACTGTGGAGGATGCAACGCCGTTTTCACCAACAGAATTACAGGAGAAGTTATTTCCAGTGATTCCTGCCAATTACCACGTGAGTCTAGTTAAAAACTGACTAGCAAAAATGAACTGAGGCTCGTTTGGATCATTTGTTTTTAAAATACCGATACGAAGCTGCGTTGTTTTTGTATTTTTCAACTTTATCAAGTTTACAGCTTTCGCTGGTACAAAAGTCCATGAGAGATAACTCTGTATTTTCAAAATAATATGAAAATGGTTCAGAAAAAAACAAATTTTGGCAAATGACATTTTTAACGTTCTCGAATTGCCATGATGTTTCATATTGCTTTCAACAAAATTGCCACTTTCCAAATGATCAAAATACTACTTACTATAGGAAAAGCTACAAAACGTTGCGGTTAAAAATGAGTTAAACATCATACGAAATATACATGAATTATATTTTTTCTTCCGTTTGCCGCTTTTTAAATCACTCATTGAAAATCTTCCATTCTGTACAAAGACTTTATTATTCTTTACTACACTGCTTCTGCATCAAAAATATACCTTTTTTAGTTAAACCTTGATTGACGGTTGTTCTCATTTAGAATGTCCTCCTGATAGACCACAATCAGGATGCATTGGAGATTTCTGCTCGGAAACTTGCCCCAGTTTTCCTGATGCGACCTGTTTTACATCTGTCTGTGGTGGTTGCAATGCTGTGTTTTTGGACGCCGGGACGGGAGACGTGATTCCAAAATTTGCTTGTCCCTAGAATGGTAAATTCATCTTTTTTTTCTGAAGTATTTTACTACATGTAATGGTAATGCAGTGAAAATATGCAGAAAATTGTAATGATAAAAATCTATACAGAAATGCAAAAAATCTATCGCACACAAAAGTTTGAATAAATACAAATTGCATATCCACCAATCTTGACGTCATAAAATATCCATAAATTCCTGTTCAAAAAGTCGCGATTGCATTCACACTTTACCAACCCTTAAAAGAGTCAGCCGATGTCCGCTAAAATGACGCAATGGCAGTGAATAATATTTGATATGTGATGTTTGCATGCTTGTTCCAAAAAGCCCTGCTACAGTGGAATGGTCATCCTGTGTGAAAGACCTTACGCGATTTCTACACCATATATTTTTAACTAGTCTTGAGTTATTTCGTATATAGGATATGCATTCGTACTCGTGGCAATTTTTGAGAATGATCTGCGGCAGATTTAGCTTCTTGTATCATAATGTTCTCTATTCACTCAAATAGAGGTCTAGCGAATTTCTTTCATTATCGTTTAGTCGATACAAGAACAAGAATTGTTTTTAAGTGCTTTATTGCATGTACACATTTACACCTGGTGAATTTTCTAGAAACAATTTCTATTTTGAGTCTGTTTTTTTATATTGATTACAGTTACACCAAAAGATATACCTTTATGCTTTTGATCAGCAGTGAAGCTTTTAAATCAACACTTATAGAGACTTAATAGGTTTTTAAAGTTAGTAACTAGATCTTTATTTGTTATTTGCTAATAGTGAACTACCCTGATTGTTTGGCAACGTTGGATTGTTTGGTGACACCATCTGATAAGTTGATCGGTTGTCTCGGATTTCCTGGGGCAGTGCCTCACCAACCATGCACCTGTAGTCTCGTTTACACTGATCCTGTCACTGGAAGAGTTCTCAGTGATGAAGAATGTGCATTTGGTAAGCCTGATGATATTCTGTAAAATTATGCAACAGCACATTCAGTGGTAGAGTGGATAGAGCGTCTGCTTTTGAAACGATAGACTTAGGTTTGATTCCCGGTCTGGTTAAACCAAAGACTATAAAAAATTGATGTTACAGCTTTCTTGCTGGGCGTTCAGCTTCAAAAAAGGACCATATAAAGCTTCCACTATGACTGTGTGGTAGACAGGTGGGCAGACGGCAGCTTGACTCGAAGCCCAAAAGGTCCCTTCGCTGTTTTCTGGCCAAGGCAACATGGTAACTAAAATTTAATTACAATTCTTGCCATTTGATCTCCATTTGTCACGTAGCCTCCACCAAATACAGCAAACGCTTTGAGCAACTGTTCAATATAGCTGATATGGAAGGCTCTGCGATGTTCTACATAACTATGTTCTGTAATAAAGTCAGCAAAGGAGCAGTGAAGTGACCTTTGGAGGGACTTCGAGTCAAACAGCTCCATCGTACTCAAATCTACTACATTTTTTCAAATGATGTCAAATCTATCCCTAAGACCACCGGTTGATGCAACCACTTCGACATCTGTTAGGAGTTCATTATTATCTTAAAAGAACATTCAAGTCAAGTTTTTCACTGTTGACCAAAATGTTGGATAAAATGCATTCTCACCAAATTTGGACTTTCTACGTTTCGCCGTTTTCAAAATATTGCAGTTCCAAGTTAATTATTTTACTCTAATTCAATGCTGCCATTTTGCCAAATTGTGACAGAAGAGCAACTTCCGGAAAGTTGGCTAGAGTTTACTTGAAAAGCCAGCTAATTTGCAATTCTGACCTTTACTTTGTTTTGACTGCAACATTAGCTGCCATAAACACTTATTGAAAGTTAAAAACATACAGTAACTTATTGAAATTTTGTTTTTAGTAGGCGAAATTTTTAAGGGGAAAATGCCTATCTAAGAAGAAATCTAAAATCTCATATCTTGAGGAAGGAAGGCCGTAGAAAACTCAAATTTTGTGAAGTTAGTTTTCAGATTAATTTCACGAAAAGTAAATATTTTGTTCGGTTTTCTCTCAAAAAACTGGGACAGAAAAACAAGCAAAATTTTTTTCGACCTAATCGTCTTTTTAAAAACTCACTATGAGCGATTTCTTAGGCCCACTTTTGGTGCCCAGGTCTTAGGTGGCTGCTTAATACAAAGTCATTTCCCAAAAAAGCCAAATTACAAAAGAACGCGCCAAGCAAAGAGTTTATAAGTCACTAAAAAGAGCATTGTTAAAATATAAAACTTTTTGAATCGCACGGTATTTTGTAAGTTGGCATGAGTAAGCAAAAAGAAGGACCCGAAGTCAAGAATTGGTCTTGAAAAGTGGACATGTAAACAGTTGCGGAACCAGGATTTTGCTAAGGGTGGAGAGAGTTATTTTTTTTGGTTTGAAAAATTGATAATCGAGAGTAAGGTTTAGGCCTGAATGCAGAATTGGGTCAAGTTTTCTAAGTAGCTTGGATAAGAGGAAGATTGGGAGCTGAACTCTCTTAGCCCCCCTGGTTGCGCCACTGCTAGTCAAAAAAGAAACACCTATTGTGATATTGGCCAGGAAGTCGTGTGGAGTTAAAAAAGTACTACAATAAGATCCAAAACAAGAGTAATGGCGATGTTCGGTTGAATGTTGCAATCAGGGGCGTATTTAGGGGGGGCCATTGGGCCATGGCCCCCCTTTGGGTCGCCGGGATAGTATAATTAGCATAGAATAGTATGCAAAATTGCGCATCCCCCCCTTTGTAAGTTGGAGAGAAGGTTTGAGCACACAAAGGCTATGTTTCAGACCTGTGATTTAATTTTGGGCAAAAAATCGCAATGATTTCGGGAGGAACAATTTCTTACTCTGTTTTTTCCTTTTCTCAAATTTTCTGAAGTTCTTGGCCCCCCCCCCCCCTTTTCAAAATCCTGCGTACGCTATTGGTTGCAATGTTTGGTTGAGCGGATGGACCGTCTTGCGATTAATTCCTAGTCTTTATTCGAAACTCTGTTATGAGAAACCACGGCTCAAATCATCATAAAGGCAAAGCGAATGTTCTTTATTATCCCTTTGAGAAGGAGTAAAGCATCCAGCCAATTTTGGTTGTTTATAATAGCTAAAATCGAAATATAGTTTTTGAAATGTTCTGTTCTCATTTTGGTGTTGCGGTTGCAAAGGTACTAAACAAACAGTAAGAGATATCCCCCTAAGAATTTTTTGGAAGCCCTGAATCTGTTCTCTCTGCATGAACTTCCAGGGAAAAAAGAGACTGAATAATATTTACCCTTCTAGTAACATCACATGATCTATCCAATTTTGGCAAACCTCCCCCATTTTTCTGGAAATTCAAGATGGGAGAACAAACTCAGGGTTTCCCAAAACTTTTTCGGGGAATATCTTTTTGTATTTGGTATGTATCTTTGCGACCGAAGTCACAAAATAAGAACAAAAAATTTCAAAAATATTATTTGGATTTTAGCCTTTGCAAACTCTGTAATTGTATGGATGCTTCACTGCTTTAATACGACTGTGAGTTTATTATTTCTTACCGTTTTACAAGTTTGATCATAAACACCTTTTATATTTTAAGCTACGTTTGTTTGTCGTTTCAGAATGTCCGAATGGGCAAGATATTGTATCGTGCTTTCAAGCTTTATGCGACACTGCAACCTGCCCCAACTTCCCCGAAGCTATCTGCGTCAATAATTTTTGTGGAGGTTGCAACGCAGATTTTACTCTTTCAAACGGACTCGTTATTCCAAGTCAAGCATGCGGTAACCAAGGCTAGGGGTGTACGCTGCAACACTTATTTCTTAACAAAAAAAAAATTGCTCTTTGCCACCTAGTGACGAGCAACTGTTATTCGCTTTGCTGTGTAAGTTTTTAGTGAATTGTAATGTATGCGCGATGTTACGATATAATCTTAATCGCTTTCAGCAAGTCTTTCTGTGTTTTATGCTTTAACGTCATTGAAATTTTAGCATTTCGATATTAGGCTACTGCTATTGATATTGATGTTATAGTGCAGTATATTGGAACGTTTAACCATGGTTCAACCTGATGCCAATTAGTGCATTTAACAAATTTTAGTTCGTCTTGGTGTTCAACTTTTTGCTTTATTTTTGTCTAGTATTGTACCTTTATATGATGATTAGTTTGTCGAGATTGCGTTAAATTATAGTCTTCTAAAAAGGCAAATTGTTATTTGGGGATGATAAATTCTGTCGGTCTATAAGTAGTTAATGATATGCATTTGCTATATCTGTACTGATAGTTTAATGAAATATAAGGTCGAGGGCCATTGAGTGCGCAGTGAGCAAAAAGTTTACATAATGTGTATCTTAATACATAAAAAATAACCGATGAAGCTACCACTACTGCCCAAAAAAATAACGAAGTTTTGCTGCCTCTAGAATTCTTTCAACACCGCCAAAACCATCAATGGTAAAAAATAAAAGAAAAGCCATTGCTTTTTAATCCTTTTAAAGATCAAGCGACAAGAAAAATGCAACACGAATTTTCCAGTTATTATTACGTAGTATGCGAGTAAAGTAAGAAGTTTGGAAAAATTTGCGAACATTTGTGCCAGATTGGCGGGGTTATTAAGCTTTGAAGAGCGCAATACGCAAAACTTGGCTAGCGGAATGAACTAACAGACAGAAGCAGATTCTGTGTAAACAGCGAGGAGTATGTTTCCGCGCCACAAAAATTAAGTATACAATATATGGGTATAAGTTTTGTAGCAGTGATATACGAGAAATCGAATTCCTTGTTAAGTTTTATTAATCAGAACTTGGTTGTGCGAGTTCGCACAGTAAATTTAAGGTTACTGATTGTAATTAATTGCAATAAAAGATTACTTATTGACGTTATAGTACTTGCGATTTCAAAGTTAGTGTAGCAACAATGAATAACCTATTAGTTCAGAGGTAGAGTCGAGTACACAACGTTCGAGGCCAAGGATAGAAATGGTCGAGGCCAAGGACTAAGAACATAATTTTTTAACATTACGGTCAGCAAATTTTGTATAATTTTTAAACGCAAAGTGTTTAAGACACTGCATTTCGCTAAGTGTTTGATGATAATTTGAAAATAGTGTTTTTTTTTAAATAAAAATGATATAACCATTTTGAAATTTACAGGTTAGCAGCTGTTATTGACTACGCACCATTGCGGTATCTTTGTAATGAAACAAGGCCATAGCTCGTGAAAGGAATATAGCCAAAGTATAAACGTAGAAATTGTCAATTTTAATGCCTTTATTTCATTAAATAGCCGTTAGGATCCCGGTTCAAACGTTCACTGATTACGTATCCCCACTCTTTTAGTAGTTTTCTAAAAGCAAACTGTTTTGTTTGGTTAAACCTTTACCGAATTTTTTTATACATTATCACTAAAAGTATTGCCAAAATACTGTAAATTTATGTTTTTAAACTGAACTGAGGTACCGTGCTGGATACATTTATAAGCTCAACTTTTTGGCATAAAAAAAACGGGGTTCTGGGGGGAGGGCAAAGTCCACATGTACCATATCAAATAAATTTAGTGATTTTTTTGGGGAAAAATGGCAATTTTTGTGACTTTCTTAGGTTTTCAAAGTACCCTAATATTAAATTAGAACAGCATTAGTTTTTTAACAATTTTCCAACTCTATAATTCTAAGTTAATCTTTACATTTCAGTGTATGTAATGTTTTTTTCACATCTTTGCTTATCAATGAATGCTCGCGAACGTTTCGGCCGCCAAAAGACACTTTGTTAAGTTCAATAAAAGGTATTTAAATTTTAATTAATAAAAAATAACATGAGGATCTCAGTAGGGTCTTATTAAGAAGGAAAAGTATTAGAGACATCTGCCCTGAGCCCCCTTTAAAAGGTCCACATTTCACAATCGTATAAGCCAAAAAATAACAAACCATTATTTTTTTCTAAAAATGCCCAAATTTTTCGCGGATGCTTTGCCTCTTCATCTTATAAGAACGTGATGCAAAAAATAATTAAGTTTAGCGACCAAAGCACATCTCTCCAAGCATTCGAACAATCATTATACTGTAGTCATATTTAACTTCATGCTTAATTTTTTAATATTTCTTCATGCAGCGTTTTTTTGTGATCCTATTGTTTATTTGGGATTCCCAACGGCGATTTCAAACTTAGAAATTGTTTAGTCGATTTAGTTTTGCTCCCCCTCCAGACCGCTTGCCAGTGTTTAGGGTGACTGGGGGGCATAAATAATTTTGGGGGATACGAGAGCTCTATTTATGTGAATTCAAGAGTGTGGATCAAACGAAAAAGGTGAAAACCAAAAAAAAAAGGTCTTCGTCCCAAAATATACGCGAAGTTTCATGAAATCCGGTGTGAGTCCACAAAAATTACGAAAAAACAGTTCTTGCTCACGAAATCTAGAGCGATAAGCACTATTTTGGGAGTTTTAGGCCTCAATTTGTACTCCAGTAGCCCCGAACCTGTTAATTTCTTCGGGGCACAGTCCTCGCTTGGGGGGGCACAATTTTCGTTTGGGGGGCACAAGCAGTTATTAGGGGGGCACGGCCCAAAATGATTCCGGTGGCGCCGGGCCTGCGTTGTTCTTTCTTACCTCAAAACAAATTCTTTTTGGGAGCATGGGAAATGGACTTCTTGGAAGAATTTAATCAAAAACAATACAACCAAAATACTGTGGAACATATTTATTGAGACGTTTCGATTAATTTCTTTGAACCATTGTCAATCTAAAGCATAAAGATAAAATCACAGCTGACTCTTGAAGGAAAATCGCAGACTCAACGAGTAAAATAGGATTTTTTGTGATTACAAGACATGTACTATACATGATGTCTGGATAGGTACGCGGAAAACCCGTATGTTTATTAAAGCGTAAAGTTTTTGTACAGCCCCCTTCCTATTTCCATTAGTCCCAACCCTGTTCAATATGAACGGTACAAAAAACCTAAAATTTTTTGGATTAATACAGCCCGATTACAACAAAACTTACCGTAAGTAAAGCGAAATTGAAATTTTCCGCATAGCTTATCCAACTAAACTGCACTAAACACAGCGGGACTTGACAAACAAGGCAAAATATGAAATTGGACAGCAGAACAAAATTATTTTGCTGCATCTTCTTGCCTGGCTGTTTGCATTTAAACATTAATTTATACTTTTACACGTATACACTAATCACATCACACATATTATTTTATGACATAACAGAACAAAACAAAAAAAAAGGAAAAAGAGAGAAAAACGTCGTAGGTTTCAATACAAAATATTAAAATATTGCACAAAAAAATACAAAAAACATGCCTATATGAATCAATTACTGAAAACAAACTGTGGTGTGGATGATTCGTCAACATTGATTGACGGTAGTTGCTGTTGGATGAGTAGGGTTTCTTTTATTAACAGTTCCCTGATGGGATGATTTGCTGTTGTAAGAATTTCTGGTTCAGTAAAAAATTTAGAACTCAGTAAAAAATTTTAATTTTTTACTCACATGTACCGTTCATATTGAACAGGGTTGGGACCAATAGGTATAGGAGAGGGGCTGTACAAAAACTTTACGCTTTAATAAACATACGTGTTTTCCGCGTACCTATCCAGACATCATGTATAGTACATGTCTTGTAATCACAAAAAATCCAATTTTACTCGTTGAGTCTGCGATTTTCCCTCAAGAGTCAGCTGTGATTTTATCTTTATGCTCTAGATTGACAATGGTTCAAAGAAATTAACCGAAACGTCTCAATAAATATGTTCCACAGTATTTTGGTTGTATTGTTTTTGATTAAATTCTTTTTGCATTAGCACCTCGAAGTTGTTTTGTGTCCCGGCCTCCGAATTCTTTGTTATGGGCCTGAATGGCTTTAGTGCTTTGCATAGTGTAGTATAATATCAACATGCCATCCCTGTTAATACTGTATTACATTATTTTCATTACCACACGCATATTTTTTCTAAATTCATACGCAGTATAGATACAGTCATGTTTTTGCATTAGTAACTCAAAGTTGTGTGTGTACCAACCCCCAGATTCTTTGTTATGGCTCTGGATAGCTTTAGTGCTTCGCAGATTATACCGCCTGCATTGGTAGTATTAGCAGAAATGAAACAAAAATTTTCTACATTTTTTTGCCCTCTCATTCTCTGATAAGCGCTTTCACACAATGCCATTTAAAATAAGTTTTAGTATGACTTGGCGCAGTTGCCATCGCATTATATTATTTCTTAACTATGACAAGGAAAGAAATTGAGAAAATAAAAGTTTATGCTGCCTTTTAGTTAGTTATTTCCTTTTTAACCAATCAAACTAATGCTGTCCTCGAGCCAAGGACAGGAAATTTTTCAGAACTTGTGGGTTTCGAGGCCAAGGGTTTGAGCTTCGAGGCCAAGGCCAAGGACTTCAAAATGCGTCGAGGCCAAGGTCGTCCTCGGGGGCTCCAACTCTGCTAGAGTTGTAGTACACAATAAAACTAGAATATGACATCGCAAGCGATATCCTAGGACTTCACGAAAGTATCCAACTTTACTTAACTAAAGAACTTCACAATTGCGTTAAGCGTGTTTATGGTTGTTGATAGTCATATCTGAAATACATCGCTTTCGAATTTCATAATGCTCCATTAACTTAGTCAAGTTTGTGGTTAACTACTTTCAAAATTTAAATGTCTAGAAAAGATATCTATAAATACCTATCAGATTTTGTTTGAACTTTTAAGGAGTTAATTGAATTTGCGCTTAGCAGCACAATTGTTAAAATTGCGGTTATAAACAAAACCCTCGTTACAACAAATATTTCGACAATAACCCTTTGCTCCGATTGAAACACAGAAACAAAAAATTTTGATCTGAAAATGCCAATATGATTTTTGAATTTTGCAACTTACATTATCTTGACCAGAAACTTGAAGCACTATCCTTAAACATCAAAGTTACACCCTAACTAGCCCACTGCAATATTTTTCAAGAACAATTTTATATCAGCACATGTAGGAACAGTTTTACAAATTTTTCTCAAAATCTAAAAACTAATGCCTGCCTTATCAATTAGCATGGAAAGAGATACGTACACAAACAAAATTTAGAAACAAAAAATCAAATTCTTATAAACTTAAAAGTGATATTACAGAGTCTTAACTTTACGATGACTTCACATTGATAACTTATAATAATTTATTTAACTCAATGCTTTCCAGAACACTAGGTGTAATGTTAAAATCAAACAACTATTTACCAAAAATCATCAACTTCTTTTGCCCATTGCGCTCTTTTTAGTTCAGTTTAACAGCTTGGAGGTTTTTCGCTCTCAAAGTTCAAAGGTCTCAAAAAGTTATCAAAATAATCAAGTAACGTCAATTAAAAAGCTATGAGAAGTTCTATTAGTTTTTCTCTTTATTATGAAATAATATGGAGCAATCTTTAAAATTCCAGCAACTTTATTACATCAGCCAAACTTAACACTATATACGGCCAAAAATAAGCTCGCATTTTACAACTATTCCTATTCTGAGAACACGATTTAGCAGTGCGACCCAACGGCCAACATATTAGATACTGTACAGCATATTGTATTACATCCATTATTCAGCACAAAAGCTTTGTTAATAAAATTGTTCAAAAACTTTGAAGAGCAAGTAGACGATTTTTTCGGCGTCATCAGTTACAGTTTAGTAAAAATATTCGGCCATACAGCTTAAATCTTGCACCAACCAGTGATGAATCAAAGTTGCTACGCATCCACGGTCGTTTGTCCAATTTTGCCAGCAGAGCTGAAGCCACGAAACCCATTGCTCTACCTGCATCCAGCGGAATCGTAAGACTTTTTGCTAAAAGTGTCCATCAACCACTCAGTCACCTGGGCTATCGCGTGGCTGTGACAAACTTGTACGAACAAGGCATCTATATTCTCCGTGGTAAACAACTGTTTAAAAATATAACTGCTAACTGCATTCATTGTCGCGTTTCGAGGCGTAAGTTACTACAACAACAAATGGGAAAATTGCCTGAATTTAGATTTAACGTTCGCACGCCTCCATTTGCCTCTGTTGCTTTAGACTACTTTGGCCCCATCAAAATTCGCAAAACTAGAAATATTGTTATTGAAGCGTCCATTTTGCTGATCACTTGCGCCACCACGCGAGTGATTCATCTCGAAGTTGCTGAAACGTCATCAACCGATGACTTTCTCCAAGCTTGGAGACGTTTTGTTTGCAAAAGAGGAGCGCACCCTGTCCATGTTTTTAGTGATCAGGCCAAAAACTTTATCGGCGCATCAAACCCTATTAAGGCTTGGATCAGTGGTTGGGACAAAGCTAGAGTAACTAATTTTTTGGCATCTCGTGGCACTGCTATTGATTTTACGTGGGAATTGAATGTACCCCGAGCCAGCCACATGAACGGTGTAGTTGAATCGCTTGTGAAAAGTTGTCGTAAAGGACTGCAAAGTGCTTTGAACTATCGAAAGTACACGTACAGCTATTCAGAGTGGGAGACTGTAATTGCAGAAACAAACTATCTCGTTAATTCTCGACCCATGTTTCCACAAAATGCCGGCGACCTTGATAAAGAACCTTTCAGTGGAAACACTTTGCTGTATCCGCATGGCCAACCCACCTTACCACAACCACATCCCGAAGGATTTGTCGACCCGCGAGCCTCAGTTAAACTGGCCCAAAACTTTGTTCAGCTTTTTCGGGAATCCTGGGTGAGAAATATGCCCCCGCAGCTTTTGCTTCGTTCTAAATGGTTCAAAACTCGCCAAAATCTTCAAGAGGGCGACTATGTTATTGTACTGGAACCAGGGCTTCATAACTCACTAGCGCCTTGTGGTTTATGGGAACATGCTCTAGTGGAGAAAACGCTGCCTGGCCGCGACGGTCTAGTAAGGAAAGTTGAGCTGCGACTCTCCGGCCAGCTTAAACTAACTAGGCCTAACAAGCTATGTCTAATTGCCACGGCTGAAGAGCTCAGTCAAACGAATAAGTAACGCATTTTGATTGCTGAACCGCCGATTTATTCTTTGATCAATGTCTTGTAAACATTTTGCGTTCATTCTTGTGCTTAGTGAATTTGTGTAGTTACTATTGCGCACTTTTTTTGTGTAGGCCTATCCAAGTGTTGTTTTGCCCCTCCTGTTTGCCTTACCCTTCCTACGATTGGTAAATTTGCGACTCAGGATTGTACCTCTGTGCCTATACTCGCGCCTTTTACCTTGCTTGATTTTTTTTTTTTTGCGCGTCATTGTCGTTTTGATTATGCACAAACTTAAGTTGTGTTTTTATCGCTGCTCACTTCGCCACTCGTTCTGCGCTGGGGGGAAGTGTTTCGGTTCTTCTGTTTGTGCACAATTCCTTGCCTTATATACAAAAAACAAATTATTGCTGTAAATCACCTAATTTGCCAACTGTTTTAAACTTTAGTGTATCCGTTTTCTCAACAAGTGACTTAAATTTCCTAATTATCGACGTGTAGTGTTTGCAACCTTGTTCAGACTTTCTTTCGCACCTGGAGTGGTCATTCCGTACTGTAGTTACTATCGTGGTCTCGTTCATCACTTTGACAACCTCTACATTTCGCTTAGCTCATTTTACTTCTTCCTTTTTTCTTTCTTTCCTGATTTGGCCGCCGAGCTAAGTTTATAATTTCAGAGTTTGGCAAAATGATGATGAAATGTTTGCAACGTAGATAGAGATCGTAGGCACATTGTCGCCTTTCAGATTTTGGTCTATACGTAATTTTAACGTTAAGTTTCAGCTTTAGTTGGCGACTATTTTTTTAGTGTTTTAATATTGTGTTTAATTTTCTTTTCGTAAGCTATTGGATTAACACTGATATTGAGTAGCTTATGTGATCTGCTATTGGGCTGAGTTCTGATTTACTACTCGTCTTTTGGGAACTCAGAAAACTATTTGAATTAGCCAGAACTACTTTGCTTGCCACCGGTTTATCTTTTGTGTGGACCTTACTTCGTAAGTGTTACCTTTTCTTTGTTTGCTACCGGTAATCTATTATCTATTGCATTGATTGGAGGATAATGTCCATCTATAATTGTGTATTTCACAATTGGTATACTGTAAACCATTATGTAAACTAATTAACTGTGTGTTCAAACTATTTGCGTTTAACGGTAATTATTTTGCTATTTCTCAATCCACCTGAATTTGGATAATTTGCCGTACTAAACTACATATTGCATAACTTTGTGTATCGGATTATTATTGCATTTTTTTATTGCTTTTACTAATTTTGAGTTTATTTTTTATGAGGAATTACAAAACTCGAATAAGACTCCAATAAATCATTTGCAACCCTGGAATTGGAGTGTTGTCCGGAACAGAAAGACCGTCGCGGCCAGGCAGCGTTTTCTCCACTAGAGCATGTTCCCATAAACCACAAGGCGCTAGTGAGTTATGAAGCCCTGGTTCCAGTACAATAACATAGTCGCCCTCTTGGAGATTTTGGCGAGTTTTGAACCATTTAGAACGAAGCAAAAGCTGCGGGGGCATATTTCTCACCCAGAATTCCCGAAAAAGCTGAACAAAGTTTTGGGCCAGTTTAACTGAGGCTCGCGGGTCGACAAATCCTTCGGGATGTGGTTGTGGTAAGGTGGGTTGGCCATGCGGATACAGCAAAGTGTTTCCACTGAAAGGTTCTTTATCAAGGTCGCCGGCATTTTGTGGAAACATGGGTCGAGAATTAACGAGATAGTTTGTTTCTGCAATTACAGTCTCCCACTCTGAATAGCTGTACGTGTACTTTCGATAGTTCAAAGCACTTTGCAGTCCTTTACGACAACTTTTCACAAGCGATTCAACTACACCGTTCATGTGGCTAGCTCGGGGTACATTCAATTCCCACGTAAAATCAATAGCAGTGCCACGAGATGCCAAAAAATTAGTTACTCTAGCTTTGTCCCAACCACTGATCCAAGCCTTAATAGGGTTTGATGCGCCGATAAAGTTTTTGGCCTGATCACTAAAAACATGGACAGGGTGCGCTCCTCTTTTGCAAACAAAACGTCTCCAAGCTTGGAGAAAGTCATCGGTTGATGACGTTTCAGCAACTTCGAGATGAATCACTCGCGTGGTGGCGCAAGTGATCAGCAAAATGGACGCCTCAATAACAATATTTCTAGTTTTGCGAATTTTGATGGGGCCAAAGTAGTCTAAAGCAACAGAGGCAAATGGAGGCGTGCGAACGTTAAATCTAAATTCAGGCAATTGTCCCATTTGTTGTTGTAGTAACGCCTCGAAACGCGACAATGAATGCAGTTAGCAGTTATACTTTTAAACAGTTGTTTACCACGGAGAATATAGATGCCTTGTTCGTGCAAGTTTGTCACAGCCACGCGTTAGCCCTGGTGACTGAGTGGTTGATGGACACTTTTAGCAAAAAGTCTTACGATTCCGCTGGATGCAGGTAGAGCAATGGGTTTCGTGGCTTCAGCTCTGCTGGCAAAATTGGACAAACGACCGTGGATGCGTAGCAACTTTGATTCATCACTGGTTGGTGCAAGATTAAGTTTCTCTCTTGTCTTTTTCGCTTCAGCCGATATCAGTGGTACCTGCGCAATGAAAAACAAAGACAATTTGGCCTGCTCAAGTTCTACCGCGGATAAATGCACAGTTCTACAACTACGATCAATCAAAGGTCTTCGTAACCATGCCACCACTCGAACGAGTCGGTACCAACCAGATATTCTGTTCATCAAATAGTGTTCAAAAGTCTCGGTATCAACTGAGTGTCTTAAAGTCAAAACTTTGGGCTTTTTCTCTTCCCTTTGCGATAATTGTTCAATGTTAGTGGGAATCACTTTTTAAATTTTTAAATGAAGTGTAAACTCTAAGAAACAGAGCAGATATCTGTTGAAGGTGTTATCAATGCGAACTGTTAAGATGAATTTTTTCTTAAAATTTTGTAGAGTAGGATGGTTAGAGCAGTGACTAAGTGCTCATCATAAAGTCCTCATTGTGTCTTGGCTCATTCTGTCATATATTTTTTTCATTAAGTGGTATTCTACATGATGAGAAAACGAGCCATGTCATCTTAGTTCATTTTGTCATGTGGAAATGGTATACAGTGGATGAAGAAGCGTCACAATGAGCTATGTAAACATTAGCTCATAGTGTCAGGAGCTCTTTGGACTTAGTATAGATGAAGAAGCGTCAAAATTCACTATGTAGACATTAGTTCATTATGTCATGGAGCCGTTTGGACTTAGTTCAAAATACGTAATCAATTCTGAGAAAACTGCTAATGCCTGGGCCTAACTCTCTCAGCCAGAAAAAACTATGTACTTGGGAAGTACAATTCTGTGTCTAACTGAAAAAAGTGAAAAACTGTCTTGGCTCGTTCAGTCGTTTGATCCTTGATTTGTTCTTCTTTTTTTTAAAATGCAGTTATAATTGTAGGAATTGTTGTAAAGTAGTGCATGGCATAAAAAATGAATAATACACTTTAAATATTAGTTCAAAGACCAAATACATTCATACTGTGTTGGCTGTTACAAGAAAATGAGATTGTTCTAGCCTTCTACTCTACTTAAAAGAACTGTGAATGAATAGTGCATCAATGCTATGCATCAGAGGTGGAGTTGAGGAAACAAGGCTTGAGGCCAAGGCCAAGACAAGGACGCAAAAATAATCCCAAGGCTCAGGACCGACTTCTCGAAGATAGACCCTGTCGAGGCCAAGGACAGGAATTCTCGAGGCCAAGGCCGAGGATCAAGGACACAGGCGCCAGTGTTTTCAAAAAAAAAAAAAAAAATCTTCAAAAAAGCTTTTCACGCGATCTCAAAAAAAAGGTCTTCGCAAATTTTCCGCAAGGTTTCTGGCATTTTCCTACGAAATTTTGTCGTTTCAAAAAATTGTGCTGTCCTCGGCCAAGGACAGGGCAACTTTCGAGGACTTGAAGCTTCGAGGCCAAGGACTTGACCTTCGAGGCCCAGACCAAAGACTACAAAATGTTTCCTTGAGGATGTCCTCGAGACCAAGGATGACCTCGAGGACTCCACCTCTGCTATGTGTGTCATCGTGAGGACTTAAAATAAAACGCTGTGCACTACTTCATAAAAGTAAAAGCGTGTGAAATAGGGTGGCCATAGCTCGGTGAGCGTTTCGCTCTTTCGTGGTCTACCTAAATAACCGTACTTTATTTACATGCAATTGCATATTCCAAATGCAGAGGTGGAGTACTCGAGAACGTCCTTGACCTCGAGTACTATTTTTTTGATTTGTGAAAAACGAAAATAACCAAAGAAAACTTAACCTTAACTTCGGTTTCCAACTCGATGACCTTTTTTTTTAAGATCGCCTAAAATTTTGTAAAAAATGTGCGGTTTCTGCGTGATAACCTTTCTTTTTTTGGAGACAACTTGCAAAATTGTGTCCTTAATCTTCGGCCTTGAGCATTCCTGTTCTTGGCCTTTAGAGGGTCTGTCCTCGATAAGGCAGTTCTTAGCCTCAGATGTTTTTGCGTCCTTGGCCTTGGTCTCAAACATTGGGTCCTCAACGTTGCCTTTGTCCAAATGTGGATTTTTCTTTGTTTGCGTGCACTGGTACATAAATAAATTAACACTGACTGACTGACTTGTGTTCCGGCAGTCCTTTTTGAGATATCGGTAAGCTGGTTGTAGTTTTGCAAAATTACAATTGTAATAGGATTAGAAGGTTTACGCTGGGCAAATTTAATGCAACCTTTCAATTGCGATTCTAAAACATGTGAATGTGCAAAAAAGTGTGTCTTCATGTCTATTTTCGTTCCATATCAAGAAAAATGATAAAAGTATAAAAAAAATTATCCAAATTTATATAAAAAACAATGGGGAGCAAAAATTTAAAAGTACTCTGAATCGGTATTTTACTAAACCAAAATATCAAAGGTAAAATCAAACTAAGGAGCAGGTTATTCCTATTACTTATTCGAAATAAATAGAAGTATTAGATTTTATGGAATTAATAGGATAAAAACAGAAAACTGCCTATTTTGCATGAAGTTGACGTTAAAAAGTTAAAAAATATGGAAGCTTTTGCCGTTTTGATCAAAAAATGCTCAACTCTATGGCGTCGGCGGAAGAGAGTATTAATGGAACTGAACACGATTTGCAGCCTCTTGAGAGATCAAACAGCTCCAGTTATATTCCAAAGACTATAAATCCTCCAAAAAGGTGGTAAAAAGTCAAGGCTGGTGGATAAACTCTGCTGCTCTTGCTGTTATGTTCAACTTGGCGGGAAGGTTCCTCAACCGTGACTAAAACTCCATTCTACTGGGGGTGGGAGAGGAGGCAATCAGCCCCTCCTTTAAATTGAGAACAATAGCTTCTTAACGGTCAAAGAAAATTACTTGATACTTTTTGGATTTCAGTATAGTTTATGTTTAACCATTTTTAAAAAGTTTTATTAGCTTTGAACACAGGTAGCATAACTCCGCATGTTTGCGAAAGCACCTACAAAAATTTTGGCTCATATTATGATTGCGTTTGGCGAAAAAGCTTGTTTTTGCTGTTTACACCAACTTTTTTATTGACGTTGATTGAGTGATATCTACCCTCCAACTTTAAAATGGGCATGGCAACATCAAACACACAAAAATTTTATAATTTTTTGAAAAGATTTTGTAGAAGTATTATTTTTCAATCATTTACAATCTTTTTACAAAAAAAATTGCCAATTTTTTTTCAATCAGTTGTCGAAATTTTCAAGATCTATTAAGTTAAACAAGACTGAATAAGCCATTGTTTAGCCAATTCTGTTAAAGAGCACTAACTAATGTTTATTCTTTTCGTTACTCTCTTGTCTTTGACGAGTTGCAGAGGTTGCAGCTCAGGTTTTTAATGTGTAAAATATTAAAAACTCTTCCTTTTGGTGAAGTAGTCTGGTTTATTGGTTTGAAATCGACTTTTTTGTACTATCTTTACTGTTTTATTCAGATCTAAAACATTTGCAACTCCTGTTTCACTCTCTTCGGCCAAGCTTCGGCACATTGCTAATTCGGAGTCTCATAATTCTGCAAATATTGCACACCGCTTGTGGGATTACGGAGCTCCGTCATCAATCTTGAAAACCGAATGAAATATATGTCTTAGGAAATGAAAGAGATGAAAGAAGCTTTGCAAGATGAGATGATATCACTGTCAGAGTGCTTGCATGGCTTATGTGCTCTCGGCATTAACGATAACTTGATCCCACTTGCTCCAGCGAAAACTAACGAAGAACTTGTCAAAGTTATTGATAGTAGTTAAGTAGTAAGTATTTTCTGTTTCTCTTTTTTTGTGACTTTTTTGAGATTGTTTACATAAACCATTTTGACATGATGCGGAAATAATTGAAAGAAATAATAAACATCAAGATCACGGGGAAGTGTACGATTGTTTTTGAGGTTGTTAGTGAGCAAATCATTAGCTCTCCAATATTCGTGGACGGGGTTGAGTGCTAGGTCGAAAAAACAAAAACAAAAGTTTTTTCGGTAAAGCACAGATTTCTCATTTTTTTAAAGTAAGAAGTTTTACTACAAGTGATATAATAGTTGGTATGCAGATTGCAGATACAACATGCTTAGAAAAGCTATCTCGACATTAGTTAGAATTGGGTCGTAATTCCTCACTTGTGTCATGACTTTTGGCCGACATTCGAAATTTATTCGAAGTTTTCGTGATTTTGTGATAGATTTCGTGAAACAGTAAATTCGAAGTTTCACGAAATCTATTCTATCACAAAAACCAAACTAATTACTTCATCAGTATGAGATGCTGATTGATATAAATTTAGAGTTACAAGTATTAAATGTTTGATACAACAATAACTTTAGAGGAACGAATTTCTCATTATCACTTCTTTTGCGGTTGCCAAAACTAATTTTATTTTTCCCTTACAAACTTTCTGAACTCTTTTAACTTCCTGCCATTCTAACCTCACCGGTTCAGTACTTGCGTTATTTTACTAACGCCATAAGACATTTATTGACACCTTCAGGACGAGCTTGCTATCTACACCAACGCACGTCCTGCAGGCAACGCTCTTCATCAAACCGGACGTCATTTATCTGTCCGAATCCCAGATAATCCAACCACTAACAAATTTGCAACTACTGGGTTCCATTTAGTCTATACAAAACCTGATAAAAAAGCGAGTGGTTCCGCACTACATATAATTTCCAAAATAAAATTTTCTCAGCTTGAAAACTTTCAATTATTTGGCGCAGAATCTATGTGGATAAAAATCTGGACCAATAATTCCACCAAAACATTAATAATTGGTTCCATCTATACAGACCACATAGTAAAGAAGCTAATAAATTTGTTGATGATTTTTCGGAGTGTCTAAAGAGACTTACTGATGAAAAGAAAACTTTCTGTATACTTGCTGACATTAACATTAATATTAGCAATTCTACTCAAAACAGTACCCAAGCCGACAATTACATGCAAGTCGTAACCTCGAATGGGGCTTTCTCCCTAATCACTAAACCCACCAGGGTCACAGACAAATGGCAACGGTAATCGATAACATCATAACAAATGATACAGTGCACGCGGTAATTCGCGTAATTCTTAGTTCTGTTACCAATCAATATGCAATAATGTATAAAATCAGCAAAATTGAAACGCTTTACACAAAACCACCAGTCCCGCTTCGTAGAAACAAAGTAGACTTTGATTCTGAAGCTTTTGCTGGCGAACTAGATCAAAAATTAAGCGAACTCGTGTTGAGATTTTTTTCCTTGAACCTCAACAACTTTGATAATATTTTGATCACTTCATCATCATCATATTTTGCTCCAGGAATGTGTTTGCTTCTATTTCTGGAGCCCAGCAGATGTTTCCCGCACGCAGAGGTCAGCCGGTTTTTGCAGCCTAGTCGCCATCTTTCACAGTCTTGCGCATCCAACTTTTTGATCCAATTTTTGATCACCTTGTAACTGTAGTAGCGAAAACCATCGATAAACGCGCTCCTCGTAAACAAATGAGTCGAAAGCAAAAAAAATTACCAAGCAAACCTTGGATCACAAAAGATATTTTGATGTCAAATCGGAAAAAATTTCTATGTTTAAAAGTCATTTCATTAAATGCAATTCTACTGAAAAACGCCAATTTTGGCGTTGCTCGAATATCCTACCAACATTAAAACCTTGTCAAAAAAAATTCATTTGCATTCCAAGTTTGCGGACAATAGACAGAATCCGCGCAAATCATGGGAAATGATTCAATCACTGTTGCCGAGTAAACCGAGCCTTGAATCTCCCATTGCTCTGAAAAATAATGGTCAATTTATAAATAACTCAAACGTGATAACTACACAAGTCAATGATCATTTTTGTGCTATTGGATCGAATCTGACTGAAAGCATAGAGTGTGTAACGGGGAAACAATCAAAAGATTTTTATAAGCAGAAAGTTTCGGACTCTCTCTACCTCGAGCCTCCCACTACCACCAAAGTCTTAAATCAAATTACTTCCTTAAGAAATAAAGCAGTAGGACATGACAGCAACCAGCCTTTTTTTTCTTAAATCAGCCAGATTCGATATTGCTCCGTATCTAAAGTTGTTTCTGAATATGTGTTGACCAGTGCTGGGCACCGCAAATTTACACTCTATTCCGCTACCGCAAATTCGGCAAAGTAGCAATGGGTGGTCCGCAACCTCAACTACGCAAGTTTGCGGTACGTTTGCAGTGCGTTTGCGGTAGTTTTTTGCACTTCCGCAACTGCAAATGATTTTTTACTTCCGCAAACTTGAACAGCAAACTTTGCTGTTATTTTTTTCTGGTTTGATAAATAGAAAAGACCTATTGCAGTATAACAATGCTACATATTTTCCATGAAGGCTATAGACCCGCAATAAACACCACTAAGTTTTCTTCGATTTATTAAATACCCTGTTTTTGTAGTTATAAGACCACCCTAGAATGATTTTGCCTTCAGCACTCTCCATAAACTTGATTTCTGACGTCACAATGGTACGAAGCTTCGGGGGGGCCCCCCTTGGAAACTTTTTGCGTCCGCTACTGGGTACAGGTACTGATTTTGATTGACAATTTTCTCGTATTTTAAATTTTATGTTTTTTTTTGGTTGCGCTGAGCAGCTGTCATTATCTATTGTAATTGCAAAATTAGAAAATTTGGGTTTTAAGTCTTGGTTATAGGTATGTAACGCAGATTTTAATATTGGTCACTATTAAATCATAAATTTGTTTCGACGCTGGCCTGTTTTCAGGTGGTGCCAAAAATCTACAAGATCATTGTTCCGTAGTAATTTACCCACCAAAAAGTATGTCAATATGACTAAGCTAGCTCATAAATTTTTGAAAAATTTTGGAGTAACGCCTCCAACTCCTCAAAAATTCATGCTATTTCTTGAATAAAAAACTTAAGCATTTTGACGCATCATTTGCATGATACAGTCAAACTTCGATACTATGCCACCCTTTGGGACCGAGAGAAAGTGGCATAGTAGCGAGGGTGGCATAGTAACAAGGATTCGTAAAAACAGCCTTGTGATGTACAATGTAATGCACGTTGTATTGTACGATTATAATTTACATGTATTTCAGTATAATGTACAGTACAGAGCAGTAGTTTCGGAAGGCCACTGTGAAGGCCAGTGTGATGCAAGCATGCGATCGGCTAGACGACGAAGTGCATGAAATCCGCAAAAAGAACATGCGCCAGCAGACGATTCCTCAGAGTTTTGGGCTGAGCTACAGTAGATAACTTGAGAGAACATATTACATGCACATACTGTATACTTTTGCCGTTTCACAGCCGTTTAATTGTTTCGTTCGTAGCGTTTATTGTTTCGTTAATACACTGCAATACTGTACCTCATGTGGCATAGTAGCGAGGGTAAGTGGTGGCGTAGTAAATATATTTTCTATTGAATTTAGTTGGTGACGATCAAAAGTGGTATAGTAGCGAGGGTGGCATAGTAGCGAGGCGGCATAGTATCGAAGTTTGACTGTACACAAACTTTGGAAAATCAAAAATGCATAGTGCTCTATCATGTATACATCATCAAATATCACAAAATTACCCAGGATACTGATTTTTTTTCAGGATTCTAAAGCGAGCAGTTATATTAATTTCCAAATAGTTTTAGAAATTTCTTGAGCGGCAACGCATGTAGTCTAAAGTATGCATTCCAAAAACACGATTAACGAAACTAAAAACAAAAACCTTAAAAAGATAAAAACTAAGATTGAAAATGTTGGAAGGACTGCAGCCTATTTATTTACTAGATGAGCTGGGCATGTCATTCAAATCATCTCTTGCAACCCTTTGCCACTTCAAAAAGTCTAAGTTTTCCTTTAGAAAAACAAGCCGTTAGAAGCTTCTTGACGCGTTAAGTTAATTCATTTTGCTGTAAGACTAGCAGCATCCATAGAAAATAATCGTTCCACAGCAGGTGAGGAACTTTGTAAGGGGTGTTGTACTTTACAAATATACATCCACCCAAATCTGTCGATACGTTGAATCGTAAAAACGTATAGTTATGGAAATTGCAAAGAAACGATCCAAGCAATGTTCTTGATTTGCGAATTTGCTGTAGATTTCAATTTTTTTACCGCAAATTCGCAAATGTTTGTAGTAAGAAATCGGTTTGCAAATCCGCAAACCAAAACCTTGAGTCCACAATTTGTGGATTTGCTAATTAGCGGACCGGTTTGCACAAGTGGCCAGCATTGGTGTTGGCTCAAGTTCTCTTTCCTAACAATTGCAAAATAACCACAGTTACCCATATTCATAAAAGAGGAGCAAAAGATGACTTGATTAATTGTCTTCCCATTTCTTTTCTGACTTTTTTTCCAAAATTGTTTAAAAAATTTTACATGCAAGACTAAGCAATTTTATTCAAAAAGCATAGAGTACTTTATAAAAACTAATACGGATTCCAGAGTAATACTGTATTTCTCGTAGCCCCCCCCGCATTGGCCTGTCAACCAAAATGCAGAATAAGGAAAATACCTCGTGTTTAGCTCTTTTGAGACTGTTTTTTGCGCTGAAATTGAGTAAAAAGTGATTTAAAGCATCTCTTAAAGCATATATTCCGGGGAGGGGAGGGGGGCTAATTTGATAAAAATTAAAGTCACTAAACAATAGAAGCTAGGAAAAAGGCCCAAAAATGAACAATCAAATTTGATCGCTAGTGTAAAAACGCCAAACATAGGTTTTATCAACAAATATATTATAAACGCAGTAGCAAGGAGAGGGGGGGGGGGGCTATTCACTGTTAATTAATTACCAATTGTTTCTCTCAAATCTCTTTCCATTAGCCCCCCCTCCCAATTATTTTTCTTTATAAAATATAGACGAAATAGATTACTTCGTGTGAGTTTTATTGAATAATAGGATTTTATGGTTTACCAAAATGTAAACAAGAGAACTGCAATGTTATCATTAGCCACTTCCCACATATCCCATTAATCCAACCAGTTGAATCATGTTGCGCTGCCAATTTCTATGCCATGTTTTAAAAGCATTATTTTTTATTAAAATAGCTCTAAAATTAAGTTATTTATGCAAAAAAATGCAAAATTTTCGAGCTCTGGGGGCGGAGCCCCCAAACCCCAGTGCCTCCGGCGGCTGGGGGCTTTGCCCTCAGACCCCCAGCTTCCGGCAGCTGGGGGCTACGCCCCAAGACCTTCAAACACAGCCCCCCTATTGCGAATTTCTGGCTACGTGCCTGCTCCAGCTTACGTAGAGGCCAACGTAACGCAAATTTGCTACTTTCTAACTCGTGATTGCGTTATTAACCAAATAACATTCATGAAAAATTATTTAAAATGTTTAGAAAACCATCGTCAACAAATTTTACAAAAACAATTTTTTGATGAAAAACTTCCAAGAATCGAAAGAAACTTATAGTAAATCTCGAGAATATAGTCGCTGGCGGCATTATGGGCTGCCCTGGCCTAAAGTGAATATTCATCTGTTGCACATCAGCTGTGTACATCACTTGACGCGCTTGGTTGTGGAGGGCATTGTAATTGCAAAGTCCTAATATCCGTTAAACCCCTGTTACTGACTTATTGAACCCCTGGGGTTCAATTGAACCCAGTTTAACAACCACTGGCGTACGAAAGATTTTTGAAAGGGGGGAGGGGGGGGCGGGCAGGAAATTTGAGAATAATGAAGACCAAAAGAAAAAATTCTCCACTCAGAATCAGTTCGTTTTCCTGCCCAAAATTAGGTCAAAGACCAGAAGAAAAAAAAAAGGTCTTCACTCAAATTTATTCCAGTTTTTGGCCCAAAATTAGGTGAAGACCAAAAAAAAAAAAATCTTCACCCAGATTCTGTCCGTTAGCGTGCTCAAACTTTCTGCCCAAGTTACAAAGGGGAAGGGGGCATGCCGCAATTTTGCGTACTTTTCTATGCTAATTATACTATCCTGGCGACCCAAAGGGGGGGCTATGGCACCATGCCGCCCCCCCAAATACGCCCCTGTTAAGAACCACTGGGTTAGAAGAACAAACGTATGGGGCGGTGATGTGAAGATAGTCGACCAGTTGCCATAGATCGATTGAATTGTCTGTTTGTTTTGCTTGAATACTTTCAGAAATACTTGTAATTGATTACTTTTGAAACGACTACTTTTTTACTTTAACTCAGGTACTTTTTTTGGTCAGTACTTTGTGCTATACTTTAAATAGTTTTTTCGTCAGTTACGAAACTTTTACTTGATTATAATTTTTGAGCACTTTTTACACTACCGGGGAGGAATACCATACTTCCTTGAATAGAAACCGCGGCTACTATTTTTGTTTTTAAACGTTTGTACGGCTTCTATTCGAGGGCTGCTTTTATTCAAGGGTTGCTTCTATTTGTTTTTACATGAACGTTTTCGTCGTGAATTTGGTGCCCAGAAAGCGAAACAGCAAGTCAGCTGCAATTATATTGTTTATTTAATTAAAGACTCATAAACCTGGTTTTCAAGTGCTACCCTACCGCTAATTCGCGGTTTTATCATTGTCCGTTTATAAAGAAGCGGGTTTATCATTGTTTGTTGCAGCTTCTATTTAAGTGCGGCTTCTATAGTTTTTTTTAACTTAATTTCTGCGGTTTCTATTTAAAGGCGGTCTCTATTTAAGAAAATAGGTTTTAGATCCACATTTTGAAATTTTTTTTCCGCAACAGCTTAGCGGCGTTTTTTTCCTCTTCATTACATATCATAATTCTAGCTTTTTCAACTACAGGATGGCAACATTAATTTTGTTGAAACAAAAAAAATGTAAATAGAAACTAGACATTTACCATTTGCACGTTATTTTCTATCACATCTTAAAAAAAATATAAAGAATTGTCAAAGTCAATAATTTTGTAGTTTATCCGGCAATTTCTCATTTCAGAATGTCCAAATGGGGATCCCATCGTTCCTTGTGACGTTACACCATGTGCTACAGCGCTCTGCTCCTAGATTTCTCCATGTCATTTGTACAAACAACTACTGTGGAGGATGCAACGCCGTTTACACCTACAGAATTACTGGAGCAGTTATTTCCAGTGAGTCCTGCCGATTACCTCGTGAGCCTAGTGAAAAACTGACTAGCTATAGCCGCGGTTTCTATTCAAGGAAGTATGGTATTCCTCACCGGTGGTGTAAAAAGTACTCAGAAATTATAATCAAGTAAAAGTTTCGTTACTGACGAAAAAACTATTTGAAGTATAGCACAAAGTACTGACCAAAAAAAGATGAATTGAGCCTCGTTTGAAACATTTTGATCTTAAAATACCGATACGAAGCTATGATTTTTTTGTCTTGTTCATCTTTTTAGAGTAAGTTTACGGTTTTCGCTGTTACAGAAGTCTACGAGCAATAACTGAGTAGTTCTTTAAAATAACTTGAAACTGGTTTAAGAAAAGTTAATATTTGGCAAACGACGTTTCAGAGTGACGTAAAATTTCTTTCTGCTTTGTGACGCTCTTCAATTGCCATGACGTTTCCTATTGCTTTCAACAAATTTACCACTTTCCAAACGATCAAAATAATATACTATTATTTCTTGTTGTCAAACCATACGCTTTTTATTAGTAGACTGGAAACGGACAGTTTTGTCTTTTTTTTCTTTACGGTTCGTTTTTCTAGAATATGCCGATTCGTCCTATCAGCATAACTTTCTGCTTGACTTATTCTTCTAGGTTCACTCGCGCAAAAAAATTTGTCCCATCAAATCAGTCAAATTCGCGTGACAGCAAAAAAACTTCGCAACAAGAACAAGCTTTTTTCTTCAGTGCTCTTATCTTTTTCTCCGCGCGTCTGCTTCTAGACTACTAAATAAAGAATCTAGTCTAGTAAATAAGAAAATATGGTGAAACTAGAGGAAAAATGTAAGACGTTGTTGTTAAAAATCGGTTAATCATCATACGAAATATTCCTAAATTATCGTTTTTCATCTGTTTGCCGTTTTTTAAATCGTATATTGACAATTTTTCACTTTGCAGAGACTTCGTTTATTTTTGCACAACTGTGAGATAGCACTTCACTCACATATCTGCTTTCCCAATATTATTTATTGTTTACTAAACTGCTTCTACATCAAAAATATTAAACGTTTTTAGTTAACCACCGAATGACGGTTGTTCTCATTTAGAATGTCCTTCTGATAGACCACAAGCCGGATGCATCGGAGATTTCTGTTCGGAAACTTCTCCCAATTTTCCTGATGTCATCTGCTTTACACTGGTTGTGGCGGCGGCAATGCTGTGTTTCTGGACGCCAGGACGGGAGACGTGATTCCAAAATTTGCTTGTTCTTCGAATTGTAAATTCATCTTTTTTTGAAGTAGCTTACTACATGTTATGGTAATGCAATTAAAATACGCAGAAAATTGTATCGATAAAAATCTACGCAGTAATGTAGAAAATTTATTACAGACAAAAGTTTGAATGAGTACAAATTGCATATCATTATAAGCTCAATTGGAGTCATAAAATATTAATAAATTTCTGGTTCAAAAAGTCGCGATTGCATCGACAGCTCCCAACCATTAAAAGGGTCAGCAGATATCTGTCAAATTAACGCGATAGCGGTAAACAATATATAACACGTTGGAATGCTTGTTGAAAAGTGAACTGCGGCAGTGGAATGGTTGACGCCTTGCCTGCGTTAAAGATCTGGCTAGATTCAAAATCAAATCAAATCTTTTTTCATACTCGCTGTATTACGCCGAAGCGTGTAACGAGTTGGCGGGGCCCATCTCCACGTCATTGCGCCCGGACAACACAGCTTTTTTCGAAGAAATGCCGCATCGACGACGAGCCGTTGGCAACACACTGTCCAATTTGACCGGTCCGAGATTTGAGCCGCAGACTCAGGGGTACCGGAACGTCGGCAGGCAAAGGGGGGCAGCTTTTACAAACGGCACCTTCAAAATTGTACGTAGGGTCACTTTGCCAACATTGCTCTTTAATAATACCAAAGCACTTCAACAAAACCAGAGTACTGAGTACGTTGCATAAACACTAAAAAATAGCAACAAACGACTTATCGTTTAAGTAAGAGAAGGTTCAGCCACCAGAGACCTTTGGGGGCAACGCCTCCAACCGCCGGAGGCAAGGGGCTGGTAGCAGAGCCTCCAGTCTAGGAGATTTTGCAATTTTTTTGAAAAAATAACTTAATTTTAGGCCTATTTTAGCAAAAATTAATGCGTTTGAAACGTGGCTTAGGAATTAGCAATGCAAAAACATGATTAAATTGGCTGCGCAAATGGGCTGTGAGGGTGGTGGTCACTGGTAAAATGTAAGCCTTTTTATTACAAGCTGGTAAATCACACAATAAAAAAAATTACAAGTTTTAACCTAATTCATCTGCATTTATAAAAAAAAGGTAATTTTGGAGATGTTCATTCCCAACTCCACCGAGTATTTCACTGTTCAGTCTGCCCAAGAATTGGATTTTGCTCTTGTTATTGCAGTGAATTTTATGTGTTAGAAGGTTTTCTTATACTTCTCCGGTTTGAGCAGGGGAGTCCGGACTTCTGGAATGCGTCACTGGTAGCGCCAGCGTCGATCGTTCCAACTAGGGCTACAAACAAAGTTAGAAACTTTAGTGACTTGAAAATAATGCTTTGGCCTACAGACATAGAGGATCCCTGAGTTCTAAGTTTGAAATTTTGTAGCACCCTATCTTCCTAGCGTCAGTTTAAACTGACGGAACTAAATCGGATGTCACAGGCTAACCAAATTCCACAAGAATGCTCATTTATTTCACGTTATTTAGAAACCATTTAACGCAAGCAATTTGTTAGGTGGTGACAATTTCACCGAAAATGTTCAAGTTAATGAGCATAAAACAAACATGAGAAATATTGATCTGCGCTTTTTTCATTTGCTTTTTTACGGATTTTTAAGATTAAGATTTGAGTTAGAGTTTGGGTAAGGCTTGGGGTTAGTTTTAGAGTAAGAATTTAAGTTGCGTTAGAATTAAAAACAGATAAAAATTTTTGGTAAAATAATCTCTTCAAATTTGTTATTATCAATTTAAGGAAATTTTTTGCGCGACGTAGGAAGAATATTTTTTCATAAATTGAAAATTGTAATGCATTTTGGATCGACAAAAAAATTTTTTACGTTTTATTTTAAGAAAGAGCTCTTTTGGTTCACGAAACACTAAACTTTAATCACGAAAATGTTTTTTGTAGCTCCAGTACTCTTTTGCGTGTCGTCAATTTATTCGGGCAATACTGCTACCTTGCCCCTCCTGGTAAAAGGGCAGTGGGGGCAGGTGGGGCCCCCGTTCCGGCTCCACTGCGCAGACCTCTCGCTCCAGAGACGAACGCGTTACCGCTCGACCAACTGGCGGTATCTGACGAGATTTTGACACCACATGTTTGTCTCGAGTTGTTTCGGGGAGAATATAAATTTGAACCCCATTTGCAGGAATATTTGCGGACGTACTGCAACAGATTTGGCTTCTTGCGATGTATTGTCGTCTATTTAACTCAAATAGAGGTGTAGCGAATTTCTTTCACTTTTAATGATAAGCTATAAACAGCATCCAGAGTCTTATAGGCACAATCAAATTTTTGATTAACAGCTTCAGAATCGACATTCTTCTTTTATTCCTTGTCAGTACAGCTAGTATGAACATTAGCATGAAAAGGCAAAGAATCGCAAATTAATCAGACCATAACAAAATAATTTTTCTTTTCCCGAAAATACTAGATATTACTGTTGTTTAATGAATAGTTAAATACGAATGGCTTTCAAGCGCTTTATAGCATATGCACAAAATTTATAAATTTATTTCAAGCTTCAGTTCAGAGTTGTAAACGGGCCGACAAGTTCAGGCCCGATCCCGGCCCAAACCCGAAAACTAATTTTTGAAGCCCAAATCATGCCCCCCAAACAAACGAAATTTAAGTTAGGTCTGAAAAATTTAGCAACGATGCCAAGCTATTTTGATTATACTTTTGTGCACCTAAGACAAAAAGCACGTTTCAGTCCCGAATTAAGCCCGAAATTTTTGTCAACTTTAAGCCCGAACCTGGCCCGAACCCGATCCGAAAAGCCCGGCCCAATTTACAACTCTGCTTCAGTTGAACGTTTTCTTATTTTAACTCCGTTTTTTTTCAATTGCTAATAGTTGTACCAAATAATATACATACTATTGATCAGTAGTGAAATTTTTAAATTAAAACTACCAGTGACTTACTACGTTTGAAAAGTTAGTAACTAAATATTGGCGTAACCGACAAGTTTGACGTCCTTCGTGGTCGACTCCTGGGAAATCATGACGACTTCCACTACAAGGGTTCAGCGATTTTTTCACTTGTTTATTTTAAGTACCACAAGTGAAAAATTGTTTATTCCTTACAAACCCTCTGCCGCTGTGCAAGCCCTTAAGGTTTGTCAAGTTCGGCTAAGAGTCTGGTCCAGCTGGGGAAAAACTTTGTCAGAGAAGCTGAGGGCTGCCAATGAGAGCTAAAAGCTCGAAACAGCGCTGTCCAGCTCTGTGCGTAAATATTGACGTGTTATTTACTAACAGTAAACTCCCCTGATTGTTTGGCAACGTTGGATTGTTTGGTGACGCCATCTGATAAATTTACCCGTTGTCTCGGATTTCCTGGGGCAGTGCCTCACCGACCAGGCACCTGCGCAGTCTCGTTTATTCTGACCCTGTGATGGGAAGAGTTCTCAGTAATGAAGAATGTGCATTTGGTAAGTTTGATGATATTCTGCAGTATACTGTGCGTTCAATTGTCGAGTGGTTGGGCTATGAAATGAAATAACAAGTGAAACGGTTTTTTGTTGCTTGGACTTTGAACTACTAGTTTAGATTAAACTGCCAATCCCTAAAAGAGCCACTCCCCTGAAGATCCCGACGGCGAAGCAGTCAACTGGCGGCATTATTTATGTGTATTTTGTTGCTAATTTTATTCCATTTTAGAAAACATCATTTTAGTCTCAATCTTGGTGTATGGCAAATTGCAAACAATTTTGTCTTTAAATAGTTTCCTAAGATTACAACTAAATGGTTATCATGAACTGTTAAGTTAAAAATAAGCTTGGCTATTCTTTGCTAAAAAGCTTAAACATGACTTATACTCCGTGAATTGAATAAACTTTTACAGAATCCAGAATTTTTGTGTTAGATACTGCAAAGTGATGGTATTCTCGTATTTTATAACTTAATTGGAGAAAACGGATTGCTAATTTGCCTCTACAATATCACAATAACTTTCATTTGTTTTGCTGCGTCATAATTTAAGTGTTGGCAGTGGCCAGGATGTCACGGCATTATGACCAAAAAATACTGCAAAAATAAATCTTTTTGCTTTTCTAAGAGATGACGTGATAGCCAGGGGCGTATTTAGGGGGGGTCATTGGGCCATGGCCCCCCTCTTTTGGGTCGCCAGGATTGTATAATTAGCATAGAATAGTATGCAAAATTTTTTTTTTTTGGTCTTCACCTAATTTTGGGCCAAAAACCGGACTAAATTTGAGTGCAGACCTTTTTTTTTTTGGTTTTCACCCAAGTTTGGCAGGAAAACGGACTTGGTTTTGGGCTGGAAAATTTTCATTCTGTTCTTCATTACTCTCAAATTTTCTGAAATTTCCTGCCCCCCTTTCGAAAATCCTGCGTACGCTACTGGTGATAGCATTTCGTGAAGTTGAAAGATCAATATGTATCCCAATCTAAGCAGACGCGTAAAGCTGGAACGCAACAATTTGAGTGCCATTCTTCTTACATACACTTTGTTCTATGAGAAAATTTTAAGTTAAGCTTGGCTATTCTTAAATTTTCCTCAATTTTCAGCCTCATTTGTTCTTAATTCATTTTTAAATTTCATTGGAGAACAAAATAGCATTTTAATACATTGCTGCTTAGATGAAAGTTGTCTTTTGGTTTATGGCATGATTATTGAAATAGTCTCAGGCAAATCAACAATGGCAACATAGAACAGACCAGGAAGAATTTGTTGATTACGTATACAATTGCGTAGTACTGACCAGTGTTTATAATTTTTTTTTTTTTTTTTCATGCCGAATCGTCGAGGATGGCATTGTTTGTCATTTGTTCTTAAATTTTGAGTCAAAATAAGCCTTGTGTTCTCACAAAATTGCTCTTAATAAAATGTGTATTACGTGGAACTTAGCGATTGACTTGATCACAGTTTAGGCCTTAAATACTGTCGGTTCTTTAAGGGGAATTATAAGGCCCTTAAATAACCAATTGGTGTGGGCTTTTCGATTAATTAGCTTCTACTGAATCTTTGCAATTTGCGAGATATTGTAGACCCTTCTACACCAGTGGACAAATGCAGCAATTGCCTCGTGCTCCGAATTTTGAGGTCCCCAAGCAGCAAAAATATTTTTTGCTCTGCTTTGCGATTTGTACGAGCATTGGTGTCCCTATTGTGATCTTTTACAGTTTTGATTTTCAACAAACTTTTGCTCGAAAAAGAAGCAGACTTGGATTTGCCGTGAACCCCAAGAATTTTATAGATAGCGGTACCGAAGATGGAAACCGATCGGGTTACCAGTCGGGTCGAGATTCTTCGACCGGCCGGTCAAGCCGGTTGAAATACCGGTCAAATTCTCTTTTCTTGCGACTGAAAGACATTTAAGCACTCGAAATATACAGTACATTAATTTTTATAATAAATTATACTTTTTATAAAAAAAACAGTATTAACAAACCACACCTTTTGAAAGCATTTATTGAATGGTTTCAAGCTGTGACTAATGTCTTGTGACCATTAAGACATGCACATCCAGGGGCGTAGTTAGGGGGGGGCATTGTCCCATGCTCCCCTCGTTTGGGCCACGGCACATAGCAAAAAAGTGCAAAATATACGCTAAAATCGCGTAATCAGATTATAATAAAGCATGCATGTGGAAGAGGCTTACGCTACCTGGCATTTTAGCAACATTTTCATCAACTTGAGAGTAGAAGTGACGCATATTTGAGATTTTTTAGTACATGCTTAAAATCTTGCCGCTTTGAAAAGCTTTTTTCAACTTAAATTTACCACACTCTCCACTGGGCAAGAAAGACATAGTTCTTATTTTTTATGTCTAACTAGCCATGGCTTGTTTTGAAGTAGCATTAGTACAAACTGCAGGTGCACATTATATTTCGAATGTTTTCTAGCCAATGTCATAACAGTTAAATGTTTGCTGCTCGGCAAATTGCAAATAATCTGTCACCAATAGCAAAAAAATTTTAACTTCTTATCGTGACTTTACGCATAATATCATTAAAAAGAACGTCTAATAATTTAGCTTTTACCCTGCAGTTCTTTTTATTTTTTGTCGTATTTTGTGTTCGTTTTGTGCTGTTCAAAGCAGGGACTTTCATACCGAAATTTTATCTAAAAAGATCCAAAAATTGAGTTACTTTTGCAAAAAACGCAAAATTTTTTTTTTTCTGAGACCTCCGTCCGGAGTCGCAAACTTTGAAAAGTTTTCATTAGATGCAATGAACAGTGAACAAAAACCTTTTGTAAAAAAACCGGTCGACCGGGCCCGTCAGAAACCGATCGACCGGCCCGGTCGATCAACCGGCCTAGATTTTGAATACCGGTCGGGTCGAGAAAACCCTGACCGGTTCCATCTCTGACCGGTACATTATTAAGCAAAGTAATTTTAGCTGCATCAACACAGCGACAGGGCCTCAGAGAAAAATTTTGTGGGGGAATACGAAGACTGAATATTACCCGCAATTAGGTGAAGACAAAAAAAGGTCTTCACCATATTTGGCCTGGACACCGAACTAGGTGTTGGCTATCCCTAATAATTATGTGACCATCCTACTACTTGGATGCGCGTGAACTTATAGGTTCTGAGGTTCTCCCGGATGCGATGTACTCCCTCAACCCCATCTCATAGGCCATGCATAGTGATTCCGGTAGCAAGGGGGGACTGCACAAATGAATCAGATGATAGTTTTATTGCGGTAAACAAGCCCTTTATATTAAACTTTTCGGTCGCAATACAGTCAAACCTCGGTTTAACGGACAAATGCGGACCAACGACAGTCCGTTGTTGGAAAAAGTCCGTTAAACGAAAACGCAGTGTTCCTCACTCTGTTACAATTGTGTGCACCTCAAACTCAATGAGCAAAACAAGCTGAACAAGCTGACTGATACGTCTTGTGATGTCACAATGCAAGTAAACGGGGAATCATTATGTCTCTGCGACAACGTAGCACGATTTCTCGTTTCGTCGGCTATTGATTTTCGCTTGTAACAATTACATGTACAGCAGTCTATGCTTACGGAACGGTAAAATCCGAATTCCGTTAAATCGAGGTCCGTTAAATCGAGGGTTGACTGTATGTCTCATGTAAGCGGTGTTTGTTATTGTGATTAATGCTTAGATAGTTACTGTTTTTTGTCCGTCGCTTGCGGACATAGCCCGGAGCTGTTTCGTGGTCTGTGTGTTTTCCGCTACACTCAGTTTTTTTTGTTACTTCCACAGCTGCATCAGACCACGAAGGTTTGTAATATTTCCTTTCGTAAGCTATAGGGCGAACGCAGGAAAAATTAAACCTTTGAACCGTAATGAAGCACGACGTTAATGGCATTAATAATTTTTGTTGATGGAAAGAATTTTAGCAAAATTGAAAGCAGACTTTCTCAATTTGCAGCTGCAGCAAAGATAAAATAAAGACTTAAAACGGAAATTTTGAAAAATGCAGTTTGAGTTCAGACGCAAAATCACAATTACAAGTACTTTTTTATTTCACTTCTTTTTTTGAGAAATGATTTTAGCGACAGTAATACGCTAACTTGACAACCAAGCAGGATATCCACAACACGATCAAGTGGTTCAAGTTACAACGGAAATTCCTGAAACGGCCTTTATAAGAAGGTGCAAAACTTGTCAAATAAATTTGGTCAGAGTTCCAGTGAGACTTGTGAAATGGAATTACCTGATTATTACTATATTATCAGTTATCATCGACTGAACTCTAACCATGTGAAAATAAAATCCAAGGCGTTTTGCGAAAAGAAATCAATGCTTCTTCTCGCCTCGGCAAAAGATTTAAAGCTTAATAGGGCTTAAATTACCCACTGAATTCTGACCAACTTTAACCCCATTGGTACGGGAGGGAGGGCAAATTTGCCCCCCCTCTTAGTTATTTTAATATAAACAAAACTTTTGCTTTGATGCACCCTGACTTTGAATCAAATTTAATAACACACATTTTCAGAAAGTTTGAGGTCAGCCAGACAACTGGAAGTGACGTCATTTTTGCCTTTGTCAGAGGCACCTAAGAAGTTTCATGCTGTTTTGAGCACAACGAAAGCTTATCAGTGCGCGTATTCTATTCATTGTACTGCATATTCATTATCGATGCTAATCTTTAGCTGGAATAAAATATTTTATTTACTGATAAATGCATTGCATCATCCCTACGTCATTGATGACGTCATAATTCAAAAATAATGTTTTTTTTGCTGTTTCTCAAAATAAACTGTGTTTGCATAAAAAAAATAATCATTTTCATCAGCTGTTGAATGATATAATGAAAATAATACTGTAGTATTCTAAAATTTTGCAATTATACTATATCTTGGTTATAAAAAAATACAAATAATAATCAACACCATACATTAAAGATGACATCATCATGCATGTGACGTCATCATGCATGTGGCCCCACCATCTGCGGTGACTTTATCAGAGATGTCTTTGAAAAAACAATAGGCCAAACTGAAAATAATGTTTAGCAATATTTAGGCAAATTTGCATGGTGTTATAAGAATTTACTGGGTTTGGTGACGTCATCATCGTTTTCGTGACGTCAAAACCTCCAAATATTTATTTTTTAAAATTTAACAAAAAATAGCTTCAACATGCAAAAAATCTTACTTCTATCACTTACCAATCGGTTTTTAGATAGGGCTGCAAATTTGCCCCCTGTACCAATAGGGTTAAAACATTTAAATCAGTTAATCAGCAGGGTATACAACTTTACCTCATTTGAGATTTTTTATTACGTAGATCTTCGTTGAGAAATACGCTTTTTGGCCCTTGCATTCGTATTAATTTCGGCTTTTTAAACCCTTGGATTCTTTTAATTTCGGTTTTTAAATCCAGGTAGTATGAAATCCACCGCAATAATTTGCAATATGATGAAACTAAGTTTTTTTGAATGCCTTCTGTAAGTATTCGTTTATTTAGCTAAAACCTACTAAGCTGTTTGGCCAAGATTTTCTAAATTTAATTTAAGTTTGTATTGTTTTATTCACAGTGGTGGGCAAGTTACTTTTTAAAAGTAACTAGTTACAAGTTACAGTTACTTGTCAAACAAGTAACTAAGTTACAGTTACAGTTACAAATTTGAAAAAGTAACTAGTTACAGTTATTTTTAGTGATTAAAAATTTGGACTAAAACTTTAACTACAAACTCCAAATACGAAACTTGGAAACTTAAACGTTATTCTTAAAGTTGACCCAAAAACTTGATCCAGAACCCCAAACAAAATTTTACCATAACAGATGAGATAATCCTTAACCCCTCTAATTCTTCTTGCTCCAGCCTCTTGAACTAGGTTGCACTGATTAGAAATACATTTCACTGAAATTGCAAACTAACACTGATTGCTAGTACAAGTACAGCTGTGCAGTAGGCATACTCAGCACTGAATCCCCAAACGGTTTCGATCAACAGAAAGCGAAGTTGGAAAACTATCACTGCCTTCACTTCAACCAGCAACCACATGCATAGTCCAGTGAACACAGTGAAGAAAACATGGATAAAAGGTTATGGTTGATCAGACATGCTACTGTGCGTCCTGTGTTGCCAGTGTAATACAATTATTTTGAAAGAAATTCATAAAAAATCTGTAATTTGCTTCAAAGCATGCAGTACAAAAAGTAACTGTAACTTTTATTAGGGCTCTAAACTGGTAACTAGTTACAAATATCGTTACATTTGAAAAAAAGTAACGAAGTTACAGTTACAGCTACTAAAAAGTAACTAGTTACAATTGTAACTAGTTACTGCTCACCACTGTTTATTCATAAGGGTGAAAATAGACTCGAAGACTACTATGATCAATTTGCTTCCTCCTTATTGCCTGGAATTATCACTATCATAGTCTTGTTTGTACACTAATTGTTATTTTATAACTGCGCTGGCTCTGAAAATAAACAATATAGGCTACTGCTAAGGAAGCTTAAAATACGGCAATTTGCGTCATCTTTGCAAAACTTTTACAATTTACATTAATTAGTAGAATGGAATCATTTCGAGAATAATCATTAACGTAAAATGTTTCCGTGTTATGCTTTTCAGAATCCTCAGCTTGTGCCTCATGTACCTTGGGGTAAGGCGATGATCTTTTTCCAATGTCCCTGCAAAGCAGGCCTGGACAATATACGGCCCGCGAAGTCTTTTATTGGGCCCTCGAAATTCGGCCTTCGAAATGGCCACAAAGCTCTTTATTGCTGTTCCCGAAATTTTTACCCTCGAAATAGAGAAAGCAGTTTGCAAGGCCTTTTCAAGTGGCCGAACAAATAAAGCTTCAAAAATGTAATTACTTTGGCAAAAGGAATGTTCAGCTTATTTGAGATCACTTATATACAGTATGTGAACAAACGCTCTCACTACTCAACTTTAACTGAAACAACCAACTTTCTTCGCGTACTGATGGGCATCTAAAAGAAATAATTATTAACAATATTTTGTTGAAGCATCGAGCTTAATTATGCTGAGCTTGCTGCCAACAAAAGGTGTAACATTTCACAATAAACTTTTTTTTGAGATTTGTGTTTATTGTTGACATATTGTCAATGCTTGCACTGCACCTTACATTTGGATAATTTGCTATGATTTGTCCCTGCTTTGAAAAGTTTGCTATTCCTAAAAAATAGCGATTACGGTTACACTCAAATAAAAGGTGAATGGAACAGTAAAGAAAAGTTTTTCCTGCAAATAAGTATCAAAAAACAACAATTAGAAGTTTCGCATGCACGAGTACAGATAAAGATGTAACTGCTGTTTTTTTTGATAGCTACAACAGCGAAAGCATGCGGCCTACGACAAGAAGGTATGTGTTTTCATGGCCTTCGTACTGCAGCGAGTTGTGCAGGTCTGCAGTAAAGAGTCTACTCCTTTTACCGGAAAACTGCATTACTGTTGTCATCAAGGATGGCAGTACGTTACGGTACGTAGGTACGGTATGGTACGCCTCAATTCTTGCTAACAAGTACGGTACGCTGGTACGGCACGCCTTTTTTGCAATGGTACGGGTACGGTACGTTGGTACGCTCTTTGAAATAAAAACATAAGACTTTTTGCACATTGCACCAGGTTTTTGTTGACAGTAGTGATGGAGTTCTCGAGACCGGTCTCGGGTCTCGAGACTGTCTCGAGACACATTTTTGAAAGTCTCGTCTCGGTCTCGCCTCGGACTCGGACTTCAAGTCTCGATCTCAAGTCTTGGTCTCGAAAAGTTATGGTCTCGAAATATGAGAAGTCTCGAGACTCAAAATCTTGATTAGGAGTAGGAGAAAAATTTTGAATTTAATTATGTAATGCAAGCAACGCAAACAAAGATTCGATTGACTTTCTAGGTCTTAACACCTTTTTAATTGCTTTCCAACAATTTCCTGTATTTATTCATTTCGGTCAATTTTTATTTATTTTCGTCAATGCTTTTAAACTGAGATCGTGAGAAACAAAGTTTTGCAATAAAACCTCAATTTTTGATAATAGACTACTCAGTGGGAGATACTTGAGGTTCGAAAAACTCAGGTAGAGCCGTGGGAGAAAACTGCTCGACCTGATATTCATTATTATCTTTGTTATTTACTTATGAAAGTTGTGATGTAGAACAGTCTGGAGGGGAAGAAGCCGCTTAAGCGGTATTATTTGATGTTGATCTTTGTTGAAGGTGCTAATTGCCGCTGTCTACATTTTTGCTTTCTGTAAGTAAATGCTCTAAACTTTTTCTCGTTCAGGTTCCTTGCACGTGGACCGAGTTTTAGGTGGTAGCTTTACAGTGCGATGAGGTTTGGTCAGGGAAGGTTAATCAGGACAGCTCAGACCCCAAAGTGATTGTTTTCAGTCTCATTCTGTTGAACAGATCTTTCGTAGTATGATACAGTTAAGATTGCAGACTCAGAATGATGAACTTAAGTCTACTTTACCACTGCTTTTTTGTAAATATCAAGCATTAGGAGTAACAATTAGGTCCAGAGAAGATTAAAATAGATTGAGGTATAAACCTGAGGTATAAGCATGGGCCACCGAATGGGGAAGACGCGTGACCAGGGCCTCATAGAGAAAGTTTTCCAGGGGGTACGGAGATAGACGCCGGGGGCCCAAAATTGAGTGAGAAACTTACAGATCACTCTGAAAAGGTCTTCACTCAAATTTGGTCCGATTTTTTGGCCAGAACTAGCTGAAGAGCAAAAAACAAAAGGTCTTCGCTCAAATTTGGTCCGATTTTTTGCCCAAAATTAGGTAAAGAGCAAAAAAAAAAAAGATCTTCACTCAAATTTGGTCCGATTTTTTTGCCCAAAATTAGGTACAGAGCAAAAAGAAAAAAAAAAAAGGAAAAAAAAGAAAGTTCTGCCCAAAATTAGGTGAAGAGCAAGAAAAAAAAAAAAGGTCTTCGCTCAAATTTGGTCCGATTTTTTGCCCAAAATTAGGTGAAGAGCAAAAAAAAGGTCTTCACTCAAATTTGGTCCGATTTTTTGCCCAAAATTAGGTAAAAAGCAAAAAGAAAAAAAAAAAAAGGAAAAAAAAGAAAGTTCTGCCCAAAATTAGGTGAAGAGCAAGAAAAAAAAACAAAAACAAAAGGTCTTCGCTCAAATTTGGTCCAGTTTTTTGCCCAAAATTAGGTGAAGAGCAAAAAAAAAAGGTCTTCACTCAACTTTGGTCCGATTTTTTGCCCAAATAACAGGGACAGAAAAAGGGCAAGGCAGAGAAAAAAATTTTGTTTAAAACTTGTCGCGACAACCTCCACTCTTCCGGGCCCCCCTGAGCCCGGGCCCGGGTACGATGTACCCCCTGAACCCCCCTCTCGCAAACTCAAGTATTTGCAATACATTACGGTGTTTGCCGCGTACTAGGACCACTACGTTACTGAATCATTCATCTTGATGTATTGTTTATGAAAACACAATCGCACATTCCACCACAGCCTTCTTGTCATTAAAATAATTATCTGAATGCAACTGCTTTAGCAAGCCCGCTTTATTTGAAATTTAAACGACCGGTCAGCGTTAGTAGATACAGCCACTGGCATCGGGGCGTGAGGTCTGCCTTTCGATTCTTGGTCCGGTCAAAAGCGGACGTAGTGTCGCTAACGTCTCGCCCCGCTGCGATGTTTCTTTGGTGCAGTGTTGCTCAATGCTGTGCACTAAGTCGCAAGTTTATGAAAACTTTTATTTTAATTTGATTTAGCAACTCGCTTCAAAATCTAATTCCTCTAGATTGGTCCTCGAGCAGTTTGGTAATAAAACTTAAGCAAATTTAAGATGCATTTTATATGAAACGAACAATGGCATCGAACTGCAATTTCTCTACTTTGAAGACGGGCGCTTGACAGTTGAGCTACGCTATCATCTCTTCATATGCTTGTGAATAACCCGTGGCCCAAGTTCGTTTTTTGGTTTATGGTCGTTCTACTGTATTGCTATTGGCCGTTTGTTTAAGGAAAAATTATGAAAAGGGTTGTCAATAGTCAATACGAATAAGTTTTGCTTCTAAAATCTCGGGTCTCGAAGTCTCGTCTCGGTCTCGAACAAACTCACGGAGTCTCGATCTCGGTCTCGAACATTTTTTCAAGCCTTGGTCTCGGGTCTTGGTCTCGAATTTTTTCCAAGTCTTGGTCTTAGTCTCTGTCTCGACCATCGGGGTCTTGACTACATCACTAGTAGACAGAGGCAAAAAACAGCTGAAACCGACGCTAAATGTGTAAATTGAGATCGCTGATTCATAGGTTAGTGATTTCAAAGTCAGTTAAAGTTGCGAGAGGGGCGCATTTAGGGGGGGCATGATGCCATGGCCTCCTCCTTTGGGTCGCCAGTACAGTAAACTTAGCATAGAATATTATGTAAAATTGCGGCACGGCCCCCCCTTTGCAACTTCGGCAGAAACTTTGAGCACAAAAACGGACAACATCTGGCTGAAGAGTCTTTATTTTTGGTTCTCACCTACTTTTCTGCCTAAAACCAGACTAAGTCTGAGTGAAGACCTTTTTTTTGGTCTTCACCTAATTTTGGGCAGAAAAACGAACTGATTCTGAGTGGAGAAATTTTTCTTTTGGAATGCATTATTCAAAAAATTCCTGCCCCCCCCTTTCGAAAATCCTGCGTACGTCACTGGTTGCGAGTAGTTAAAAGCAAGGATGGCAGTATGGTACGGTACGTAAGTACGGTACGGTACGCCTCAGCTTTTGCTAAAACGTACGGTACGCTGGTAAGGTACGCTTTTTTTGTAATGGTACGGTACATTGATACGGTACGCTTCAAAAATTGAACTAAAGTACGTTACGCTAGTAGGGTATACGGTTCAAGGTGCGAGGTACGTAGTACGCAAATTCTGAACGCACCGTACCGTACTGCCATTCTTGGTTGTCATGTTTCTATTACCTTTTTAAGTTAAAATCACAAAAGCGAAGAAAAATTTAAATTTCAAGTCGCAAAATACCTTAGATGTTCGGCTTTAGAATTAATAACTTTGTGTTCAGCCTAAACCTAAAGTATTCTATACAATCATTCCTGCCGTGAATTAAAATGAAATTTATCGCGTTATTTTTGTCTTGTTTTTTCTACTCATTGGCTCAAGGTAAGATTCACAGCAGTTTAAGTTATAAGTAAGGCCTAAAAATCATCACCCTGAATCACTGCTCTTCAACTTTTTTGTACGTGGTATACCTTTTTTAATTTTGCAAGAATTTTGTTTACCTTTCAATTAACAATGTATTTATACTGTCTGTATATAAGCAGTCTGTAGATGTAAGCTTGCTAATCACTTCTAGAAAAGTTACATAGCAGACTATTAACATAAATTTTTTTACAAGGTGAGGTAGCACTTCCCTCACTTATCTGCTTTCCTTTTAGGCTAGTGCTACATCAGCATCTGAATTCATACATGGCTTATCCTGGCAACCCACCCGAATCTTCAATCCACACACGAGGGCAATTTCTGCACTTGCCATCATACCCTCTTCTCAGATTACTCTGATCATAGTCTGACAAGAAGGTCACCATGCAGAAAGAGGGTTCTCGACCAGTATCACACTGGCACTGCACTTAGTTCAAAACGCATGCGCTAGCATCACTAAGCAGTTTTACTTCCAGTAGCACAGCCTCCGAAAGCCATAGCACCTCTCACTATTGGCCTGCCAACCAAAATAAGAATAGAAAAAATATCAAGTTTTGTAGCACCTCTGAGACTGTCTTTTACACGAAAATATGCTCAAAAATGATTTAAGGCATACTTTGAAGTGTTTATTTAGGGGGTAAAGGGGGCTAATTTGTCAAAAAATAAAACTCCTAACTTAGAAAAAAAACTTTAAAAACTGGTCAAGAATTGGTATTGAAATTTGATCGGTTATTGAAAAATGCTTAGCACAGGTTCTATCAAAAAATATAATTCATAAGTTCAGAAATAGGGGGATAGTTACATGTATTTACCAATCATTTATCTCAAACTTCCTTCCATTAGCCTCCTGATTACATCTTTCTTTATAAAATATAGACGAAATAGATTGCTCCTCGGGAGTTTTATTGAACTACTGGTATAGATTTTATGATTTACCAGCTTGTAAATAAAAGAACTGAAATAATTCTAGCAAAAACTACAGTACCTCCCATTTAGCCCGTATATGCAACTAGTCAGAGGTGGAGTTCTCGAGGACACCCTTAGCCTCGAGGACGTCCTCAAGGACACATTTTGATGTCCGTGGCCTTGGCCTCAAAGGTCAAGTCCTTGGCCTCAAGTCCTCGAAAATTGCCCTGCCCTCGCTCGAGGACAGCACTGTTTTTTGAATAGTTAAAATTTTGCAGATCGCCTGAAAAAGTTTTGTTGAAGACGTTTTATTTCGGCGAAAACCTAAAATTTTTTTGAAGACCTCTTTTTTTTGGAGAACACTAGCGCTTGTGTCCGTGGTCCTTGGCCTCATGCATTCCTCTCCTTGGCCTCGAGAGGGTCTGTCCTCGGAAGGGCTGTCCTTGGCCTTGGCCTCGGATTTTTTTTGTGTCCTTGGCCTCGAGCCTTGTGTCCTCGACTCCACCTCTGCAACCAGTGTAATCATTTTAGAAAGATTTACTTCGATAGTCTAGGTCTCACACTAGAGATGCTAACGTGTTTCGAAACAATCTTACGTCATCTTCACGACGTTACAAAAATTTTTTTGATTGTAACGCAGTGAAGATGACATAATACTGCGTCGAAATATATAAGTATCACCAGTTTGAGATTACAAGCATCAAAGTAAATCTCTCTACAGTAAAATGTTTAACTTTGTAGCCTTTTTGCTAAATTGCTTAAGCTTTCCTACATAGTTGAATCATGTTTTTGCACTTTTTGCAGTGCTAATTTCTATGCCACGTTATAATGACATTAATTTTTATCAAAATAGGCCTAAAATTAAGTTGGTTTTGCCAAAAAAATACAGTACAAAATTTTCAAGCGCTGGGGGCTACGCCCCCAGACCTCGTGACAACCCTCCCCCCACCCCACTGCAGATTTCTTGCTACGCGCCTCTTCTAAAGGGTTCTAAAACTAACGTTTTTCACCGAATACCAATACGTCAGAAACTTATGACGAGTAATCGCTTAATTGTGATGAGCAATACGCAACTATAGGATTTGTATAAGAAGTTAATTTAGCAAAAACGTACAATTTCGAAGTTTGCACATTGGTTTTGCACTGTTCGATACTGTTACTTTAATTTTCCAATGGAAAATATACTCAAAAATACGTATAGAATTAATTTTTTTTGCGTTAAAAAGGAACGCAAATCGAAGCAGTACACATATACCCTTTCTCGGTTGTATACCTTGATTTTGAACTGAATCTAAAGCAAATTCCAATCAAATTAGCAAACCAGTAAATTAACAAAATGGTGTTTTATAGTGAGAAGACCAGGGTTCTTTCAAACAAACTTTAATGAATTTGAATTTTATATGATTTTTGTCAATAGATAGACCTAACGTTACCGATATTTTAGTGCAAATGTTTGAAACGTTTTCAAAATCGCTTACTGGGTCGTTATATCTGACAGCAAATTTATTGTTCCATTGTAGCTAGCCCAGAGTTGTAAGTCGGGCTGAGATTTTTGGGTCAGATTTGAGTTTAAGATTGACAAAGTTTCAGGTTTAATTTGGACCAGATACGGACACTAGTGTTTAGGTGCTACAAAAACGTACAATAACTTTGCAACGTTGAATGAAGACTTCATTTAAACATTAACACAGTTATTAGCGCGCAATGATTAATATTATTCCATCTCAATTAATAGTCTTATTTAGCAACAAACGACTTAAGTTGTTTAAAGGACAGCCTGGACTGGAGTCATTAACTGCATACGTTTTTAGACCAATCATAACTTTCGAACTTTTTCAGGCCTGGGGCCCACATACTATGGTCTTCAGAAAAACACGCACGTTCGTGTTTCTTGAAAATGGCATGCTATGGTTATCACAAAAATTTCTGAATCTTGGTTTCTAAGATTTTTATTTTTTCCGAGAATTTGTAAATATTTCACGTACGAAAAAATCTTCAGCCGAAGATTTTTTTTTCGGCCAAAGATTTTTTATTCGGAAATTTTTACAATTTTGAGTTGTTTTTTTTCCGAAAATATTTATTGTTCATCCCAAGATTTTTTTGTTCGGTACTGCCATTTTTTGTTCGAACTAATTTTTTTTTCTTCGGAAAAAAAACTGAAAATGGGTCAAAATGTTTGTTAATTAGCCTGAATCTTCCGATAAATTCACCAATGCTCTAGACCAATCGTAAAATTTTTCAAAAATTTTTTGCTGGCAATTACACAGGAAAAACGCAAACTCACGTTACAACATGACAAAAGACAAAATCATAACAATAAAATTTAATATACTTGCAATAGAGATAGAGACTGCCATGCTCACGCCACCCGGCTATCAGAACAGGCAAAACAACTTACAAAAACGAACATTCTGTACATAGTTGAAACTAAAAAATAAATTATATTGTAACTTTTTCAAATAACAATCCACCTAAATTTCGCCAGATTTTACCCGACAAAGCACTTTTGAAAAAAAATAGCAAGAAAAAATGCTCATTGAACATTTTATTGAATTTGATTTAGGGGGCCTGAGCCCCCTGGCCAAACATGTACTCCTACAGCTTGTTATTTTTATGAAAAAAACAAAAATCTCTTGGAAAATCCTTGAGTGGATTCTTATTTACTGTTAAAATTTTGCACAAGTTATAATGTACCTTGTTTTCCCCTACCTGGGCCAAACCACATACCAAATTTAACCCCAAATTGCAAGATTTTAAACGTGATTTGGACTTAAATTGTAAGTAAATGAGAAGTGAACAAGTTACTTTTTTCAATTGATTTTCAAATGTTAAAAATTTATAGTTCGTTCAAATGGCTCTAAACACGTGCAAAAGTTGATCCAATAGCATTACTCTTGCTGGGGAGGGAAGGTTAAGTCCTTTACCTAAGGCAAAATTCTGGTTAAGTGCCAAACACAGACAACGGCTTCTGATCTTCTAATCTACAATATCTTTGTTCCACAAAAAAGTTCTTCTTTCAAAAACTTCTAATTACGGCATTGCATGTGATTTGTAGTTTGCCCCCCCCCAAATCAAAAATCCTGGCTACGTCTGTTTGAACCAATCATTTGCTGTCACCTTGTTTCTGAGCAAAATTAGTTAATGATGTGCTTATTTCAACAGGTCAGTTCTGTGCACCACCCGTTTCAAAATCGGTATCTTTCAGTTACACGTGTACTAGTTCGGAGTACAGAGTCGGTTCAAAATGCTTTGCATTTTGTCCCAGTTCCCATAACCTCGTTGGGACAAATACTATCAGGTGCAATCCAAACTCTAACGGGTTTGGTGAAAAATACGTTTGGAGCGACTCTTTTGAAAGTACTCAGTGCATCCCAACTCGACGGTTCTGTTCTCAAGAAACAAGGTCATGCAGTCCTTTGCCATGTAGTGAGGAAAGCTGCCCCCGCGTCCCCAACTCTTACTGTAACAACAACAACTGTGGAGCATGTAAAGCTGAATTTTACGAAAACGGGGCAATTTTCAACAAGAATGCTTGCCCAACGCAAGGTGCGATCAAGAATTTGGTATGTCTTTGAAAGTTGTTTCGATAAAAAAGAAATCAGTAAATAGTTTGCGCACAAAGGTGGATATGAAATTGACTAGCTTTGAACTTGCTTTCGTACCAAGCACTTCGCTTTTACGTTCACCTTGATTGCATAATCTGAGTTTAAGCGCTTTCTGGTCTCGTCCTATGACTACGCTGGTTGACTATCCGTAAGATGTATACGTAACTACCATGTTTACGCTGGGAGGTTTCGAACAAACAGAAAATTCAATGCAAAAAAATTAAAAATCAGCTGCTGAAAGGTACATCAATCAAGGAAAAAAAAATTAACTTCTAAATCAGTTTAGACTCGTAAGATAGCACTATCGGCGTTTTGTTGGGACAGCAGTAGAAAGATGTCATCAATCAACCAATGATGACCCCCGTAATGAGTATTGCACTGCATCATAGCATACAATGTATATCTGCGAATTTTTAGCTTCATATCTGAAAAAATTTTGGTTATTGTAAACTTTCAGAATGTCCTCGTGATTTGCCTCTAGCAAAATGCTTCGGCGATCTATGCTTGGGGAAATCTTGCCCAAGCTTCCCGGATGCAATCTGCATCGTATCTGGTTGCGGAGGTTGCGAAACGGTTTTCCTGAACAGACAAACTGGCAAAGTTATCCCGAAAGTTGCTTGTCCAATAAATCGTAAGAACCGAGTTATATTTGTTGTTGCATGCAGTGTGTGTTATCGTATCATTCCGTAAGCAATTGTGCATTATTCTGAGTTGCAATAGCAAAAATAACTTGACGCTGGACCGGTAATAGCTGGCTGTTCTTGATTTAAAGTTGAGGTAAAGTGTAGACTATCCCTATACCTGACTAATGATTTTGCTCAAGTTTTTGATTAAACTTTACTCTTAAGCATCAAATCCAATGAATTTTGTTTTAAGGCTTCATCTGATGAAAGCCAAACATTTTCCTACCAATCTTGGCTAGCCATCCTAACAAAAGCCTTGCTAATGAAAACTGAGATGGGTGTTTTGTGTTGCTATGATTAGGTACAGTAATAGTAGATGCAGAATGCCTAGAACGCACGGCATAAATGACTATAATGTTTGGAAAGTAGGGTAGCGCACTTGTTTATTTTTTGTTTGCTTTATTCGAGACTTTTTTCAGTGACTTTTTCTGCAGCAAAATATTTAACATACCGGTACCAAACTGTTTGAAATTGTTGAACCTAAAATTTTGAGTGAGACTGCGGCCAGTTGGTTAAAATAATCCTCGAGGTTTTCTTCGGCCATCCTCGATTTAAACTTGTTTTTTTCCCAGCTTTTTCTTGGCATGTCCAAGTTAGGAAAAGACTTGAAAATATCTTTGTGGCATTCTCGATTTATCATAGAATGTTCGAGGATATATTTTCTTTACCCACGTTATATCGTCGGTTTAACGTTGTTGTTTCATACCAGGAAAAAAGTAGCCAATTCAGATAACCAATTTATTCGGCCCAAAACCTTTGTTCCACATCTAAAACGCATCTGGATCAGCTCTGTTATTACGATCAGCTCTGTTATTACGAACATTATTATTCTGGTCAGACTACGCTGGATCTGAAATAAGCCGAATTTAAACGCTCAGTTTTTTATGTTTTAGCCAGATCAGTCCCCAGGCCTTCTTACAATGTATCATTGAATCAGACTAACAAATCTCTTTCAATTTGCTGTCTGTAGCCTATAGGCTTAATAATAAGCTTAAAATTTTTTTTTGGGTTTTTAGAACAATATAGGCTATTATAACTGGAGATATCTTTTCATAACTGAAATAGCCATATGGCGTTGGTGGAGGGGTAAAGAAAGGCTTTGGCCTCTACCTGGTAATTTCACTGCCGAATTAAAAAAGAATAGATTTACGTTAAATATAAATGATAAAATTAACTAATTTTTTTACCGTACTTCTAGTACCTTAAACTTAATATCAGGCCCGCAACTTGAAGCAAATGCCTAAAGGGGCGAGAAATATTTAAGAGAGAACCAAATAAATATATCTCTATCATGCATTAATAACTGATTTTATCTGAAGGGGTGGGGGCTAAAATTTACTAGGGGGCAGAGCCACCCCCTGCGCCCCGATGTTTGCCGGCCTGCTTAATATATATACAGTTTTAACCCATCCTTGCTGTAAGGCTGTGGGCATTATCACCGAGGTGATAAAATATCAATGTGCCATTGCAGACATAAGACACGACAAATTAAATCAACATTAAAATACACGCTCAAAAGAATTTCGAGTAAATTTAGCAATGTCTGTCTTTTCGCTTTTCAATGCAGTTGTGTAGAGAGTTTGAGATGGGCGTCCCTTCTTTTTTTGTTTTTCGTTGCTAAATGTTATTTGCTTGATAAGCGCGTTATTTGGCCTTCGTATAATGTGTGCCAAATATTTCTTTTGTTGTGTTTTGATAAAATCGGATAAATCGGTTGTTTTGCAAATTTGGTGAAGTTGCGAATTTGTGATTTTAAAGCTTTGTGTTGACGTTCAAGTGTAGCCTTGCTTAATGATTTTTCGTAAAAACATTCGGTAACATGCGTCGAGTCGACGCATTTGCGCATTAGTTGTTGTCCACGTGGAGCATCCGTACGTCAGACGACTTCGTACAAATGCGTTGAGGAAAAGTACTCTGCTTTTCAAGAAAATTTTGAAATTGCGTAGTAAGAGTTTGTGCTGTTGAAAAGCTACAGTTGCGGAGTGAATTCGGTTACATATCTCCTCTTTTCCAACATTTGTTTGGCGAAAGTTAATTTTGTGTCCCAAATACGTAAAGGTTTCGACATTGTCTATATTGGTTTCTCCAACTGAGCAAATTGTTGAAGGATACGCAGTGTTGCTCCTAAAATTTAGAATCATAGTCTTTGTTTTGAATTTGTTAATAGTGAGCCCAAATTCTTCAAAAGTTTTATTTAGAATGTGTAGTCCTTGTTGGAGATTGTCTGTGTCTTCAAAAAATAGAGCTACATCATCAGCATAGGCAGAGCCTACATTTACAAAGTTACCTTTGTAGTCCTTGTCTCTTTTATTGATTCTTGCAGCATCGTTGATTCTGTATTGTAATTGATGGAATTTAATATTCGTTTTCATGCAATTGTTCAAATATACTCTGAGAACATAGTCCAAATAAAGATCAAACAGCATCGGTGATTCGGCGCCTCCTTGCCGAACACTACTTCTTGTTTCAAAAGAGATTTGTGGATCGTCTTTTAATTCTGTTGTGGAAAATCGGTAGAGAGCTTCGAAAAGATTTACTATTTTGTTGTTACGGTGATGATGCGACAGTCTGTTTCTGATAGATTGTATTAGCCATGATCTGTTCACGTGGTCAAAAGCAGCTGTTAGATCTATGAAAGCGACATAAATTTGTTTTTCGGTTTTCTCAGCAGTTATCTGTGTTTGTTTAAGAATGTAAATTCCATCACAGGTACTGCGTCCATTCCGGAAACTGCTTTGGAAATCAAGTATTTGTGAATTGTACCATTCTTAATTGCGATTGATCAATAGGATAACAAATATTTTACAGACAATACTTCCAACCTGGATACCCCGATAATTTGATGGGTCAGTTCTTTTTCCTCTTTTTTTCCATATTGTTGTCAGTTTGCTATGAGAGAAGGCATTGGGTATTTTGCTCGTTTCTCATATTATTATGAAGAGTTAGTGTAATTGTCTTATCATTTCTTTAGTGTTTAGTTTGAACACTTCTGGTGGAAGATCAGAGCTGGATTTGTTAGTTTTTAGGATCATGACAATTTCTTTCACTTCTGACAGTCATGGTGCGTTATCATTTATGATATCAGAGTTGTTTTGAAGCTTTGAAATGTAATCGGGTGTTTTTTCAGAGTTTCTGGCATGGCATGGTTTGCAGGGGGGTTGAAATGTTTTTCAAAAAAGTTAGCAATTTCTTGTGGCTGGCACCATCTAGTGGTTGTGGATCGATGCAGAGTATCACTGTGCTTTTTCGCATTTGGTAAAGGCTCTTCGGGTCTCTGCTAATTGTGTTCAAATTTCAAATACATCTCTAATAATGTTACAAATAAACAATGTATTTAAGACAAACTTATTCTACAGGCTTTTTTTGCGCAATTGCGTTCTTTGGGGGTTCTTATTCAAGCAGCCTGTACGGCCGGTTACTTCGCCGTAAATAATTCGTTTATTTGTTAATTAGCTTTGGACCAGCAAGCGCCGTTTTGGTTACTGTACCAATAACCATTTTTTCTTTTCTGAAAATATTTTACGTTTTGTTTGGTTTCCGATTATTTCATGACTAGGTGCCATTTTGACAAATTAGCCCCCCCTGAACATATGTTTCAAAAGATGTTTTAAATCACTATTTAGTCCACTTCAGTACATAAAACAGTATCAAAAGTGCTAAAAATGTAGTGTTTTTCCCATTCTGCATTTTGGTCGACAGGTCAATGGAGGGGGGGGGGCTATAGCCCCTGGCTACGCTACTGGCTAAAAACGTGGTATTTTCTAATTGTGCATTTGGTCAGCAGTTCATTAGCCCCCCCTAAATAAACGTTTCAAATTATGCTTTAAAGCATTTTTTAGTCTAATTCAGTGCAAAAGAGAGTCTTAGAAATGCTAAAAACGTGGTATTTTCCTTATTCTGCATTTTGGTTGGCAGTTCATTAGCCCCCCCTCCCCCCCCCCCCCCCCCCTAAATAAACGTTTCAAACTATGATTTAAAGCAGTTTTTAGTCTAATCCAGTGCAAAAGAGAGTCTTAAAAATGCTAAAAACGTGGTATTTTCTTTATTCTGCATTTTGGTCGGCAGGCCAATGGGGGGGGGGCTAAAGCCCCCCCCTGGCTAAGCTACTGACCTGAACCAGTAATATTTTTCTTGAGCGAACCTGAACCAAACCTGAACCTCGAAAATGGTGCTCAAGTGAACCCGAACCAAACCTGAACCGCTAAAATATTTTGAGCAGGAGCTAAACCTGAACCCGAACCGTTATTTGAAACGGTTCGACACCCTGCAAAAAAGCGTATTGTTTCTTCAATTCCAGTTTCTTTAGCTCCTTGACGTGCAACAGTACACGCGTACAACAGTAATTACCAATAATATTGACAACCAGGGGCCCGGACACCTCAATTTAATTTTTCCCAACCAATTTAAATGTATAAATAAATAGAAAAAATTTAAATGTTTAAATAATCCGGGTGAATTTAACGGTTTTTGTCCTAAAAGTTACAATTTCAGGCCCTCATCTAATCTTTTTATGTACGTAATGCAATAACCAGGGCCGAAATTACCATATGCCACATGCCAGGGGCCCCGAAATTAGGTGGTAAGACATATATTTGGTTTTCACACATATCTGGAGGAAAGATGTTGCGAAAATCCCAAAATGCTAGGGGCTCGGCGCAATGTAAATCCGGCTTGGGCAATAACATGGTGAGTAGACGTAATCTTACTAACCATCAGTTGTACCATTTTTCAATAACAATTCACCTCCGCCTTGCTAGTTTTTACTCGACAAAACACTTTAAAAACAAAAAAAATTAACAAGGGAAAATGCTCATGGAACAATTATTGAATACGAATTGAGGTGTCTTGGGCCCCCTAACCGTACATGTACTCCTATTACGGCTTATTTTCATGACAAAACAAAAATTTCTAACAAAAAGCTTTGAGTGGATTATTATTGCATGCTAAAATATTGCTGGAGGCAATGTACCTTTCTTTCCTTGCTTGGGCCAAATCACTAAGAAAATGCAAGATTTTAAACGTGTTTTAGACTTAAATTGTTAGTGAAAAGAGGATTGAACAGTTTTATTTTTTTCGATTGGTTTTCAAATGTTAAAAATCTAATTCTTTCAAATGCTTCTGAAGACGTGCAACATGTGATCCAATGGTATTAAAATAGCTTTTTTTTCCAAAAAAAACTATAAAAAATCGCCCTGCGGCTGGGGCTCCGCCCCTAGATCCCCGTTTGTGATACGTTTGGCTTACACTAGTTGCAACAATAGCCGTGTCGTAATGTTTATTTATAATACTGCCTTTTGTGAAACCTCTGACTTTATTTCATAGAAACATTGCTTAGAGGTTTGTATGGCACCTGTTACGGCAAATATTTTTTTGGAATAGAATGTTTTTTCCATGCCGGATAGTATTAAGTTGTAACTTTGGAATCCCCACTAGGCCTTTGTTTTGTTTCGCACCACTATAACTACGATTCAGTCGTATGAAGTGTTAATAGTGGCAGTTGTGTACTTCGTTGTATTGCTTATGGCGTAGGCTAGGGTCACCATACGTCCTCTTTTTGGAGGACATGTCCTCCTTTTCAATGAAAAATAATTCGTTTTCCGAGGACGTTAAAAAATGCCCAAATGTCCTCTTTTTCGGAATTTTGGACAGTTAAAGCATGTCCACTCACGCAGCCTTTAAGTATATAAATTTTTTTGGTCTTCACCTGATTTTGGGGAAAAACACTTCAATTTTCAGCGAAGATCTTTTTTATTTGGTCTTCACCTGATTTCAGGAAAAAAACACTTCAATTTTCGGTTAAGACCTTTTTCTGTTGATAAATTTCTTTAAAAAGCTGTTAAGCTGTTAATAAATTTCAACAACCAGTTGATAATAAATTTCATTAAAAAGGTGTTCTCCTTTTTGGTGATGAAAATATGGTAACCCTAGCGTAGGCCTACTGTATAATTTAAAGTTACCAGTGTTTAGTGCAGCAGTCTTGCTAAAGTACCGCCTAAAGCTGGTTAAGCCTTTGGCCAGATATCACTGGCTGGCAGTGGTGAAAGTAAGCCGGAACGGTCCGGTACGCCGTTCCGGTAAAAGATTTGCTGCCGGAACGCCGAACCGGTAAAAGATTTTAAATCTAAATCTAGCCTGTAGCACATTCCGCAAGTCAAATCATCAAACAAAATTCAAGAATGGGCTCACTTTTATCAAATAAATTTTATTTTCGTATGAAATTAATTTCAAAAATTTTCATCAAAATCAAAATTCTTTAATGCGAGCAGCCTGTTGCTCAAAGAGCCCGTAAGCTAAATCAAGGCTGTGAGAGGGGGAATGGGGGTACGGAGCACTGGGTTTGTTTGAGGGTCTCGCCTGCAGCCCAAAAAATTCCCAAATTTTGTAGGACCGGCCTAGCCTAGGTATTTTTTCACAAAAGTTGGGCCACATTGACGTGGAAATTACCGTGTTTCCCCGATAGTAAGACCTACCCGCAAAATAAGACCTAGCGTGATTTTTGAGGATGATTTTAATGTAAGCCCTACCCTTAAAATAAGCCCTAGTTGAGAGCGGCAGAAAAGGCGAAAGAGTCAAACATTCTTTTTTTATATTTATTCAAACTGCTTTAATGCGGTGTATGCCATGCTATCATTTAATGCGGTGTATGTTCTTGAATAAATTGTTGTTAATGAGTTTCTGAATAAAAAACATGGTAATGGCAAGTAAATGTAGATCTTTTTTCGTAATTTCTGTTTATTTAAAATCTCGTAATTTTTACTTTGTAACTTCATTTTTTGATATACCAAAATAATACATCCCCCGAAAATAAGCCCTAGTGCCATATTTTGGAGTAAAACTTAATATAAGCCCTGTCTTATTTTCGGGGAAACACGGTAGTATTTTTATGAGAGGAATTAGGCTTACTTGGATTATGGCAGCAGAGATGGCAAAATGTACTCACAGTTGTTTTTTTAGAGCAAAGCAGCACAGGCTGTGATATCACAATGTAAAATTTTCTATCGCTCAAATGATAGCCACATTTTAATGACGACGTAACCAGTAGCCTACTAGCCTGTCTAAAAGGAGTGCAATGCGACATATTTCGACAGCGAAAAGCGAAATACGAGTTTCAACACATACGCACTACTTAGACCAGCTCAGATTCGACTAAATAGAACGCAGTGTTGTGGAGGCAACAGTTTAGTAGTGAGTCTTTTTCTGACAGAGGCTGTTTTAGATTTTTTGGATTTCAAGTTATCGATTCTTGTTAAACGAATATAAAATAATCGATAAAAAGTAGCGTGTATTGCAATTTAAAAGTTTGATTTTTAGGAATATTTCTCGCCTAAATAAGATACGTTTGTAAAATGCAAAGAAAAATTAATCATTATTGGAAGAGAGAAGAGACCAGTGATGAGACTTTGAGTTCAGTAGCAACTAAAGTTCAAAGAACGGAGAGCAATGTTACTGTCCAAAGTAGTGCAATCAGCAATCCTCCACCTGTGAATCAAGATCAAGTTGAGGAAAAATGTTCCACTGTTTATCCGTTAATATGGAGTGAACAACTAAGCAAAAAAACAGTTGGATGTACGCTACTGATGGTAAAGTAAGATGTACTCCGTGTCGTGACGTCAATAATTTGGGAGTAAGAGCATCTCGTGGTGTTAATATTTCTACTCAATGGGCAGATGGCAATGTTACTTCTTATGGTAGAACAAGAACGGTTCAACTTTCATCACTTCGAAAGAAGATCCGTGAGCATAGAAACTCAAAAGCGCCCTAAGATGCTATTAATATTCTTGAGACGGCAAAGAAAGATGCACTCCTTAATTTAAATGCACAGATTGAGCAAACTGCCTTTCAATCCACAGCTCGAGTGTTCAGGACAGCTAAATATGTGGTAAAAATAGCAAACCCAGCAAGCTAATTCGGTAGACATGGGACGTGTTTTACAGAGTAAAACCGTAGTTATTGACCTGATTGAACATATATCTTCACATATGAAGAAAAAACTTTTAACCAAAATTATAGAGAGCAGAAGTAAGATAAATGTTCTAGCGGATGAATCAACTCGCGTGGGTGACAAATCAACTTTAATCGTGTTTCTAAGAGCTAGTGTTGATGGCAAAGCAGCGCCCATTAACTTTCCGCTAGATTTAGTAGAATTGGAAAGCCTCTGCGCTTCTCATATTGCTGACAAAATTGTGGACTGTTTGCTCAAAAATGGCTACACCATCGAGTTAATCCAAGAATTATTCATTGGATTTCGCAGTGATGGAGCTAGCGTGATGCTGGGAACAAAGTCAAGAGTCGGAAGTTGCTTAAAGACAAATTTCCTGATATAATATTGTGGCATTGTCTTAATCACAGACTTGAGCTTGTTGTAGGAAATGCACTAGAAAGTGTCAGTCGTACAAATGACTTTCAGTCATTTCTTGAACATTAATATTTGCTGTGGTACAAATGACTTTTAGTCGTTTCTTGAACATTAATATTCGCTGTACAGCCAGTCACCAAAGAACAAACGTGAACTTGACCAATGTTCCCATGATTTGCAAACGACCCTCAAAAGAATCGGAAAGGTGTTTACTATTCGATGGGTAGCTTTTCTTATTTGTGCCAAAACATTATGTGTTTTTTCCTTTAAAATGGCTGCAATTTTAATGCTGTTTTTGATTTAATTATTGCTGATTTGAGTAAAATTGTATGTTGGTGCAAATGAAATAAATAAATAAATATAAAAATTCTTCAGGGCAGTATCAGCAGTCTGGCATTCTTTCCCAGCTTTGGCGCAACATTTTCACAAAGCTTCAAATGACAAAACGAGACAAAGCACAGAAAAGGCCAGATTTCAAGGAATATTATTTAAATTTTAAGCAATAAATTTTGTTAAAAATTTAACGCTAATGGCAGATGTCTTGAACGAATTAGCAAATTTATCAGAAACACTGCTAAGCCGAAATAACACGCTACCAAAAGCTCACACTTTACTTAATGCGTATACAAAACGTATAAAAAGCCTTATTGCTTCCCCGGGGGAACATTCCATCTTGGCTCAACAAGCAGAAAAAGCAATGTCATTCCAACAAGTAGAACTGGGAGAAGGAAGAAGCCCAGTAATAAATCAGGCTCAGTTTATTCGGGCTGTAGCTGACAATGTGGAATAAAGGCTCTTCACGACGGCATCAAGCAGAGTACAGCGCAGCGTTCATGCAACTTGAAGAGAGAATTGCAAAACTCTTGTTGGTCAAATTGACGTGTTAGATCCAGAAAAAATTGATCATGAAAATCCTCGTTTTGGAGAAGATGAAGTGAAAAGTTTATGTGGCACCCTTCGTCTCAACAAGCAACAAACTCATCTTGCGTACATTGAATTTAAGCCAAGTGGAGGAAGAAGCATTCCTGACCAACTGAATAAGTCGATGGTGGCTATTGACACACTCTCACCACGTAACGCCGAGCGTGAGGGCGGGTTCAGCGCTATGAGCAACATTATCACTGATAGCAGAAATGCAATCACTAAGAACAATGCCGAGAAGCAGCTCTTTGTCAATACTGTGGGATCACTGTGCGAGAAATGGAATCCAGAGCCATACTCGTACGTAAGAATTTGGCGTGGAAAGGCAAGAAGAGCAGCTCATTCAACGAGTGGCATGGCTCAACAAAACTTAAAAAAGGATAACCACTATATGAACCTTTATGGAAAGTTTTTGAATAATTGAGTGTTTGATTTTGATTATGTGGTTATGTGCTTAGTTGAAAATGCGTTGTTTTGTTTGTGGTTACAAACTTATAATAATGGGCCAAAAGTAGATCTGGAGATCTTTTGTACTTATCCCCCAAATAGCTTTTTCAAATTTCTTGTCAATACAGTTCTGTGGCAAACCTTCTACTCTCCAATTTGCTGGCAACAGTAGTACAGGGCATTGTTTTGAGTCTCAGATTAGCGATTCATCCTAATGCAGAGACAAATTAGTCATTTGCATTTTAGCCATTCTCGGATTATCAAATATTTTATAGTTCGATAAAATTTAGAGTGTTAGGTAGGCGTTTAGGGTTTTTGACTGAATATGTGGATAACTAGGACTCATTTGCCTCTTTTGATCAGCAACTACGAAAAAATTATTTGCCTCTTCTGGCACAGTACCGGTAAGAAAAATTTTCTACTTTCACCTCTGCTGGCTGGTTTGGTTATTTTGGGTTAGCCTTCTGCAGATTGCTTGAGTTGCAGTTTTCTGTAGCGAGCGGTTGCGTTGGAAGGCTGTTTGTGTAGCTTAGGCGTGATTTAGTGTATACGGGTGGTAATTTAGCTGCCTTGTTGAGCGACCCTTCTTGTGCTGTTCTTGTTTTGCAGTGGTTAGGGGATAGGATTTAGGGTGTGTTCTTTTGCTTTTGCTTTGGTGTTACTGTATTCCGAACTTACTATCTTTTATTGTGCGAAATTTAAGACCGCAATCAATTAGATTGCGACACTAATCATTAATCACTAATCCTTTGGCTAAACCATAAGTTAGAGTTAGGCATGACTAATTGTGTTCTGACTGGATGAGCTGCGATTGTTTTGCCCTGTTTTGGAATAATACCGTGATTTTCCTGGTTAGTCCCTTCGTGGTTTTATTCTTCCTGATCAAGTTCGCGTCGTTCGGAAGGCCAGAAAAGTTGCAACTAAGCAACCTAGCGGTTTAGTAAAAATAGATTCAGAGGTCGAGCAACACTCTTGCGTACGCCTCATTCACACTAGTTCACTCAACTCGTCTCCAAATTTAGACATTTTTACTTCTTACCTGTTGGTTTAAGCCCTTTCTTCTTCAGCCAAATCATGGTTAAGTGTCAAACACAGGTCACAGCTTTTAATCTTCTATTCTACGGAATCTTTGCCTCACAAGAGTTCCTCTTTCGAAAACTTCTAATGACGTTATTGCATGTCATTTGTGGTTTGCCCCCCGCCCCAATCAAAAATCCTGGCTACACCTATGCTTTATGAGCAAACAAGTTCAATAAACCCAAATAGAAACTTTGGTTTTAATTTGTGCTGTTTGCAAGCCTACCTGTTACTTTGCGCATTTTTAACTAAGCCTATTTTTGGTACAGTACTAACTAATAGGCTACCAGCGCTGTTCCTTCTAAGGTTAGAAGTTTGAGAAAAATGCAAAACTTTTGGACAAATTTGCTTGATTTCGGAGAAAAGTTTAAATAAAAAAATGCAAAAGTTACCGCTAATGAATTTAGGCAAAAAATATCAATATTTTTGTCCACAACAACAGCTCATGGGATATTACTAAAAGGCGGAAAAGTAGGAAAAGGCGGAAATCGTCCTAAAAGGTGGAAAAGTAGAAAAAGGCGGTTGGAGTTTGGGTTAGGGCCAAGGGCGTACGCAGGAGGGGTTTGGGGGTTCAAACCCCACCCCATTGGTATGTCGACTAAAATGCACAAAAAAGAAATAATCACGTTTTTAGCACTTCTGAGCCTGTTTTTTTTGCAATGACATGGACTCCAACATGATTTAAAGAAACATTCCGAGTTTTTTCGAAAAGGGGGGGTTAGTTTGTCAAAGATAGAACTTACAAATCAGTAACAACTTCAAAAATTGCCAAAATTAGTACATTTAACCGCAAAAATGCTTAACATAGGCTTCGTCAAAAATATGGCGATGGGGTTTTAGTATTTGTTAATTAATCTGCATTAGTTAATTATTAATCCACTCAAATCTTGTTCCATTAGCCCCCCCTCTCTATCCCCAACTGTCTCACTCTATAAACTGCAGAATACAAATTCTTGTGAGTTTTTTCAACGTATAATTTTGTGATTTCCCAGCTTGTAAATTAGAGGACTGAAATGTTACCATTAGACACCGCCCACATAGCCTATTTATGCAGACAGCTTGATCAGGTTTGCACTGCCAATTTCTATGCCACGTTTTAAAAGCATTAGTTTTTATCAAAATAGCCCAAATATTAAGTTATTTTTGAAAAAAAATGCAAAATTTTCAAGCGCTGGGGGCTCAGACCCCCGTGCCTCCGGTGGATGGGGGCTTTGCCTCCAAACTCCCAATAACCTCCGGTGGCTGGGGGCTCCGCCCCCAGCCCCCACACAGCCCCCCATTGCAAATTTCTGGCTAAGCAAGTAGCAGCTTTGTACTGTTTGTATTTATATGCGTTTTTGTAGTTTTGTTTTGAGCAATTTTTTCTTGATCGTTCAATTGCAAACCTTATGATGATAAGTAGATGTATGCTTAATGCTTGATTGTTTTTTATTTGAAAAGTTTTATTTGCATTACGCACTGTGGATTTTGATTTCATTTTGTGACCCTGCACTAAGTTATTTATTTGCCAAAGTATAGATTGCGAACAAATTTTTGATGTCACTTTTGAAATTTTCCCCATTGAAAAATCCTGCGTACGCCACTGGTTAGGGCTAACATCTTAACCCAAATGTAAACCTAACCTGCTTTTTAGTTCGATTTCCTACTTTTCCACCTTTTGGTCATGTCTAGCTTATGTTGTAGGAAGACAACTTTGAGAAAAGTAGGAAAAAACGATGTCTAAATCACTAAAAATGCTTGGACAAATTTTAGGCGGAGTCATCATATCAGCAAATTCGGACTAATCAAGTGAAAGTAAAGACAGTGAAAACAACTAAAAATCAGATCTGCAGGTATTGGTGACTTAGGATAATACTATCAGTCGTGGACAGCTTGTTTATACATACTGGTTAAGACTTAATGAGCAATCAGTGTTGATAATCTTGTTATACCGGTGGTTGGTTAGGGTATGGATTAAAATTTGAAATATTTTCCTGAAAGTGTTATTGGTAAAATTCGTTGACTTCCGGCGGACCAGTATTTGTTAATGCAATCGGCCTACAGCTTATTAGTATCAGTTAGGCATTTTTGATCAAAACGGCAGTTTCCCATTAAGGAAATAACTTTATTTGCCTAAAAGGGTAAAAACTTCCCGATTGGGCGTACAAATTTCTGCAAATTTCAAGAAAATCTAATTCCCGAAAAAGTAAGCATTTTCGCAAAAACTTAACAATTGGAATGGATTCCTCGCAAAAAAATAATGGATTTTACCGAAAAGCAAAATTTTTTACTGTCAACTTTAAGCAAAATTCGCGATTTTTTTTTACCCTATTAAGAACATTACCGTACTAATGGTAGTAACTTGCTTTGCTTCTTCGTGACGTGATTTTGGTTTAGTGAAATAGCCTACTGATTTGCACTGTACAGTACTTTTAGTTTTTTAGCTCCCGATCTTTTTTAAGTAATTTTATAATATCCAAAAAACAAGTAGCAATTCGTAGACTCCAGATTGATACGAATTTTTTTAAACATTCATATATTGCATTTCAAAATCACAAAGAAATGTCGCTATAAACAATAATATTTCTTTTGATTTTGCAGGATTACAATAACTTCATGGAGGGATGAGCACAAGTGAAGATGTTGCGCTTGCACCTATGTTGTACTCTTTTTGTTGGATCTTGGATCCGTTTTTTTTGGTTATTCATAAAGTTTTTTCAAAAAGGAAAAAAAGAGTAAAAAAGCCATCTTGTTGTTGTTGTAGCACATATTTATCATCTTGTTACCGGACAGCGTCAGGCGCTACGTATTGGACGATTCGCTCGCTTTTCATTGCAATCACTACTTCGTGGTTGAAGGTTTGGGCACCTGCTTAGAAGTTTCCAGTGATCGAAGGTTCTTGTGAATTTCTTCGACTTCTTGTCTACTGAATTTGCTGCTTATTTGAAGCCAATATTTAGAGATAATTATTGTAAAGCGTGTTATCCAAGAGCGCAACAACGTGACCAGAATGCGGGTTGAACCCAGATCATGCTATCCGAGTTGTCAAAAAACGACGCCTTTACCTTTTCGACCTCGCTGCCGACGATATACGAAACACGGACGAGGACTAGTGGGAATGAGGTTATGCCAATTAGGTTAAGGTAACCTGCACCGAAAAATTAAATGTGGTAACTTCATGAAGACACTATGCGGAGAAAAGCAATCTCAAAGGTCCAGAAAGCCAGCCAAAAGGCAGGCGCATAGGCCTACAATTTTTCATTTACAGTATTCACTTCAGAGATGAAAACCGGTCGGGTCGACCGGCCGGTCGGGTCGAGATTCTTCGACCGGCCGGTCAAGCCGGTTGAAAAACCGGTCGAATTCTCCTTTCTGGCAACTAAAAGTCATCTAAGCACCAACCGAAATATACCTATATATTTATCATAAATAAAACTTTTTATAAAAAATCAATGTCAACAAACCACACCTTTCAAAAACACTGGTTGAATGGTTTCAAGCTGTGACTGATATGCTGTGACCATTAAGACATGCGCATCCAGGGACGTATTTAGGGTGGGAGTATTGTGCCATGCCTCCCGACTTTGGGCCACGGCGCAAAGCAAAAAAGTGTAAAATATACGTTAAAATCGCGTAATCAGATTCTAATGAAGTATGCATGTGGAAGAGGTGTACGCTACCTGGCATTTTAGCATCATTTTAATTACAGTAGCTTAAGGTAAAAGTGGCGCAGATTTCAGATTTTTTACTACATGCTAAAATCTTGCCGCTTTGAAAAGCCTTTTTTAACTTAAATTTACCACACTCTACACTGGGCAAGAAAGACATAGCTCTTTTTTTTATATCTAACTAAACATGGCGTATTCTGAAGTAGCAGTATTTCTACAAACTGCTTGGGCACATTATATTTCGAATATTTTCTAGCCAATGTCATAACAGTTTAGTGTTTTCAATGAAAATAACGGACGCGTTGCGTTCATCGGGATAGTTATTCATAACGACCTCGTACTACCGATGAGTTTATTTTTTGGTTTGACGTTTCGCTTCCCAAACCGGGAAGCCTCTTCAGAACAATTTTCGGCAATGCTGCCCTCGCAGTTACAAAAAGATAAATGAGCAAAAAAATAACAGCAGAAGATAGGTAATTAGTAAAAACATGCGAACATCACAATACTTGTACTATTATACCCAAAAACGTTAATATCATGGAGCGATAGCATTATATAGTATTGAAAATTATGTCACTAAGAGCGTAAAAAAAGGAATACTGAAAAATTATGTCACTAACAGCGTGAAAAAAATTATTAATATTCGTAACAACTAGCTGCTTCACTAACAGTTGAAGAAAATATGAAAAGGATTTATTGCAAAACATTATGTATTGGAAAAGGTTTTTCGCTCCACTGAGATTTATATTAATTGTTTCGTCCGTATATAAATCTCTGAAGAGCTAAAAACCTTTTCCAATTTTTCGGTCAAAGTTAGGTGATCTCCAAAAAAAAGAAAAAAGATCTTCACCAAAATTTCGATGGGCCCCTTTCGAGCTCATGGGCCCTCTGCTGGGCCCACTGAACCTGGCGGCCTTCCTGAAGCCTATGAGCCCGGGGGTCATTGTATTCCCTGCCCTCCTCTCCGTGGCCCTGTTGTAGACAGCCGCCGGAGGCTGGGGGTGTGGGGGCAAAGCCCCCAGCGCTCGAAAACTTTGTTTTTTTTGCAAAAATAGCTTAATTTAAGGGCGATTTTGTTAAAATTATGCTTTTAAAACGTGGCATAGAAATTGGAAGTGCCAACATGATTAAACTGGTTGCATAAATGGGCTATGTGGAAGGTGGCTAATGGTAAAATTGTAGTTCTCTTGTATGCTGGCAAATCATACAACCCTATAGTTTAATAAAATTTGCCCGGAGTAACTCAGGTGTAGCCAGGATTTTTGATTGGGGGGGGGGGGGCAAAGCACCAATTACATGCAATGACGTCATCAGAAAATTTCGAAAAAGGAACTGTTTGTGAGACAAAGGTACCGTAAAATGGAAGACCAAAAGCTGCGGTGGTGTGTGTTGCCAAAGGTAAAAAGTGAAAATGTCTAAATCGGGAGACGTGAGTGAGTGAACTAAGGTAACTCAAACGTATCACAGACAGGATACTGGGGGCGGAGTCCCCAGACCCCGAACCGTGTGGGTTTGGGGGCGAAGCTCGCAGCCAACGGACAATTTTTTGAAAAACAAGGTGTTTTACATCCCATTGAATCGCATTCCGCACTTGCTCAGAGCCATTTGAAACAGCTAAATTTTTTACACTTGAAAGCCAATTGAAACATTAAATTGCTTAATCCTCCTTTAACTTACAATTCAAAAGACGTTTATAATCTTGCATTATGGGATTAAAGTTTGTAACTGATTTGGCCCAGATAGGGGGAAGTACGTTGCATTGCCTCTTGCAAAATTTTTTGCAGTAAAGAATAAAATAGTTCTTTCCAAGATAATTTTTGGAGATTTTTGTTCGGTCATGGAAATAACCAGCTGTAGGAATACACGTAAGGCCAGGGGGCCCAGGCTCACTCAATTCAAATACAATAATTTGTTCAATAAGCATTTTCCTGAGTTGATTTTTTTTCAGCAGTATATTGTCGCGTAAAAACTGGCCAGGTGGAGGTGAATGTTGTTGAAAAATCGTACAATAGATAGCTACGCTTACTAACCATGTTTTCGACAGGCCCGGATTTACATTGCATGGGACCACTGGTACTTTGAAAGTTTTTGAAAAATCTTCTTGCCAAATATTGTGGGTAAAGACCAAAAAAATTTTTACCATTTGAGAGCCTGGGCATGGTATGGAATGGAAAATGGAATGGAACGGAAATTTCGGTATGGAATATGGAAGATGCCAGAATGGAATGGAATGGAAGATTTCAAGAATGGAAGACAATCTTCCATACTTCCATACCAATTCCTTATTAGATTTCGTGCATTGTATTTACAGCAAAATACATACCGATGTCGGGTAGTGATGAATAATATTGTCACAGAAGTATTCAACTTCAATATCTACGCGTATTATTTGTCAACAAATCGCGGTACTTTGGTTGTTTATATTGCGCAAACAGTGTGCGTATTGCATCATTGTAAGCACATTGCAATTAGCAGCATAGATGTTATAATTGACGTCTTGACGACTTAATTTGAATTAGGTTTGACTTAACTAAGTGTTTATTCACTAAGCAATGTGTCGCACATGCATTTAGCTCGTCCTCTCCCTGTGATTTTTATATGAACATGTCATAAGTTGTTTGATGTCATTATAAAATTTGCATAGACAAAGCAGAGGTGTTTATCGATGCAATTTTTATTTCCAAATTTGGTAATTGTAGTTTTGTATCATTGCATGTTTGAAAGTTTAATGATTCTAAATTGCTGCTAATGTTTGCTTCCAAATTTTTAGCTGCAGTTTTATATTATTGCTTGTTTAAATGTGTTATTCTTTTCGCCTGATGAGACCCTTGAGCAAGGTCGAAACGCGTCGCGATAGCTCATTCGCACTGTATATTGCAATAATAAATTGTATAGATGAATAACTTGTGCTTCAAAATGCTAGCCGTGAAGATGGCCTAAGTTTCTGGTCGAAACACGAAAACCTATAGTTTTAGATTGACAATCATTGAATAAAAATTTTAATAGGTTAGACTTATTTTTAGTTTTTTTATTTTGAGATGGACAATTTGCCAAGTCGTAAATTTTATTTTCTTACGTTGTCACAGAAACTCGTATTTGCTATTTCATTCCCGTTTAAGCTTCAGTTGATTGATATTTTTAGTTTTCAAGCTTAAGGACAAACCTTAAGGGGTTGCAGAGCGGCAGAGAATTTGTAGGGAATAAACGATTTTTCACTTGTGGTACTTAAAAAACCAAGTGAAAAAATCGCTGAATCCTTGTAGCTGAAATCTGAATCCTTGTAGTGGAAGTCGTTATGACTTCCCAGGAGTCGACCACGAGGGACGTCAAACTTGTCGGTTATGATTTCCGTGGTCACACAAGGGGAACCCTTGTAGTGGGGATAGCCTATGGCTGTCCTTGCTACAAGGATTCAGCGATTTTTTCAGTTTTTTTTTTTTTAAGTACCACAAGTGAAAATCGTTTATTCTCTACAAAGTCTCTGCCGCTCTGCAAGCCCTTAAGGTTTGTCCAGTTCGGCCAAGAGTCTTGTCCAGCTGGGGAATAACTTTGTTAGAGAAGCTGAGGGCTGCCTATGAGAGCTAACAGCTCGAAACAGCGCTATCCAGCTCTGTGCATCTTAATGACTCGAGCTTCTTTGTAGCTGCAGGGTTGGTGGTTGATCTGGCCACCTAACTGCCAGTGGAAGTCGTTATGACTTCCCAGGAGTCGACCACCAGGGACGTCAAACTTGTCAGTCTCAGGAGTGCAATAAATGAGGTATTTTCCTTATTCTGCTTTTTGGTCGACAGCCAATGAGCGACCCTCCCGTCCTGGCTACGCTACTGCTTGTAACATGTGTTTTTAGGACAGCAAAAAAAAAAAAACATTGCAAGAGTTACGTAGTTGTACACAGTGTACCATATTAAAATAATTCGTGTCGCAAACGGTACCTAACAATAATTAAGACAAGCATTATAACATCATAGTGTTTAAAAGTCATATAATTTTTAGCTTTCTTTGAAAGAAGTTGTGATGCTCTCTTCTGTTTGCGTTTCAAGAATACATTAACGCAGAGAAAGAAACTAAAATGCTGAAACTGGAAACTTTGTTTATGTTGGTGAATATGAGTTTGCAATAGGAGTTTGGCCCCAGATTTTTGAAAAATGGGTAAAGCCCTGTTTAAAAATATTTTTGAGAAAATCTTTGGATTTTAAGACTAAAAAAAAATAAAGCATTTTTGAACACTTATAATTTAAAAAATGAGTTGGTTAGCTACGTAGTTCATCTTTAAGTTGGTAGGGTGGGGGCTGTCCCGGATCTGCGTGAACGACAAGCCTTTAAAAATGCTTCTTTGCAAATAATGATCGATAAAATATTTACTTTTTGTTGCATATTTCACAAAAGTTTGCACTGCATTCAAGTTTTTGAGGCTTGATATGAATGGCCAAAGAGGAAGCAGAAGCGGTATTTTTTTACCGCCTACAACTTTTGCTTCCACAAAAATTTGTCGCTTTCCGCTTCCGCTTCCACATCCCTAGACAAGGGTATAATGTTTTGCCGAAAACCTTTATTGTAATTTTTGTAAAGAATGTAATTAAAAGAAATAAAAAAAAAGAAAGTTTAAAATTTAAGTTTCTTAATCAAATTGTCCTGCACACTTTTTGAATTCATGTTCGTTAGCTGTTTTTGTTTTTGTTTTAGAAACAAAAAGCAGCATTAAACCGTGCAATAAACATAACACATAATCCTTGAATTGAAGTAAAATTTTCTAAACGTTATCGCTCTTTTGCCGGTTTAATTTAATGCAAATCAAATCCTTTTAGTCAAAGCAAAAAATCATTTAATATTTGATTTTGTAAACATTCATACCAGATTTCGTTCTTGACAAAAAAAGAAAGCAATATTGGAAACAGAGAAAATTTTATTTTCAGGGAGTTTGTTCATGGGCCAATTTCCTCTTCACATCTTAATTGCTTACTTTTTTGTCTAGAACAAAACTCACTAATTATTTTTTAATATTGCTTAGTTTCTTTTCCTGCAAACTGAAGAAGTTGACGTCAAACGTGATAAGTGCGAGGCTTTCGCTACAAAACAAATTGCTTCGCACCTAATTAACTCGACAAAACTGCAAATTTTTTTGACTTAATCACTCTGTTTTTGTATATGCACTGTTTTTCTAGGTCGCCACGACACAAGCAAAAGAAAGACATACAGTTTTGTCGAAAAATTGGTCATTTATAAAAATTAATGCTTATACTGTATAAGCCAGCTGTGGGTACTCTAATAATCCTGATATTCTCTATTTTTGAAGTTGGTTCCATTCTGGATTTTTGTGCAATGTGCATTCTGGATTTTTTTCCAATCTGGATTTTGTCCATTCTTGATTTTGTCCATTCTTGATTTTGTCCAATCGGGATTATGTCCAACTCGAGATTTTGTTCATTTTGGATTTTTTTCCGATCGGGATTTTGTCGATTCGGAACTTTGTATAATTCGGGATTTTGTCCATTCGGGGTTTTGTCCAATTCAGGATTTTTTCCATTTGGGATTTTGTCCAATGCGGGATTTTGTCTACTCGGATTTTTTCCAATTCTAGATTTTGTCCATTCGGGATTTTGGTTTCGGGATTTTGTACAGGATCCATTTCGAATGCTGCAAGTTCGCGGTGCCGAAATTCAGAATAGTTTGCAACCGAAGAAGAAAGATCTTTCTTTTCCCAAATTTAAAGAAGTAGTTAAAGCTGATCTCATCTTAAAGTACATATAAAATTAGACATGTTTTTCGAATGTTTGATATATTGCTAAAAATAGTCTTTTTGTTTACGTTTGCGTAAAAATCTAAATCTGACAAAACAGCGCATTATAATAAGTTACAGTACTTGCATTTAGTCCAAATTACAAAAGGACCTTCCAATCAAGGAGTTTATCCGTCACTAAAAGAGCATTGTTAAAATGTAAAATTTTTGATTCGTACTGTAAATTAGCATGAATCAGCCAAAAAATGGCCCGGAGGCAGGAATTGGTCCTGAAAAGTGGAAAAAAGAGGCACGCAACCAGGTTTTTGCTAAGGGGGACTTGACCTCAAAGTTAAATTTTTTTCGAAAAATAGATAATCGCGCAGGTGGGCAAGTTAATGCAAAACGTTAGCTTCGTCAATCACTAGTCCGTTAACAAACTTCACACCTCTGCTAACGTTAATCCGTTATTTTCAGCTTTAGTTAACGGAAGTTAATAAAGTCCGTTAATTCGTTAACATTTTGCGTGTAATTTACATTCGTTTTATTCACTCGCTTCTAGAACACATATTGACGCTGTTGAGCAGATTGTAAAGAAATATTTATTGCTATGGTGGTCTTTTTGTGTTTTGGAAGTTACATTTGGGTCATTCCATGTCAAAACAGCAAATTTTCAGAAAAGTTCCCACTTGACCTTCTTAGATTTTGCTGAAACTTCATCGAAATGGGCTTTTTGATGAATAATGAAGATTTGCAAAGTTTTAGCTTCGGGTCAATTTTTGTTCAAAAAATATGCCTCCCCCAAAGTTTTGCCCACCCCCCCAGCTGCAAATTTTTTTTGCATTTTCGCCCAACTTTGAGTCCTCATATCTTTGGATTGAAGTTACATAGATTGCTCAAACTTGGAATTTTTACAGACATTTTCCCACTAATTTCAGATATGGTTTTGAATTTTTTTGAGTTACAGACCTTCAAAAATGCTCGTTTTTTCAAAAACATACTTTTTTACACTTTTTTGAGGGGGTATATCTTGCATCGCAAATATTACAGCCACATCAAACTTGCAATGCTCCTTAAGTATTTATATGAGACTGTCATAAAACAATATGAAGGGGGGTAGCTGCAACAGATTTTGGGCAATTATGAATCAAATACGGCCCATTTTTTAAAAAAATCGAAATTGCACCATCTTGTGAGCACTGGTTGACAATGTGGGCAACATTTCAGAAATCTGAAATTTTGCACAAAGTTTGCTCTCAGCCACAACTATATCATATGTGAATTTCAAGAATGTGTCTCAACTTAATGCTCTAAGGTGGTAAACATTCACCTATACCACTAAACTTGCTTGTGTGATTCCCCTAGCAACGGCCATAGCAACCATTTTTTCTGTGCATTAAGACGCTCCAAATTGACAAAAAAGTTATTTTTAATGAAAAATAGCAACTTCTGCAATGAAAACGTACAGTTTTCAATCAATTCTGATATTTAAATCTGTGCTCAATAGCAGAAAAATTCAGTAAATAGAACACTAAGGTAACATATTTTGCTCAAAAATAGCCTTTATCACTGTTTATTCGAGACACCAAGCCAACATTTCAACATTAGTCATGTTTCAGCGAGCGCACAGTACAGAACACATTGTATAGCAAAATATATTTGTATGCAATGTTTCAAAGCCTTGAAAAGCACCAAATTTCATACGATATGTATTTACAATAAAAAGCTAATACCGCAACTAACAGATTTGAAGTTCTGCAGCTTTGAAGGTTCATACACTGCACAACAACCAATTCACTAAAATGCATAAAACAATCTTGTCGGTATTATGGTTATTGGTTAGTTAGCATTGCAGTTTATCATCAGGGATCATTGCATGTCAAGATGTTGCAGCGTTTTTCATTTCAGCTAAAAAAATTCAAAAATACTGTGTATACCAGAGGTGGAGTCGAAAACACAAGGCTCGAGGCCAAGGCCAAGGACACAAAAAAATTTCAAGGCCACGGACAGACCCTCTCGAGGCCAAGGCCAAGGACCAAGGACACAGACGCAAGTGTTCTTAAAAAAAAGGTCTTTTAAAATTTTTTTCAGGCGATCTCAAAAAATAAGGTCTTCAAAAATATTTTTCAGGCGAAAAAGATCTTTAGAAAACTTTTTCAGGCAGTCTTTGCTTGAGGAAACCAAAAAAAAGGTCTTTGCAAATTTTCCGCGAGGTTTCTGGCATTTTCCAAAGAAATTTTTACGGTTCAAAAATAGTGCTGTCCTCGAGCCGAGGACAGGGCAATTTTCGAGGACTTGAGGCTTCCAGGCCAAGGCCAAGGACTTCAAAATGTGTCCTCGAGGACGTCATCGAGGCCAAGGACGTCCTCGAGGACTCCACCTCTGGTGTATACCGGTATCTAGATAGTCTTGTATTAGACTTCCTTTTTTATGAGAACAGTATCATAAGAACTCAAATTAAGAGCAATGCCAGGCTTAGCATCAAAAAATTAATCTAGAACAAGTGCTAGCACAACTTATTTGTGTTACCAGCAGTGTTTTCCTCGGCTTTTTTTGCCATTGTTGATTTGTGTAACAGTAGTCATGATCTATAACTACAGACAGAGCCCTTTTAACCAAGCGAGAATAAGTTTGGGTCAAGCACAAATAAGGCTGAAAACTTTCGAACATTTAAGAATAGTCATCCGCACCTAAAAATTCACAAGTTCTAATAAAAAAATGTGTAATACCCCAAACACCATCACTTTAGAGATACTGATCCTTTTCATTCAAAGTAGGAATGAAGAACAGCTAACGAATCAAATTTGGACTGAGAGTTTCTAAGTCTGTTGAGCAATAAGCATGAGACTTAATACCATTAAAAAGAGGAAACTTCTTCAAAGGATAAAAATTACAGGGCATTGAAAAGAGAAATAATGCAAATCAGATCTGAAGAACTTAGTTTATAGTATCAGTTACTCTAATTTTGAAGAACAGGTGCATCTACCACACACAAGATATCTTGAAATGGAACCCAGCACTCGTTTCTTGCATCGTATTGCCATGATAAAATGCGGTTTTGATTGCAATGCATGAATTTAACGTAAACATCTTTCTGCTGATCGCATCATTTCATGGTAATCCAAACCTACCACTGTTGATCGTAATTGCATGCTATGTAGTGACCAGTTTGGAATTGTGCATCATTTTGAATTGGTACAACCTGAAAACAGCAAGGTGCATGTTTTTCAAATCCAAAAGAAAATTGGTTGCCGACAACATCCGAAGAAAGCCTTTTCATTTCCAGGACAGTTTCAGAAATAGGTATAAAACTGTGATGTGATCGAGTACCTGGGATAGCTTTACACCTGGCATAGCGCTCTTCATTTGCAAAGTCTTGAAAATTCTTGGCAATATCCTTTTCACTGATGTACGGATATTTTATGCCAGCAATAGCCAAAGCAAACATGTGCTGTGGAGTTGAAATTTAATTTGTTACAGTTGCTTGTAAGCTTGTTTTCGTTACTGGACGATTTTTCATGGCTAGTAGCAAAAAATGCCACTCATCATCAAGGTCATGATCTTTTCTATGGTGGCACAAATTCACCAATTTCTTGAAGTTGTTGTATTGGCTTGCAGCATCATCACTGAAATATACTACTGTACTTTGGAAACTAATGGAAGCTTTTCTTGTGTATAGATGAGCACACTGTGGATAAATGTATGAACTTTTATGTTTCATGCTATCAGATATGATGCAGATACTTAAACACTTGACTTCACCAACATCATTCTTGAAGTAAACAGAAAATTGGCGGAGGGTAGCTTGGCTGTTTTCCCAATGATATCCTTAGACAGCGTCTTGAACCAGAAAGCTATAACTTTCAGCAAAATCAAGAAGAACAATAATTTCATTGCCATTGATTTGTTCTTTTATTGTTTCAAAAAAGCTGATAGAGATTATACTGACGCTGTCTCAACAAACCAAAATTTTCACAAGTGGTTTCAATAAACTCAGCTACAGTATATTGCAAATCCAAAAGTTTTGTCCTATTCGTGTAAACCACTGATTGAAGATAATAGTATCTTCCAGGTCGACATCATTTTGATCAAAGGTCCGTTTCAATACATCCTTAAGTTGATCTTTTCCAGGCCTTTGCAAACATTACTGTATCATGTTGTTTCAATTTTACACAATGCAAACCATGTGCACTAGAAAGTCTCGAAATGAAACTTTTTCAGGAAGACCACCGCGAAGAAGCTTTGAATTCTGATTGTTCTTACAAACACACACAGAATGCATACCTTTAGAGTTAACGGTTACACACCATTTGGTCGAAGTTTACAGAAGTTTGAAAACCCAGTTGAACTACTCTTGTTCCGTTGAAATTATTCGTAAAGTTCTTTTAAGTTAACTAACAGAAGATGGTTTTGTTTTGAAATTTTTTCACTTCCATATTTAATTGATACAAACTCTTTACGTCTTGACATGCAATGATCCCTGATGATAAACTGCAATGCTAACTAACCAATAACCATAATACCGACAAGATTGTTTTATGCATTTTAGTGAATTGGTTGTTGTGCAGTGTATGAACCTTCAAAGCTGCAGAACTTCAAATCTGTTAGTTGCGGTATTTGCTTTTTATTGTAAATACATATCGTATGAAATTTGGTGCTTTTCAAGGCTTTGAAACATTGCATACAAATATATTTTGCTATACAATGTGTTCTGTACTGTGCGCTCGCTGAAACATGACTAATGTTGAAATGTTGGCTTGGTGTCTCGAATAAACAGTGATAAAGGCTATTTTTGAGCAAAATATGTTACCTTAGTGTTCTATTTACTGAATTTTTCTGCTATTGAGCACAGATTTAAATATCAGAATTGATTGAAAACTGTACGTTTTCATTGCAGAAGTTGCTATTTTTTATTAAAAATAACTTTTTTGTCAATTTGGAGCGTCTTAATGCACAGAAAAAATGGTTGCTATGGCCGTTGCTAGGGGAATCACACAAGCAAGTTTAGTGGTATAGGTGAATGTTTACCACCTTAGAGCATTAAGTTGAGACACATTCTTGAAATTCACATATGATATAGTTGTGGCTGAGAGCAAACTTTGTGCAAAATTTCAGATTTCTGAAATGTTGCCCACATTGTCAACCAGTGCTCACAAGATGGTGCAATTTCGATTTTTTTAAAAAATGGGCCGTATTTGATTCATAATTGCCCAAAATCTGTTGCAGCTACCCCCCTTCATATTGTTTTATGACAGTCTCATATAAATACTTAAGGAGCATTGCAAGTTTGATGTGGCTGTAATATTTGCGATGCAAGATATACCCCCTCAAAAAAGTGTAAAAAAGTATGTTTTTGAAAAAACGAGCATTTTTGAAGGTCTGTAACTCAAAAAAATTCAAAACCATATCTGAAATTAGTGGGAAAATGTCTGTAAAAATTCCAAGTTTGAGCAATCTGTGTAACTTCAATCCAAAGATATGAGGACTCAAAGTTGGGCGAAAATGCAAAAAAAATTTGCAGCTGTGGGGTGGGCAAAACTTTGGGGGAGGCATATTTTTTGAACAAAAATTGACCCGAAGCTAAAACTTTGCAAATCTTCATTATTCATCAAAAAGCCCATTTTGATGAAGTTTCAGCAAAATCTAAGAAGGTCAAGTGGGAACTTTTCTGAAAATTTGCTGTTTTGACATGGAATGACCCATAAAGCTAATCTAATTTCAAGATAGAATTAAGTTCAAATGCTTCAACGAAGCTGCGATCGGAAAACCTTTGGAAATTGCGAACAGCAAAAATTAAAAGACTTATTAGGCTGCAGCTTATTATTTGTCACAAAAAAGAGCTCCTTTCTTCGCTTTCTTCGATAAAACTCGTGCTAATACGCAACAAGTGCTACCAGTGCAATCTGGTTTGTACCGGTACGATGTATGAATGGTGCAAGATATTAACGATAAAAACCTTAACGGAAGTTAACCAAACTTAACGGAAGTTACTTTAGTCCGTTAACAGAACTTAACCGAAGTTAATTTAGTCTGTTAACATGAAAAAACTTTTTAACGGAATAACGAGTTCAAGAAAAAGTCAGCTTCGTTATTAACGAATTAACGATTAACGGACTTGTGCCCAACTATGGATAATCGCGATTGTTTTCCGGCGGAAGTAAAATGAAGACCAAAAAAGGTTTTCGCCAGTTTTGGCCTGAATGCAGAATTTAGGCTAAATCTTCGAAGTAGCTTGGCTAAGAGGAGGTTGCAAAAGACTCCTTACCCATTCTGCTTGCGCCAATAAATGTAAAACAAAAAGCTATATTAATATTGGGCAGGAAGTCGTCTGGAGTTGAAAGTACTGTAATTGTTGGCAGCGTGACCAAAAGGGTAAAGGCGTCGTTTTTACAACGACCCTGATCGCATGATTGGTTCAACTCGCAATCTGGTCACGTTGTTGCGTCCTTGGATGAGACGTTTTACGATGATCATCTCTGCTTGGTCGCTTCGAAAAGCAGAAAATTCAGTGAAAAAGAATTCAAAGAAAGCTGCAGGAACAGTGGATCATAGGAAACTCCTAAGTATCTGCAGTTTCGTCCAAACACAAAGTAGTCATTGCAATGAAAAGTGAGCGGATCGACCAATAGTACAAGCGTCTGCCGCTGTCCGGTGACAGAAGAATAAGTATTCACTACTACACTCTACAACTACAACAAGAAAATTATCCAAAAGAACTCTAACGGCCGTGTTTGATTGTGTGTTTCAACAAATCGCGTAGCTATCAACTCCAAATTCTTGTTTGAAACTCTATTATGAGAAACCACGGCTCAAATCATCATAAAATCAAAACGAATGTTTTGGAAATTAAGTTTGTTTGTCTTTTCAGAATGTCCAAATGGACAACATATATTATACCAAGCTTTCAAGCTCCATGTGACATTCAACCTGCCCCAAACTTCCCGGCAGCTATACCTGCGTAAATAATTTTTGTGGCGAATGTTACGCCAATTTTACTCTTCCAAGTGGAGTCGTTATTCTATATGCCATTTATATGGCAACCAAGGTTAGGGGTGTAACGCTGTACCCGTATTCCTCAGCGAGAAAGAATTGCTTTTTGCGACCTTGCGACGAGCTACAGTTAATTGCTTTGTCATTTCAATTTTTAGTGCAATGTGATAAATGCGCAATGTTACGTTATAATTTATAACCGTCTTTAACCACACTTTCTGCATTTTATACTTTAACATCATTGATCGAGCAGCATTTTGATATCACTGCAGTATATTGGACCGTTCAATTAGCAAACATGGTTCAACCTGATGCCAATTTGTGCACATTAACAAATTTTAGTTCGTCTTGGTGTTCATCTTTTTGCTTTATTTGTATATTTTTTGTATTGTACATTTATATGATTATTTTAGTTTGTTAAGATTATTATAATTCTCTAAAAAAACAAACTGTTATTTAGGACTTGGTAAATTGCGTTGTGGTCTAAAGTTAGTTATTGATATGCATTTGCTATATCTGTACTGATAGTTTAATAAAATATAAGGTCGACTGTTATTGAGTGTGCAGTATGCAGAAAGTTAACATAGTGTGCATCTTTATATATAAAAAATAACAAATGAAGCTACCGCTACACCCTAAAAAATAACGAAGTTTCGTTGCCTTTATAATACTTTAAGCCTCGGCAAAACCACCAATTGAAAAAAAATAAAGTCAAGCCACCGCTTTTTTATTTCTTTTAAGTGCGATTGTGACTTCATAATTTCTTTTTATCGACAGGGTCTATTTGAAGTTGATTATCAACACCTTTGTAGTTCAAGCTACTCTATTATCAGTTGCACCCAAATAGTAACAATAATTATCCTCAAACACCTCTAATTCCCAAACGTTAGTTTATATGACAACTACTTTATTTATCGGAAATTTATCGCTTTTACATGACATCATGTCGAGAACTTTTGATTGATTTCTACGTTATAGGGTTTTTCGTAAATAATTTGTAAATTAGCTCCTATTAGCCAAACACTCGTCATAAAGCGTATAATTACACTAATGATTTTCAAAGGTTTGGTGATCGGCTGGATATCCTAACCTATTAATTTATGTTGTTCACCAATTAACTTTGGTAAGTCGAATAAGCGTTTAAAAATCTGATAATTTACATGTTAAGTTTTAAATTTTGCTAATTACAAAGACATGACTGTGTAATTAGCAATATGCTGTAGCTGTCTGTAATCTGCGATTAGCTGTAATGTTGTGAGCGTGCTAGCATATCCATAGTTGGTTTAAACCAACTGCCAGCTTGTATGCGGGGCGTACTGAATTTCTGACTAAAATAAACTAGGAGCACACGATTTTACGTACAATGTTAACCGACCTTTTAGAGTAGAAATCGTTTAAACCTAACTTTGCTTTTGGTCGAATTGAGCGTTGCACGGTTGAAGTTAGTTTATCCCTTTATCATTTCCTTCCCAGCTAGAAAACTGCAAATACCAACTTTTACAGTTTTTTTGTTTGACCAGACCGGAAATCGAACACCGGTATTCTGTTTCAATAGCAGAAGCTCTACCCAGTCAACCACTTCATCTGTTAAAATAGATCAAAGATAAGAACGCGCCCTCACGATTTTACAAGCAGTGTAGACCAAGCTTATACAGATTTGCAAGATCAAATACAATAGATCCGTTAAGTTGTTACTCTAAAGTATTTTGTAATAATTCTGCTTCGCCGTTTGGTTCTTCAGGGGGGGAACTGTAAATCTAAACATTAAAATACAATAAAACTTAATATTGAAGATAAAAGTACCAGTGGAAATGTAACCAATGGGTGAGGTTTACCTCCCCGAACAGCAGGCAAACCACAGGGACAAGCAAGGCTCTCACCCGGGATAAGTTAGTGCGCCCATCGCTACCGCAGCGCACTGCCAGGCCACGGCCAATGAAACCGCAGGTCAGAAAGAGGGGTAAGCAGAGCCAAACATAACTGGGTTAATCAGTAGTTACATCATTGCAATTTTATCTCAAAAATTAATTTGGCAGTTGTAGGACACACCATCCTATTTCCATGTTAGTATGATAATTATAGTACAGCATTACTTCAACTGCGACGTGATTATTCATTCGTATACAGCAGTTGCGAAATTTAAACCAACTAAACTTTTCCCATCAAGTATGTCGATCAATTTGTTATTTATTGCAAAATTAGATCAAAATCATTAAAAAACACGCATAAAACAATGTCTGGTTTGCCGCAAAGCACGCGCAAAATTTAATTGAATTTAATAAGACAGCATCATTGTTGTCTCATTGTCAGAATATTGATGAATGCAATAGCTTTAAACAGAATATGTTCTGACTTCTGACTGGACTTAAAAATTATTTATTAGTTTTTTGTTATGCTTTAGAGTTTTGGTGTTATTTTTGCAGTGGGCTACAATTTGATGAGAATCTACTTAATTTGCTCACTGCCCCAAGCGTTATGACGCATTACGTTTAAATGGCACTTAATTACCGCAAATTCACGGCAAATCTACAAGTTTCCTGTTCGGATCCCAGTATAAATATTGCCCGGTTGGAAGCAATAAAATCACTTCAATCTGGACAGATTTTAGAAGTGAATTTAAAAAAGGATGTGGGCAACCATGCATTTAACTGTGGCAGTTTTGGCAGCTTTAAGTGTGGCACAAGGGTCGACAACAGGTGAGAAGTGTAACGGGTGACATCATTATGAGAGCATAATGTTAAATTCTCTAGTGCATGTATTATGTTTGTTTATGTGTTAAAATATTCTTGCTATGCACAGTAGCGTAGCTAGGGGGAGCCATTGCCCCCCCATTGGCATGCAGAGAATGCAAATTACTACGTTTTTAGTACTTTTGAGACTGATTTTTGCACTAATAGTAAAAATAGCTCCCCCCATCTTCATCGGCAATGAGAATGTGTCCACTTTGTTAAGGTTAAAGAAGAGTGGGTAAGAAATATTGATCCCAGCCCAAGTGAAGACCTTTTTTTTGTTGGTTTTAGGTTTTTTGGGCGGCAAAACCGGACCAATTCTGAGTGAAGACCGTTTTTTTTCCTAATTTCGGGCACAAAACTACAGTATTCCACTTCTGAGTGAAGATCATTTTAGTTTGGTTTTGACCTCCAAAACACCCCCCTCCCTTCATAGCAAACTTCTGGCTACGCGCCTGGCTACGCAATAAAACTGTAACAATAAATACAAACGTTTTGTAGAATTATTGAAATAATTCTTTCCTTTCTAGTTGGAAAATTTTTTTGCATTTATTTTGTTACAAAAGTAGTATTAGTCAGTGCCCACGTTTTTATACAAGTCTGATTGAGAAAACATGCAGTTTGTGGTTGATATCATTGATAAGGATGGGAATATTTGTAAAGTTAAATCATAGCTTCTTAGTTTTTATTAAATTAACGTCTGGCAGCATAGTTTGTATTCACGAATAGTAATGGAAATATTGAATAAAATAATAACAGCAACTAAGAAGCGGACCCACATCCAGGGTAAAGCTTTCTCCGTGTGAGGTAGACTGGTGGGCAGGTGGCAGCTTGAATCGAAAACCGCAAGGTCCCTTTGCTGTCCCCTGGCCAAGGCAACTTTGTGAATAAAATGTAATTACATTTACAATTGGCACACCTAATTGCTCTCTGTGTAAGTGCGTTAAAACAGCAACTATACTGCATTGCATTAAGCACATTAATAGCATGCAGCACCACTCTGATTTATGTCTTGACTTGCCACTACAGTATTCTCAAGTGGATCCTGTTCAAAAGAAATTTTACTGGATTAAGATCCACCTGTTTGTGGCGCCACGCCACATGGCCCACAGTGTGGTGCTTAGGTTACCAGCAATTAATGAGGTAAATGCAATGTAGGAACAGCAAACTTAAGGATTTTGCTCCAATTAAAAAACAATATTGTTCAATAATAACGCACTTTTATTGCTTAAACTTAACAAAAATGTATATGCAATATTGTTCCATAATAATGCACGTTTATTGTTTACTTCTCATTTTGCGTGATGTATTGTAGCAAACTAATGCTTATTGCTTTGCTATGAAGTTTTTACGATATTACTGCACCTGCAAAATATTTTTGTTTCTCACTAAAGAGCATCATTTTAGGCATTTCATATCGGCCACCCTTCCCATGCCGACGGATTTCATGTTCAAGGGATCCTTGCAAAGACCAGCAGTGTCCCAAATTTCCTAATTCCAAATGTGTGCGAAATTATTGTTTGGGTTGCGTGGCCGTATTTCAAGCTGAAGATGGGAAGGTGATTCCCCAATTTGCCTGCCCCGTTGACAGTAAGTTTGTTCATAAAAGAGTACTGTTTGATAGTAATGAAAAAACGTACTGTAATCTAAGGCATGGGATAGCATTATGCACCGTTTTCTCTTGTAAAAGTAAAGATGTCTAAGTTTTGTCTTTAAATAGTTTCAAGACCATGTACAGCGTTAGTGATGCGTTTGCAAATATCACCTTGACTATACATTCTTGTCGTAAAATTGTAAGAGTATTAAAGAATTTTTTGCGTCAATCAACTGCGACTTATACGCCCAAAGATCTATTTGACAAGCAAAGTACTGTACAATGTACATTGCACGTGTTTTATACAAGTTACAGTTTGCAAAAACAAACAAAAGATACATTGCCGGTATCCTAACAATTTTTAGGCAAGGGAAAATTGAAGCCAGAAATGCAGTAAAAGGATAGAAAATTTATCATAAAACTTAATTTGAATCGCCCGCGATGGGGGCTCCGCCTGACCTGCGTCACTAGGGATTGAAACGATTAGCCATTTCGACGTGGAGACAGCATTACGGTGTTGTCAAATGAAGTAGGATTGTAAGACGCGATGTCTCTGTGAACTATTAAATTAGTTATGCCTGTATTTCACTTCAGGAGTAATTTAACTTGTTAATTTGAATCATACTGATTTATATTTTTTGCTATCACAAAACATCGAAGTGCTTTTAAAATGCTTTTAAACGTGAACTGTAGTATAGCAGGCTGTAAATACTAAAAGGTAAACAGTAGTAAGCAGAAAGCTGTAGTTGCAATTAAATTTTTATTCGATTGGAGACAAATAAATATCTGTTAATTCTGTTAGCCAAGTTAGAATGACCTAAAGACATCAAAAAGAAATTATGATTTTCGAAGTATCTGCCCACCTGTCCACCATACACGATGGAGACTTTACGCTGTTCCTTGGAATGTTAACTGTCAAGCAGGAGAACTGTTAATGCCAATTTTTTAGTCTTTAATATGATCTGATCATGAATTGAAAGAGAATTATCATCAATTAGTAATACACAACGCATACCATTTTTGTATTACGAATTCACTATGGAGAATTCATTGTATATTTGCACAACAGTTGCTAATAGTAACAAAGTACACGGTAGTATAACTCCGGCCAGCGCTGTCGCGCGCACTTTTTTAAATAAGCTTAATTCAAACTCTTCTCATTGTAACGGTTGATAATTACGTAAATCTATGAATGTTTCGACAAGATCAAAAACGTTTTATTAAAGTTAATGCATCACAACTAACCTTCAAACTAATATCCATAGGTAACTGGCCTGAATGCCTTGCAAGTGCTGGCTGTCCCGCTGTAGGCGACCGATGCGAGACCGGATGTCCAGGAGTGCGTGACGCCGTTTGTAGCCAGAACTGCGATTGTAGTACAGTGTTCACAGACAGAAGAAGTGGAAGAGTACTTCGAGATGTAGACTGCTTTCCTAAAAGTACGTAAAGACTTCGTTAGGATTGCTATTGATACATCAATTATTGCTGTGCTAAGGATAGGTATTGTAGACTCGTGTAAAGAGCTTACAAGCCTTCTCATTTACCGTTTGGCTGTATTTTTGATCGATCAAATCAAATCTTTTATTATACTTGCTGTATTTGGCCAAAGCGTGTAACGAGTTGTTAGGGACCATCTCCGCGTCATTGTACCCGGACAACACAGTTCCTTTGGAAACGTTACAGCAGTGGCCAGCGTTTGGCAACACTGTGTCTGATTTGGCCGGCGATATTTGATCCTTTGACCTCCCGCTGCAGAGAAGAACGCGTTACCGCCCGACCAATTGATTTTGGTTTTTAATTGACTGATCCATATTTATTATTTATCCTCCATCTACGAGGAAGCCACCGTGGCTCTTTTATTTTGGACGAATTTGCATTACTTCTGGTGCCTGTTACATGCTGTATTTTATCTGGTCTATAACAAAACTTAATTTATTGCGCTACTCAATTTTTGAATAAATGAATTCTCGCAAAATCAATAACACATTTGAGTGTAGCGACAAGGTATATGCGAGGGGCTGGGGAGTCATCTGGTCGAGCATCCACATTGTTAGTCACTCTGCAAAGTGTAAATAAAATTGGTCGCATGCTTACGTAGTGAGAAAACAATTTGAAATTGCTGATGTTAGCCATTTAGTTTTGTACCGGCTAACCGCTAGTTGGTCTAGCGGTAAAGCGTATGTTTCTGGAGCAGGAGGTCTGAAGTTCAAATTTCCGACCAGTCCAATCGGAAATTGTGTTTCCAACTGCTCACTTCCGATGCGATATTCTTCGCGACGAACTCTGCTACCTAGAGGGAAAAGACGCAGAAATCAACCCTGCACAGTGCGCACTCGTTGTAACCTTCGGCATAATATAGCGAGAATAATGAAAAAAATTAGGGCCAATAAAAACACAAAACTAATTTTTTTTATCTTTAGTCTCATTTTTTCATTCGTTGTAACTGACAGTAGCAAATATTTACAACATTTCAGCTCGTCAGTGTCCGCCTCTCGTCCCTCCTCAGACCAAACCTAACTTCGAATACAAATGCACAAATGGCCGAGACGTTGGATCAATTTGCCGCATTCGATGCAGCAAACCGGGACAGATATTGCTCTACGGACCAACACGGGTCGTCTGCACAAGATACGGAAGATGGAGCCATGCTTTAACAAAGGCCAGATGCGGTAAGCTTTATGTTTACCATAGGCCTAATCCAGGCGCGTAGCCAGAAATTCGCAATGGGGGGGCTGTTTGGGGGGTCTGGAGGCGGAGCCCCCAGCCGCCGGAGGCCAATGGGGGTCTGGGGGCGAAGCCCCCAGCTGCCGGAGGCTGGGGGTTTGGGGGCGAAGCCCCCAGCCGCAGCAGGCACGGGGGTCTGGGGGCGGAGCCCCCAGCGGTCGAAAATTTTGCATTTTTTTGCAAAAATAACTTCATTTTAGAGCTTTTTTGATTAAAAAATAATGATTTTAAAACGTGGCTTAGAAATTGGCAGTGCAAACAAGATTAAACTGGAAGATAAATGGGCTATTTGGGAGGTAGCTAATGGTAAAATGTTAGTTCTCTTGTTTAGATGCTGTTAAATTATAGAATCGAATACTTCAATAAAACTCACACGGAGTAATCTATTTCGTATACAGTTTATAGACAAAAATAATCGGGGGGGGGGCTAATGAAAAGAGATTTGAGAGAAATGATTGGTAATTAACAAATACTGAATAGCCCCCCCTATTCCTTAGTTTATAGTATATTTGTTGATGACACCTATGTTTAGCATTTTTACACTTGCGATCAAATTTGATAACTTATTTCTTACCATTTATCAAAGTTTTCATTTATTTGTTGGTTTTATTTTTGTCAAAGTATCCCCCCCCCCCCGGGACATATGTTTCAAAAGATGTTTTAAATCACTATCTAGTCCACTCCAGTGCATAAAACAGTCTCAAAGTGCTAAAAATGTAGTGTTTTTCCCATTTTGCTTTTTGGTCGACATGTCAATCGGGGGGGGGGGGGGGGGGGGGCTATAGCCCCCCCGCCCCCCTGGCTACGCTACTGGCTAAAAACGTGGTATTTTCCTTATTCGGCATTTTGGTCGGCAGTTCATTAGCCCCCCCTAAATAAACGTTTCAAACTATGCTTTAAAGCATTTTTTAGTCTAATCTAGCGCAAAAGACAGTCTTAGAAATGCTAAAAACGTGGTATTTTCCTTATTCAGCATTTTGGTCGGCAGTCTATTAGCCTAAATAAACCTTTCAAACTATGCTTTAAAGCATTTTTTAGTCTAATCCAGAGCAAAAGGGAATCTTAGAAGTGCTAAAAGCGTGGTATTTTTCTTATTCTGCATTTTGGTCGGCAGGCCAATGGGGGGGGGGGGGCTATAGCCCCCCCCGCCCCCCCCTAGCTACGCTACTGGCCTAATCCCTTGCGCATTTTGACCAAGTGTAACCTTTTATCTTCGGTCTATTGCTGTTTTCTCATTAACACAAATCGAATTCGCGTTTTGTTTTTTTTTTAATTCTTTTTCTTCAGAACTTTGCATCAGAGTTAGGGTGTGGGCAATGATACTAGCCTGACAGATAGTAAATCGAAGTAATAGGCACACTTTACAAATATGCAATTTGTTCATCTCCTCGAAAAAAACATTGAAGCCACCCAGTACTTAAATTGTAGGGGGGACTCGGGGGGACATGTCCCCCATTGAGTGTTAGCTTCCCTTCATCGAGATTTAGGTGTCCCCCCATCGAGATTTGAGCCTGGATGATCCGACGAAAAAGACCTAATTCTTCATCTAATTTTGGCGATAAAACACTTCAATTTCCAGCGAAGACCTTTTTTTTTGGTGTTGATTCAATTTCAGCGACGGAATTACGTAATCTTCACTAAAGTACTTTCGCATGCCAAATGCATTTGATCAAGGCTGCAAAAGCGTCCCCCCATGCAAAATTTTACAATAGCCACCCACCAGTGGCGCATCTAGAAAGTTTTGGTGTGGGGGGATTTTAAGCACGAAACCTCAAAAATTCGGATGTCTTCACCGAAATTGAGAGTAATTTTTCGGCCGAAATCGGAAATTTAAACGTTTTTTTCGCCCAAAATTAGGTGGTCTCCAAAAAAAAAAAAAAAAAAAGGCCTTCACCGAAATTGAGGGTAATTTTTCGGCCGAAATCCTTAGGTTGAGGCTGGTAGGGGGGGATGCATCCCGAAATGGAGCCGAATTATTCGAAATAGAGGCTGATTTTTCGGCCAAAATCGTTACTTTTAGGCTGGTGGGGGGAGATGCATCCCCCCCATCCCCCCCCCTAAATCCGCCACTGCCACCCACCAAGCAAGACTAACATAACTTATGCAAAACCACCATTGGACAGCTTTACCAGTGTTCGCTTTTATGGTAACAGGGTGGAAATGGCCGTTTTTCTCCTGGGCTTTCCAATGCATTGTTATAATTCCATTGCATGACTTTCTGTTGCGCCTCCTTTAAAAAAATGAGATAGTTCCAAGGCACATCAATATTGTACAACTTGTCATGATGATTTTCTTAACAATGTGACGTAACCAACGAATGTTTGTCACCAAGCATAATTGTTTATTAATAGCAAGGTTTATTGTTTCAGCAGGATTGTTTTGGCTGCTTTTCAAGCAAGCATTTTAAAAGTAATTGTCGCTCAGTGTAGCAGAATAATTTATTGTAATAGCATTTTATTCACTGTGTTGCCTTGGCCAGGAGAGAGCGAAGAGACGTCTTGGTCTTTGAGTCAAGCTGTCATCTGTCTGCCACGCTCGGTGGAGGCTTCACACTATCCCTTTAATTGCTGAACGTCAAGTAAGAAAGCTGTAAATACCAATTTTTTGGTCTTTGGTTTGACCCGACCGGGAATGGAAGGGTTTCTAGATAATTAAAAAAAAGTTTTTAATCACAAGACAGCAGTGGTGAAAGTAGAATCATTTTCTTACCGGATTGGTACCGTAACGGTACCGGAACAGTGGCGAAGATATTTAAAAAAAACTACTCTGGGGATAATTTTAAAGATTCTCAAATTGTACTTTTGGCTCATTATTGTTATCACAAACATAAACGAAACTTTTTCAAGCATGCACATACACAACATAAACCAAATCTAGCACACAACTATTTAAAAACTTTCCAAAAAGGTTAATAGTAATTATCCTTTGTCAAGTTTTGCCGAGCCATGCAATTTGTTGAGTGAGCCGCTTTTCCTTTTCCAAGCCAAGTTGTTACGTATGGCTCTGGATTCCATTTCTGATTTCTCACACGGAGGACCCACAATGCTGACGAAGAGACGCTTTTCACCATTGTTTGTTGCGATCACTTTTCTAATATCGGTAATAATATTTTTCATGCCGATGAGCCCGTGCTTTTGTAATTTGGTCAAAACTTTGCTTGGTTATTTTTTAGCAAGTACTTAAGAAACGGGGATAATTAAAGTACAGACAAAAATAGATGGATTAAAAATTTAAAAATATGTAATAAAGTCATGCTGATTGTATTCTTACAGACATGGCCTGCTATCTGCCGCTTAAAGTTGAAGATACTTTTTAATTGACACAACTGATGCCTTAGGTCAAAATCAATTTAAAGCAAAAATAAAATTTATTTAATAAATGTGAGACCCATTCTTGAGCTTTTTTATGATTTTTTCAAATCAGAATTTATTGCCTCCAGCTCTTAAACGCTTAAATATTGCAAAATACATAATCGTATGAATGTACATAATTAGCAACAATAAGGGAAGGACAGGGGGACTGCGAAGGGACCGTTATATCTTCGAATCAAGCAGCCACCCTATATTGTAGTCAATTAGCCAGTTAATTCGAATGAAAGCTAATAGCAAATTTTAGATGCGACTAGCAACTTGTTTTGTTTTACATCAGCATTTTCAACCAAATTCATTTGATTTGACTTGTTAAATGTGCTAGAGGCTAGATTTAGCTTTAAAATCTTTCACCGGGTACGCTGTTTGGGACCGTTGTGGCTTACTTTCACCACTATGCTAGACAGTCTTTATAGCACAGCATAATCGGTTCTTCGCAGCCCAGCACTGATGCTCTGAAATAAAGATAACTTAAAATAGCAGCAATACAATGACTAGGCTTAAAATTAAATTTAAAAGTTGTGCTTTGTTTTTTTTTTCTGAATGTTGTATTAATTTTTAATAAATACTTTCAGGATATGACAAGCGGTGTCCAGCGTATCAACTAACTACGTACGGAACTGCACCTCCGACTGAGTTACCAACTATAAGACCTCCTACATTATGTCCCATTTGTCCGCCTAATGGATGCCCTAAAGGACAAATTTGCTGCCCTTCGGGATGTGGCGCTACATGCAGAGATATTGCTCCAAGTAATTATGATTTATCTATTTAAAATATATTTAAATTTTATCGGTTGCATAAGCAATTTGCTGTAATCAAATGTAGTTTGATTACAGCATTTTGAAAAGTTAAAGCGCCAATACCAAAACACTAAACCATTAAAATGTTTAAAATGAAAACTTAAGCTCTTAATTTTGTTGCTCCTGTGGTAACTTAGACACGTACACTATTATGCCATTTAGTTTTATAACTAATTATAAATTTAAGTTCAAAGTTTTCATATTGTAGTAAGATGGATTGGCCATGTCGGTGGGATGTCCAAAAAGGACACTTAAAAAGCTTTAGTCAAGTAGAAGTGAAAAAAACTTTGGACTAGACCACTATTGCCCAAATTGCTCCAGAAAAATAATCCCCCGACCAAAAGGTACCTCAAGAAAAAGCAACTCTACAAAAACCACAGCTTATGCCGCTAAATATAAAAGTGTGCTTATGTGGAGAATAACTTAGACTTTCACCATTTTTTATCGCAAAAGATGTCCAGAACTTTAGTCGCAGTAATTAGTCAATAGAGGAATCGGACTAGCTAGTCGGGTTGGTGATCGAAAGGTTGCTGACTCTTGGTTCGATTCTCGAACTGGCAATGCGTCGTTGTGTTCTTGGGAAAGACAATTTACGCTAATTTCTACTGGGACCAAGCAGTCTACCCGTTATGGTGGCCCAGCCAGACGAAAGACTTGCAAATAGAACCCAAAAAAAGTGCTTTGCGTTGGTGTGGTTAGACAGATGCCGAGTGCCTGGTTCGTACTAACGAACGAATGGTGGAAATGTTCTCGCAAGGTTTCTCGTACTCTCTCCATCCCGGCAGTAATTTTTCTGGGCAGCTCGGGCCTTAATCCGGCCCTGTTTTGGGGTCATTTACGACTTTAATTGTTTGAAATAAAAAGTGACGTAAGATTGTGTCGTGTGGCCGCTTAATCTGGAATTGTAGCCGCTTCCCAACTCTTCCAGAAAATAAAATAAAAATAAAAAATAGGGCGTAAGGTTTTAAAAAATGGCTTCCGGTTAGTATAGTATAAACTTTAACAACCTTTTTAGAATATGACAAACGATGCCCAGCTTACAAACCTACAATTCCAACAATACCAGGACCGCCAACTATTGGACCACCTACTATCGGGCCACCATGTTTTATTTGCCCGCCCAATGGATGCCCGAAAGGGCAGATCTGCTGTCCTGTAGGATGCGGAGCTAGATGCAGAGATATTCCTCCAAGTAAGTATAACTTATTAGCATTTTTTGTTTAAAAATAAGGTATTTAATACTGTAATGCAACAATATTTAGATTTTTTTCAAGATCGCAGGCTTTTAACTCTAAACCTTTTTACATCAGGCTTTGCAATAGTGTTCATGAAAAAAATCAACACCATTTCGTCATAAAAGATATCAGGGTTGATATGAATGCTTATAAAGATAATATTATTCGTGATGCAAACTTCTGTGATGTAATAACCAATATTTATGACTACTTGGTGTTGAAAGTTTTCACCAACACCATTTAAAGCCTTATGTAAAAATGTTATCTGTCAATTGGTAAGGAAAAATTCTTGAAAAGAAGTCTGTGGGTAGGCTATTATGACAGACATGTGGTGTAATTCATGGAATGGTTCATTTATTTTTTGACTTCTTTTCAAATCTTTACAATATTTGTAATAAATGTGCTCCATCACAATACCTTTTACATGAGGTTTTGCAATTGCGTTCGATCATGAAAAAAATCTATCCTATTTCGTCACAAAATGTATCCCGGTTGTTATGAACACTTTTATAAAGTAATAATGTTTCTAATACAGCTTTTCTGGTGCAATTGCAACAGCCAATATTTATGATGAAATATCATAAATTTTTATCAAAACTATTGCAAAACCTCATGTAAAAAGATAGACATATCGGATGTTTAGACTTTCGCTTTCTAGTTAAGTTTGACAAATTTTGTGTCCTTGCGGCGGTGATTTTGTAAACAAAATTTGCAGAACTTATCTATTCAGTTCCAAATACCTCAGAATCTTGTGTAATTTTAGCATAAAAAAGCGTTTTTCATACTGTTCGGTTTGCTTTGTAGCTTGTTTTCACATTGTTGATTAGATAATGAGATTATTTAGTAAGTTTATTTAGCATGTTCCTGACATTCTTTTATATTTCCAGGTTGTCCGCGTGACCAAAAGCCAGTATATTGCAAAGCTGACCCCTGCCAAAACCAGAAATGCTACGGACACACAGACGCTATTTGCACCAATTACAATTGCGGTGGTTGTTACGCTGTGTTTAAGACTCCCAAAACCGACAACGTCATTCCTCATTTTGCTTGTAAAAAAGACGGTAAGTTTTATGCATATTAAGAGGAAATTCGTTTTAGACATTATATTGATTAATAAATTATTCACAAACAATTGAGAAATGTTTGTGAATGACTTAGTACTTGAAACCATCGGGACTGCAATCCAGCGGTTGGGTTAGAAGGTTGGTCTCGTTATTGAGGCGGAAACGCTGATTTATACTGAACCATTGTGTTCTTAATAACGAGATGGTTGCCAACCCAGGGCCCACTATTTATAATACAACTAAAAGAAATTTCCTCTTTTTAACGTTGCTAATTAGTAGAGATAAAGGGCAAAGTGCATAGGTTTTGCGCGAAGTCACAAACAGGGCTTGTTTGTCCTATTACTGAGTGGGAGTTATTCCCGGCAGAAAGTCAATTTCTCATTTTATGCAAACTTTTTAAAATTTCAGAATTTTATCCATTTGCGTTTATCATATTCAGTTATATGGGTAAATAAGGCTTTCTGCATCTAATACCACCAACGCAGAGGACTTTTCGGGGTTTTGTTTCACAATTTTTTTGTCGGGCTGGGCTACCGCAACGGGTAGACTGAATGGTCCCAATGGGAAATCAGAGTGAAGTATCTCTTCCGAGGACCCAACGACGCATTGCCAGCTTGGCAATCGAACTGACCAACTGAGCTATCGCCCCCCTTTTTATCACATTTACAGCAGGTTTGTAAGCAGCACCTTTTCCTATTTGAAAATTCAGCGCTGCTGAAAACTGTTACTTGCTGACTTATGGTAAAATGCAACAATCCTGAAAAAGCTATTTATGCTAAAAACATTGACATAAAGATAAAAAAATTAATATCTCTACCGTGTTTGCCGCAATGATCATCTTAACCAATACTATATTACAGTCCAATTACGCCCCTAAAGAAAATCACGTGATAATCTGACGGAGAAACCTTATTCATAAAGAATTTTATTTATTAAAATTGGATGTCCTACGGTAACGCCCCGAACCTGAGTCATAAAAACATGAGAACAGGGCAAAAGCAGAGCCAGGTGGAGCTGGGGGGCTGTAGCCCCTCATTGGCCAGCCGACTAAACTGCAGAATAAGAAAAATACCAAGTTTTTAGCACTTCTGAGACAGTCTTTTGCCTTGGAATAAACTAATGATTTAAAGCATATTTTAAAACGTGTATTTAGTGGGGGTTACTTTGTCAAAAATAAAACATAAATTAGAAAAAAACTTTGAAAAACGGCCAAAAATTGGTATTCAAAATTGATTGCTAAATAAAAAATGCTAAACATAGGTTTCATCAAAAATATATCAGCGAAGGAACAGGGGGACTATTCAGTATAAGCTAAATACCAATCACTTCTCTCAAACTTCTATCCATTAACTTCCCTAATTATATATTTCTCTCTAAAATGTAGACAAAATAGATTACTCCTTGAGAGTTTTATTGAACTACTGGTATAGGATTTTATGATTTACCAGCTTGCAAATAAAAAAACGGAAATTCTAGCAATAGCTGCCTCTCACATACCTCTTTTATGCAACTATTATAATCATGTTTTTGCACTACTAGTTTCTATTTCACGTTTTAATAGCATTCATTTTTGTCAAAACAGGCCTAAAATTAAGTTATTTTTGCTAAAAAAAAACAAGAAAATTTTTGAGTGCTGGGGGCTCCGCTATCAGACTCCGTGCCTCCAGGCGCTGGGGGGGAATTGCAGATTTCTGGCTACGCGCCTGGACAATGAGCTACTAATGACACCGGCAAAATCTTACATAAGTCAATAGGCTTGCATCACATATCCCAAGAGAAATTAAGGTCTACCGGTATATTAGTTGTAATTAGTTCGAATCTCATCACAGTAAAACGTCGATTATCTGAACACTACTAAAAATAAAGTTTTAGAGCATGATGTGCATGAGCTAAAATCATTTAAAGCCGAGAGAGATTTCTTCAACATGCAGCTAAACTTTGATAAAGATCATAGCTCTACAAGACAAAAAAACGTAACAAAAAAAAAAAAAAAGAGTTATCACTATGCCGCTAACAATTTTCTTCGTAAATCACAATGTACATGTATTACATATTAGGTTTTTTTATATGATCGCATTTTGTTCAATTCCCCCAACAAAATGCTTTTCCGAACCACCCTGGTCCCAATTAGCTCGGATAATTAGCGTTCTACCGTATTAATCTCATTGTTTTGAAACCCTAAGGGCGATTCAAGTTTCTATAATAAGACATCTTCTGTTTTCAAATTGCTGTGCGGATTTGTTGCTTCAAACAGAAATAGTACACGATTTAACGTCAAATTAATGTTTTTCAGTCGATTGGCCAGCTTGTCTTCGCGCTATTGATTGCAAATCCAATGCTGAGCAATGCCGAACTGGCTGTCCGGGTGTGAAAGATCGTTTGTGTCTTTACGATTGCAACTGTAATACCGTCTTTGTCGACAGAAAAACTGGAAGAACATTAAGCGATCGGGAATGCCAGGCAGGTACTGTGCAACCTTATACGAACGAGCAGTTATCTTTTAAGTAAAAGTGAGTTATTGCTTTTACAATTTTAGAGAAAATTTGGAAATAAAACAAAGGATATTATTCAGCAGTATTTTTTGTTCAACACTTGGTGTGCCTCCAATCAGTGTTGAATAATGAAAATAATTTCGCTAGAAAATTACTACCGTTCTACTCATATTATGTAGAATTACAAACAATAAGGTAATGCTATACGTACCCAAACAACTGTTCAGTTTGAGCTTCATTGGTGCTGGCGCTTGACTATTTCGTTATAACTTTAATTAGGCCGTATAAAAATGTTTTTGCTTGTTATGTGCAAGGTGTAGCTCTGATAATTTTCTAATTTAGTACTGTACAGACAAAAAAATACCAAATTGCGCAACATTACGTAAAGTTTGTTAGTGGCATATTTTATTCTACAAATGGAATAATAATAAAATGATAGTGATAATTATCAAAATAGTGCAAAATGAAGTAGGCTTACATGTGATGATGATATTATCTATTCAATATGGGTAAATGCTATCATTAGTGAGAGATTATCAGAGCGAGTAAAATCTGTAAATTGTAGTTAATTAGCATTAACGACATGGTTAACATTATGTTTCGTTGTATAGTTCAAATATCAATAGAAAATGCGCATATTTTTGTCGCTACAATTTAACACTTTCAACGTTTTTAAATGAAATTTATATTCAGTTTAAATAGAATTCAGTTGTTTTTATTTTTCTTGCAGGCCAAGAGCCTAAGAAAACCTGCCCAGTGCTTCCAGCAGGAAATTATAATACCAGATGCACGAAAGGAAGGTACGTTGGATCAATTTGTTTGATTAGCTGCACAAACGGAGTGTTGCACGGAGCGTCTCGTATCCTCTGCACAAGGAGTGGAAAATGGACCAGAAGTCTGGAGGGAGCCAAATGTGGTAAGTTTCTTCCGCTAAAAGCATGGTGAATGGGTCTTTTGAATAATTCAAAGCCAAACTCTTTATGAAGATTTGGCCTGAGAAAACAGAAATGGCTTAATTTGAAGCTCGAATTAACAACTTTGATTTTTTACCCGAAATTAAAATTTTAATCATTGACGCCATATTCATTTTTAGTTGAAGATGATCGATGCCCCAAAGTGAAAAGGCCTCCTATATCATTGTATTCGAATTATAGGCCCATCTGTCCCCGGTGCCCAAGTAAATGCCCAAAAGACCACATTTGCTGCAGTGCTCCTCGATGTGGTACCACCTGCGTCCCTATTTCAAGTATGTTTGTGTGATTTACGGAGAGATAATACATGTAGTACTAGAAATACCCGAACAAGCATGAAAAACAAGTTTACTGTACTTTGAATATTAATTATAGCACCTATGCAGAAATTAGCATTACGTTTACAGCAATATAGCAGACTACAGCAGATCGTGGTAATCCGCCATGATTTTTGCTCTAACAGACCAACTCTTCGTTAGTAAGCACTTTATAAAATCCTGAGATGTTAACCGTAGAAAATTAACATTATCGAAAAAACGTTACTGAATATGGACAACAGCAGCTACGACTTCACAATGTTATAACAGCCGCCCGCAATGTAAATCAAAGACGATAAAAACCGAGTTAAAAATTTCAAAACATTTCGACAGAACTAATTTCATCTTCAGCAGATTTAAATCAAAATTACGTTGATTTAGTGCCCAGCAGATTATAAATACAGCGAAGAGCAAACAAACGCTATAAAATGAGGCGGAGTTTTACTCGGGTGGGGTCTTCTTTTAAGTTTATCTCATAAAATTCCCATTCGGACTATATGTTGAAGTGGCTAAGCGGTATCACTTTGTTAATCAGAGTGATGTTTGAAGTTATGAATAGTATCAATCTGTACAGGCAAGGTTTCTTTGTGCATGCTTTTGAACGTATGGATAACCTTAGAAAATTTCATTAGTTGTTAAGTTTAGCAAAGTTTAGGAGTGTCGTCAACAAACCCCTGTCTGTCTATCTGTTTGTATGTATGCCTCTCTGAAGTGTAAGTTCTGTGGCACACACATTAGTTTTGATGCAGTTTGTACTTTTTTTTTCATTTTTGTTTGTTGTTGTAGGACCTGACATGTGTCCTCGCTTGCCGTTGGGACAAAATGGTTTGAGCTTTCAATGTAGCAAAGGTACAGAAGTTGGATCAGTATGTCGGGTGATCTGTCAACGCGGAAGAGTTGTCGAAGGAGTTAAGAGAATTGCTTGCAGCCAAAGTGGAGCTTGGCTTCCAAGTTTGAAAGGCACCAGATGCGGTGAGCACATTTAATTTAAGGTTATTACACACTTTATTTCTGTCAAAATTTTGCTCTAAGTTTAGCCTTTCTCCCCCAAAAAAATATACAAAAAAGCAATAGAAAAAAGAGATGCACCACATGTGTGTCATGATGGCCTACCGCTACTCACTGGCATATGGTCTAATTCATGTTAGAGTGGTTCATTTATTTTTTGACTTCTCCAAATTAGAAACAAGGTTTGTCTGAAAACTAACCGATATGTTATTGATTGCATTTACTAACAATAAAACACAGTAGCTGCCAGCTAAAGCCAACCTGGAAATACTCGGGTAGATTTAAACTCTACAAAATCAAATCAAGAATGACTGTCTAAACTGTTTTACATCTGCATGCAGATGTAAGTTATATGCTAACGAAAAGTTGCAGACCGTGAAGTTCTGATTATGTCCCTTATTTTGTTATTAATCGAAACAAAAGACAAACAAATGACATCGTTTTCCAAAAGCAAAAATTTAATTTAGTTACGGGGATATGATGTTTACAAGAAAAAGTGCTCATTGGACAATCCAGAGCAGAATAATACAGATTGCAGTAACCGATGAGATCGAAAACCTCTACAGCCTGTTTTACACTCATGGGTTCCTCGGGGGTAATCTAAGGTAAAATACTAAATTACAATTCCGAAATTGTAACTTAGTTCTGAACTTGTAGCTAAGTAAGTTCAGAATTTTAATTTATTCTTTTACCTTTAGATTACTCCCAAATGATCCCGTGAGTGTGAAACAGGCTGTGGGTGTTTCTTATCTCATAGATTACTGCAGTTTATATTAAAACTAAAATTTATGTAGACAGACTACTAAGACTATAGTTATTATTTTCAGAAATTTTTGACCTTTGTATATTATCCATGCATTTAGTGTTAATCCTTTATTCGTTTAGTTCCCAATTCTCAATGTCCCAAACTGCCAGACGACGCGGTTGGCATTTGTGTGGAATGTCCCGCTAATTGTCCGTCGGGAACAATTTGCTGTCCAAATGGTTGCGGAACTACGTGCGTTAAACCAGGTAAGAATTAGAGTTTGGTACTTTTCATGATGGCATCCACAGAAAAAAAACAAAAAAACAATCTGGTTTAAGTTATTTGAAATAGATAAGAAATTTTGACACTTCTTCTGTTTATGCTTGATGCGCTTACTTGTTTTATTTTTTGGAAAGAATTAACGTGCCTGATTATTGTTTTAACAAGAAACCATTGGTTGCACATTTGTGCTTGGTAGATTGTTTTAACTAGATATTATTTTTGCTTTGGCATCAAGCGCTATTTGTGGACGGTGTGAAAACCGCTTAAAGCTTGTAAAGCAATCTTTTCTTACATTAGTAAAATTTCTTAAAAGAATGCAGTAAGTTAAAAAGGAAAAAAGATTGAAGAGAAATTAGAATTTTAGCAATCTAGCTATAGCGATATTACTTTTTCTATTGTTGGTTAATCGCAGTAACTTTATTGTTCTCTAACAATTAAAAAATAAATTTCGACACGCAGTTTAAACCATTCAGGGACGGGAAGCTTTATGTCTTCGAGTCAAACAGCCACTTGGCGTTTCAGTATTTAGAAAGGGACATTGTTTATGTGGAATTTTTTATCATTGCATGAATGCATTGTAGTTTTGTTTTATCATAGAGTACATGTTTTCCAAAAGCTTAGTAAGTTGAATTTTTGCTTCGAATTAAAGAGCATTGCTTTCTATCATCATCCGGTTGATTGAGCGGTAACGCGTTCTTTTTTTAAGGTCTGAAGTTAAAATCTCGGGCCGTTAAGTCGGACACAGTGTTGCAAACGGGTCGCAACCGCTGCGACATTTCTTTGAAAGGAGCTGTGTTGCCACAGGTGCAATGACGCGATGGACATCACCAACTCGTTACACGATTTGGCGAATATAACGAGCTTGATGAAAAATTTGGTGTGTTTTTTATTGCAGTGCCTAGTTGTCCGCCACCGTTCAACCCATATGCAAGAGTTTCGTTCCAACTTAGGTGTTCACATGGCTACAACATTGGTTCCCGTTGTAACGTCGCTTGTCCTAAAGGAATGTTTCTAAATGGCATAACCCAGATACAATGCCTTGAATCTGGAAACTGGAACACGGAGCTCGGGACCACCCAATGCACTCCTGACCAAACCTGCCCACCTGGGGCGCCTGTTGTGCAGTGCCTAACTTCTCCTTGTAAAAATGCTGATTGCCCAGGAGTTCCTGAAGCTGTTTGCGTTGACAACTTCTGTGGAGGCTGCAACTTTAATCACTACTTAAACGGAAGAAGAATAAGCAATAAAGATTGCATACCTAGAGGTAAATTTGCATTGAATTGAACAGTAATTTAATTTATTCAAAAAAATTTTCAAAATTGCATATCAATTACTGAATTTTTTTTTTAAATTGCTTCGAAAAATATTTTTTTAAAAACTTTGCAAAATTTTCGATATATTCGATATCAATTTTATTGCGTACTTTAAAAAGTAATTATTAAGTTATAATAACATAATGCAGTGGACTACGTACTATGGAATGCTATAAGTATGAAAAATAAAGCAGTTTCATCAAACACATAACGTAATCTGATTACCATTAAAAATCAAAGTGACTTATAAAATAATAAAAGTTTTGCAATAAACAGCATGTTGATGTTTAGAAACCTGTTCTCTCGGCCGTTCAAGGCATATGCGGTGCAGAAACCCATGCTACAAAGCTACCTGTCCGGGACAGCCGAATGCGATTTGCAAGCCAGACTGCTTCTGCGTAGCTAGATTCTATGAAACACAGAGATTCACCGAAGTGAAATGCAATAAAGGTATTTATAGACCCATGTTTTTGATTTACCTGTAGTATAAAACGTTTTGTGCTCCTAAAATTGGAGTGATTGTAAGAAAAACAAATCATTACAAACCCACAGCTGGGAGATTAATAGTCCGTCTCAGTATCCACCGAAACAAAATGTTTCCATTCCCCAAATCTGGCTATGCTTTTAGCGCGTATTAGGCAAATTTTGTTAAATAAACAAAAAAATTACCTACAACAGGAATACTAAAATATTAGCAATAAGACAAGGTTGCCGCAAGTCCGGTTTTTGTCGGGGCACTCCCGACATTAAGGCCTTGTGGGGTGTCTTGTTCGTTTAACTATTTTGTCGCAGAATTTTCAAAGTAAATTCCTGGGGTGAAGACCTGTTTTACTTTTTGATCGTCTCTTCAAACTTGCGCGGAGCATTACGGTTTCCTTGAGGTTAAAATCTCTTTTTTGGGGGGGCTTCACTTCTTATGCGGGAAAATTGCGGTTTTCTAATTCTGTTCGATTTTTTAAATATGGCAAGCCTATGTATACCAAACTTTTAGCAATAAGAGGATGGAGCAGGCATTTTGGTGATTAAAAGCTCTCGGTTTTCGGCTCAGATGGAATTGGACACTCTTGTACGAGTACATAAAGTTTAAAAAAGACATCTTATTGGATGTACAGTACGTAAATCCATTTGTTTAAAATTTGAAACAGTGAGCATTTGCGCTAACTGTTGTTTCATGTTTCTATGTTTGTGTGCATGGATAGAAGGGCAAAGAGGAACTAAAACCAAATTATTTTTTGAGTTTACGAGATAAATTTATTCACTTTGTAATAAGTACCGTAATATCCAGGCTTGTCCATGGGAGTGGGATTCCCATAAGAAACGTCCCATGGGATATGATGGGACAGCACGCACTGCATTACCAATTGGGCCTATGGGAAAGAAATTGATGAGCAGGAAATTGAAAATTTGCTGAATGAGCTCAGTGACTCGGAATATAAGTGCCAGAATGATAATGAATTGTAAACTCTTCTGAACTTTAAAGTTAACAAAGTCAACATATTTTGTCGTTTTGTATCTCTCTTTGTACGTGTAGCCCTATTTGGTACACATTCTACTTAAATTTTCATAAATTTATTAACTTTTGTTAAATTGTATTTCGATGAAAATCCCATGGAATGGGTTGGGATCGTACAGGCATGAACTGCTATTGAATGGGATAGAAAAGAAAAGTATGTCCCATGGACAAGCCTGGTAATATCATTAATGTGAAATCACTAAAATATATGAATTACTTGTTACAGTTGTTATTCAATTAAGAAGAGACGATGAAAGCGAATAAAGAAAACAATTTGAAAAAGACGACCTGAACAAACCTCATGTTGCAGTTTGTTTGACTGAAAAGCTTTACTTGATGTTTGCAAAGTTTTCAAAATATTTATTTTTTTAAAAAGCTGTAGCCATCAATTTGACAACTTTTTGAGAACATTTAAAGTTTTTGTTTGGAACAAAATGTTAACTGTGTTTTAAGTAAAGTAGTCACACATAATGTCTTTCCATTTAAAGACAGTTATTTTTGATGCCGTGCAATAATTTGTTTGATTTGCTGAAAACTTTAACGCATGAAACAGTATCTTGATCTTGGTGATTAACTTGCTTTGTCTCTTGTAAACTCGGATGGTAGAAATAAACGTGCAATTGTTATTTAATAATGTGTTCGTAATTTTTTTGAGATACAGTCATGCAATACCAAATAATTATACAGCGACCTTTGGAAACCAAAAAATAACCAGCTTTCTGGAATATAGTAATATTGCAGAAACATTAATTACCTCTGATACAGTAATAAGTACACATTCTACAATAACGCAACGATATTACTGTTAGACGAATAGTCAAAAATTGTTTGGTATTAGTTCAAAAAACACCTGATGGGCTCTTCACAATACAAACGACAGTACAATGCAAATTCCAAACAAACAGATAGCTTTGCAATGCTTTTACCATTTCATAGCAATAACGTTCTTAAAACATCAAAATGATAGTGAAAATTAATATTTGATTTGCTTGCAACACGCGACAAAGTCTATGTTTAGTGCACAAATATTAGATTGTTTCTTCTTTTGTACAATCTATCATAAAGTTCTAAGTTACCACGCAAACATATTAAAAAACATTACGTAATCGCTTATATCTCGTGCGTAAGTGCAAATAAAAAGAAATCTAACTAAATTTGATTTTTTACTTCATTTTGTGTTTTACATCAGAATACAGGAAAATCATTATGTATCTAATAACCGATATAAAACTGGAATTCGCGTCATAAAATAAGTTAACGTCATTATATCTTTCGCACGCTTGATTGTTAACAACAAAAGCAAAACAACGTACGTCAAATCATTTTCGTTTGTGACTACCGTACATTCCTAAATAAGGAAAATATTCCGTTATCAATTTGTATTTCTTACTGATTTTCAAGTCTGTTGAATTTTGAACTCCCAGCCGTATTCGCCTCTAGACTTCTTTAAAATGATATTTTTTCTTCACCACAATAGGTAGCAGAGTATAAAGCAGTGTTTTAAAGTTGTTTGTAAAGATTATATCTACCTTCGGCACACTCATACATAAGCTCTATTACAACAGTATTAGGGCGAAATCCGAACTTAGCAAAAGTTTCAAGTGCCAAAAAAAAAGAAAAAGACGATACTAACAAGACCAAAGTAATAAATATGTAGGACTATGGAGTTGATAAAATCCTGCTTGGAAAGCGTTTAAGTTTCACCTAAAATTTCATAGCACTTTAAATTTTCGCTCAAGCTTGGAGTGCGGACTCAAAAAAACTCAATCGTTTTGCCGAACTCAAATTTGAACTTGAACTCGAAAAAATATTTTTTTATACTCGAACTCGAATAAAACTATTCAAGCTCGAGTTTATTAAACAAAATCTAAAGATTAAAAAATTGTGGAAAAGAAATAGTTTTTGTTGATCAAGCCGTGTAGATTGAGATTGCGTTTGCCAGTCTCAAACTTAATTGCTAAAATCGGTTGAACTAACACTCAAGCTTGAAATCGAATAAAAATCGATCAAGCTTGTCGCTGCTTGTAGCCCTGCGCTCAAGTCGTACTTTGGTTCAAGTTTGTTCTAGTAGCACCGTAGATAACCTTTGTTCAAAGCTATAGAATTGGGAGAGATGATTTCAAAACTCTGCAAACATCTCAGCAATAGCGTTTGCAATGTTGTACTATGATGACAATGAGAAACTGGGGCTTAGCTAAAGATAAGCAAATACCCTGGAAGAGCTGCAGTTTGTGCTAGTTGAAATATTTCTCATTAGTGTTACTCGGCAGTGCGCATGACAGTCTGTCGGCAGCGAGGGCGAGAACTATATAAGAGTCGTTTTAGAACGACCCGCCTGATCGCATGATCTGGGTTCAACCCGCACTCTGGTCGCGTTGTTGCGTCCTTGGATAAAAAGCTTTGCGATGATTATCTCTGGTTGGTGGCTTCGAACAAGCAGCAAATTTTCCTTGGAAAAAATCAAACGTCTACCAAAAATCTTGGAAAATAATCAACTCCGAAGCGGTCGCGAATTAGTCCAAAGAATAGCGCTAACTTAGAGTTCTCGTTATAGGATAATAAAGATGCATCAATTAATCAATCATGACGATTTTGAAAACACTTTTCCAAAGTCATGCTGCTTAATTTTTTTCGGAGGAGTTCGTAGTTTTTTGCGCATCTACAATTCTACATCAGCGCTAAACTTTGCGAAAGATACGTCAACTGGCAACAAAATGCCAGATGTTATGTAGTAAAACAATCATAAAAATTATGACCCGTAGGTTGATGTCATTTCAAAAAAACGATAATACTGTTCGAAACAATGACTTACGCAGGTTGCAGCAAACATAAAGCATTTTCTGTTTTGTGTGTTTGTTTGGTTGTCAAAATACTTATGACTGCTTAGTTAGCTAAACTCGCTTAGATGGCGTAACAGCATCCTGTATTTCACGATTTGTTATGTCATACAATATTTTGTTCAACATTTCAAATCAAACAAACCGCAAAGTTTTACTGGTGTTGGACAACGTCTAGGCTAAATGGGAGAAAAGTTGTAAAAGGTTCCATATCAAATTGTAGCTTAGACAAACAAGCACAAACATGTGCTTGTATGCATTAAAACCATGTTCGAATAAAAAACAGAAATCTCTTCTCCTCCCCTCAAAACATTCTATATAAGGCAGAGCAGTCCGTTTCTTGGCATAACAAATCGAAGTGAACCAAGGTGTAGAGACAAGAAAAAAGTGAAATAATTTCAACAAAACAAAAATGAATTTTCAAGTATATTCTGCTTTTGTTTTTGGTGAGTAATAATCAAACTTTGAAAATATATTTTGTTATAATAATTACAATGAAAATAACAAAAAAAATTGCTGCAACTCTGCTATAAGGTAATTATCAAAATTTAAAATTCAGCAATATAATGTGCAGCAACTGATGCAACCATAGTAAATAGTAGCGTAATGCACTGCTGGCGCGTACACATTAACAACTTGGTGAGTGATCAAAAATTTACCAAACGTAATTTCTGTTCAAGTAAACTAAATTTGTTGTATCTTTTTTACTAACATTTTTTGATTATTTAACTTTTTGTAGTTAATCGCATCGAATATCTTTGCAGTAACGTTCGCGATGGTAGAGGTGAACGGTCACGGTAGATTACTGGAGCCTCCCAGCAGATCAAGCATGTTCAGATTCGCATATTCTGATCCCATGCTCGTGCCCTATCGTGACGTCATTGAACCGAATTACAACGACAACCAACTAAACTGTGGAGGCAGAGATGTAAGTACAAGCCTCTACGTGCATATGCAAGTAGTAGATCATTCATTCAATTCCAAGAAGTGCTTCAGAATCAAAATCTTTATCAAAACTTTAAAAAAGCTTAATATAATAAAACCAAAAACTATGTTTGTCTCTCTGTCACCAAGGCTATCTTTTTGGGGGTCTATTAGAAAAGAATTTGATGAAGTTTTTATATTTAAAGCAAGTTTTTTGTAATCAACTGATCAAAAACAAATGTACGGCACAGATCGGCTTCTTACCATCATTACAGGAAACATTTTTATTTGGAACTGTTTCACATTTTTGTAGGTTCAGATCAGCAACGGGGGGAAATGTGGAGTTTGCGGGGATTCTTACACTGCTCCCGTCAAAGAAAATGAAGCTGGTGGAAAATATGCGCTGGGAATTATAACACGGTAAGAGTGAACGGAATAGTAAAATTGCTTTAACTTTTAAGTTTTTTTTTTTTGTTTCATAACTGTTGCTGATTTAAACACAAAAAGTAATCGACCACTTTTTCTCGTACACTGCCCACAGAACAGAAATTTTGTTTTTTGTTGCTCAAAAAACAAACATCAATATCAAAAAATGCACAATGGCAATATAACAGCAAATACTAATTTGGCAACGGGCCACTGCGAAGGGATCGTAATCATCAAATCAAGCAGCAGCCAAGTCAATATATTGTCTAACAAAATGTATTAACCAATTTTGCTGTAGCCCAATTGAAATTAATAGCTCTATACAATGAAAAGCTGAAAATTAACTGAGGATAAAAACAGGTATAATGCACAGATATAAAAGTATAGCCAGACTGAATTCAGTATTTTCACAGAAAACAATGAGTTTTGAAGCGGTTTTTGCCTGTACGCTGTAGCATTGGCGTACAGTAGTTTTTGAAAAATTTGCTTTATTCTGTACCAAACACTAAAACCAATTGTTTTGAAGACCGAATTTCGCATTTTCTGCCAATTTTTTTTTAATGTCTGAGAATGATGAAAATGTAGATTATGCTATAAGAATAAAACAATGTTTTTGACAAAGATTTTGAAAATTTGCTGTGTACATTACGTGATTTTTGAGAACTGCCCCTGGTTCTCAGACTTTTAATTGAGAGTAAAAATTTTATGTACAAATACTTATGTTTTTAGAAACTACCAGCAAGGACAAATGATCGACGTAACAGTCGAGATCACCGCAGCTCATAAAGGATATTTCGAATTCCGTTTGTGTCCTTGGAATGACGTTCACACTCCAGTAACTCACCAATGTCTTAATGAGTAAGTATCAATTTGAATACGAAAATTGTGCTGTTGTTGTGTGAAACGCTATTGTATGCATAGTGCATCTGTCAATGCTTGCATGAAACTTCAGCTAATGCTGGTTGATGTTTTGTGACAGTGTCAGTATGAAAAATGCTGGAGTTATGTAGAAAGCAAGACATATTAATGCAGATAAAAATCCACAGAGATTTCATGTTTGGTATGTTGAAATGTACGTAATTACAAAGATGTGGAGAAGATTTCCGAAAATGAATTCCTACTTTCTTTCGTAAATGATAAAGTGCTCTGTAAATTTCATAAAATTCATGATACCCAACCAAAATTCTTCGTATTGGAGAAAGATGATCTATTTTTAGATGAATGATCAAATACATACATCAAATATCAAAACGTCTAATTTACAAAAGTTTTAAGAAATTGTTTAAGTGATGAAGGTCAAACTAACAACAAATAATGCTTAACAGAAACTTACTGACCTATGAAACCGGTGAAACCACTCATCATCTACCGGAAGATTCATCAACTGCAGCTGGATTTTATCATCTCAGAGTTCAACTTCCCCAACATATAATGTGTAGTCAGTGTGTGTTGCAATGGAGATACAGAACAGGTAAGAAAAATACGGTAGCAACTATAGCCTACTGTAAGCGTAAAACTATCTTGATTTAAACGTTTAAAAGCTAAAGAAACTCAATTCAATTCAATTCAAGCATTGCATACACTATAGCATTTAAAAAATCTTCTCATTATATCAATGTTCAAGTATGCAATAGCAGGGGTCAGGAAAAGAACAGATAGATGTAGTGACTATAATGAGTGTCATTCATGTTCAAAAGCATCAAGTTTGGTAAAACACACTGTAGAATCAAAATCTAAAAAAAATGAATCATGATGAAAGAGTTTTGGAGGATACTTCAGTTTCAATTAAAGCTAGCAATAAAGCTTTGTTAGAATTGAAGCAATGTATTGTTTGAAAGTACTTGGGTACGATTTTCCTTTTATAGAAGAAAACGTTTTGTAGTTTTCCTGCCTTATCAGGCTACCAAACATCATTGTGACTAAACTTTTATTTTCTACCTTCAGGTAATTCTTGGGGAGTTGATGAAAGCGGCCAGTCAGGGCTTGGCTACGGACCACAAGAGGAATTTTATGGTTGCTCTGACGTTTCAATTACTTCCGAAGGTGCTTCGTTAATATCAACTTCTCCAACAAAACTAGCAACAACTACAACAAACAAACAAGAAACAACAACAGAATCAATAAGTACAGCAGTCCCAGAAGCAACATTATCAACAACAACAACAACTACTACACAGCAGGCTGATGTGGAGTTGTATCCAGGTAAGACAAAATTCAATTTTTTTTAGAATTTGTTTTATACAGTAATCACTATTCAGATTAAAAAGTATAGTTTGATGATGCTAAAATTAGCATGAAATAACAAGTAAGTCTCATATCGTTAAAGAAGATATTGTTATTTATTTGTCAAAATTCTGAGTTCCTACGTAAATATTTTTATCAACAGAGGTATTTAGGGAATAGAGATATACTAATAAAATGAGTACATGATTAGAGGTACGCAAAATATGCCGAAAATACAGTAATTTAGATCTGAACGCTAAATGCTTGAAAATTTAGATTTTGTTTCAACATACTGAGCACTTATTATGGCATTTATGATGCAATGGTCAAATCTTAATGCTGTCGCCAATAAAAATTGCTTTGAATAATCCACAGTATTTATTTTCTGCTACCTATAATATCTAAACCATCAGATTTTTATGTGGTACTTTGTGGTTATCATCTTACTATGTAGTTTGTTCTGTTTTGAATCATACGCAGGCAGTAGTTCTTTAGGTTTTTATGGATTGCGCTACCATTCAAAAACTATATTTTCAGATGTGGACTGCAGTAAAGCGACGATTGGTCAACCTATATTCAGAGATTGCCATTCATTTTTTATCTGTGCATTTACGCAATACAACCCATTTATATTTGCATGCCCTCCTGGAACCGTTTGTGACCCAACAAATGGTGAATGCAAACACCCCTCAGATGTTCCATACTGCAATAATCAATGATTAACAGGACAAAAAAGCACTAAAGATATTTATTGTTTTCTTTTCTTTCTTTATTTTGATATGTGATTTTTGTATCAAGATGATTTTGTTGTGTAGATATTTCAGTTGTGATAATATTTCTACTTATTAATGTTTTTAGAACACTTCAGAACATGTGTTTTGTGTTATTTATGCATTTTTTAATTAATGCTTGCCAAATTTTTTAATATGTACTTGTTTTTCAAATAAACTTTCAAAATTTTTATAGTTTATTTTGACATTGTAACAACGTTGGATAATGCAGCAAAAGAACTACTCTACGCACTGTACGAGCTTCTCTACCAAACCAAATATCACACAATCATTACAATACAGCATTAAATGCGTTCAAATATTTTGTTCTACGTTATTCTCGTACAGTATAGTTAGTTCTAGTCATATTAGGCAAGGTCTTGTTGAAGCACAATAACCTCTTAAAATTTCTAAAGATTTGTCACATTGAATACAATCCTAATTTTTTGTTTATCGCCTTTCAATGCTCAATTGCTCATCATACCGTATCAATTTTTATAGATAACGGATTATGATCAAAAATTGATCATGCACTCATGCAGGTTGCAAATAAAATCATTTCTGTTTTGGTGTGCATGACCTTTTTTCATTAAATTTTCCGCTTATAAGTTGAAAAATCAACTGATAATCCTATTTCAGCAAAAATCTTTTCTGCTGTAGCAATGTCTTCATTAAGTTTAATCTTTAGTTTTGTTGTGTATGGGTCGATTTGCTGTGGTCTAGATTTTCGCTTTTCAGTTCCTTGAAAATTTTCACTCAAACAAACAAGTCTTTGTTTCAAATTTTCCGTTTTAAATCCAAGTGTAATTTCAATAAATTCTACAAGCTTTTCCATTTCTTTCACAGGTTCTTTCACTACACTTTCATACAATAATACATGAAATGGTTTTTTGCTTTCAGCTACGTATTCAATTATATTTGGCCAAAGGTTCTCGTCTTTATTCAGCACTTGCTTCGTAAACTCTAAAAATTATATTATTAAAAACATATAGTTGAATATAAATGCCTTGAGTTCACCAATCAGTGGTCAAGTGTAGACTCTAATCTAGATTATTGAACAGATTGCTCCAGTAGAAACGGAAAATTGGGTACGATTCCCATTTAAATCAAACCAAAAAACTTCTAAATTGGTATTCACAGCTTTCATGTTTGACGCTTAAAAATATAAAGAATAGTGAGAACATTAATATTTTTGACCAGCCCCCCACCCTTTGGAAGTAGAACGGTCCCGACCAATTAAACCTGAAAACAGCGTAAACTGTAGCGCGGTTGGCTGAAAACCTTTTTATGGTCTTCACCTAAAATCCGGCAACTTGCGGTTTCTCTTAGGTGAAGCCTTTTTTTTGGCCTTCACATTGATATTAGAAGAAGAATGTCCCTCCCAATCACAAAATCCTATCAATGCCACCATAGGCGTAGCCAGGATTTTTGATTGGGGGGGCCCAAACCACAAATCACTCGCGATGACGTCATCAGAAATTTTCGAAAAAGTAATTTTTTGTGGGGCAAAGATATCGTAGAATGGAAGATCTGAAGCCGTAGCCTGATGGCACTTTGCCAGGATTTTGGTAAAGAGAGAGGGCGAAAACTAATTGTTAAAAAGTGTAAAAGTCTAACTTGGAAGACGTGTTGAGTAAGCTGGTGTACTCAAACGTATCAGAGACGGGGGTCTGGGGGCAGAGCCCCCAGCCGCCGGTGGCTATGAGGGTCTGGGGGCAAAGCCCCCAGCCGCTGGGCGATTTTTGTAAGTTTTTGGAAAAAAAAGCTATTTAAATCCCATAGGATCACATTTTGCACGAGTTCAGAGCCATTTCAAAGAACTAGATTTTTACATTTCAAAGCCAATAGAGAAAATTTAGTTGTTCAATCCTCTTTTTGCAATTAAATCCCAAAACACGCTTAGAATCTTGCATTATGGTGTAAAATTTTAATTGTAAGTGATTTGGTCTATAGGAGGAAGTAACGAACATTGCCTCCTGCAATACTTTAGCAGTAAATAATTAAGTTCATAATAACGTTAAACGAGGGCCTGGGGTGGCAACTTTTAGGTCAAAACTCTTAGATTTCTCACAGGTTTTGCATATAAATTGTTAAAAATTTGACCCGGGAACCTTGGTCGTCAGTCAGGGGCCCTTGGGCTCCCTGTATGCCAGCTAGAGGCCCCGTAGCCCCTTGCTTGTCGGTTAGGAGCCCAGGCCCCCTGGTTGTTAATTAAGGGCCCTAGGGATCCCTGGTCGTGAGTTAGAGGCCCCGGGGCTCCCTGGTCGTCAGTTAGGGACTCCAAGACCCCCTGATTGTTCATTAGGGGCCCTGGGGCCCCCTGGTCGTCAGTTAGGAGGGCCCCGGGGCCCCTCGTTGTCGGTTAGGGGGCCCCTAGTTGTTGGTTAGGGGCCCCCTGGTTGTTAATTAGGGGCCCCCTGGTCGTCAGTTAGGCACTCCGGGGCCCCCTGGTTTTTGGTTAGGGGCCCTGGGGCCCCCTGGTTGTCGTTTAGGGGCCCCCTAGTTGTCGGTTAGGGGCCTGGGCCCCCCTGGTTGTCAGTTAAGGGGCCCCCTGGTTGTTGGTTAAGGGTCCCTTGGTTGTTAGTTAGGGGCCCTGGGGCCCCCTGGTCGTCAGTTATGGGCCCCTTGGTTTTCAGTTAGGGGTCCCGGACCCCCTGGTTGTCGATTAAGGATTCCAGGGCCCCATAGTTGTTAGTAAGGGCCCCCTGGTTGTTAGTTGGGGGCCCCGGGACTCACTTGTTGTCATTAATATTTTTGTTAATTACTGTTATGTGCGTAATTACAGAAAAAAACTGCAACTAAACATCGCCAGGCTATGTTGTCATAACTTTTTGTCGTTAGTGGTATTTTGATTGGGGGGGGGGGTCCGGGCCCCCTGGGTCCCCCCCCCTGGCTACGCCTATGAATGCCACTGTTTTCGACGATGAGTGGTGCGAAGGTAGCAGCTTGCTCAAAGATCGAAAATCTCTTCGCTATTTTTTGACCAGGTTATATGATAGTTACTTGACCAAGTAACGTACGTACGGAAAAGTGCACTAATATAATCTGGAAAATGGAAGGTAAAAACCCCGCTAATACTTCCGTTGACAGAGACAAGGGCAAAAAAAATTTGGGATACTTTCAGGGACTAATTACAAGTTTGCGGAGCGTAAAGGTGAATTTACACAGTATCCGTTTTTTGTCCGTTTTTTTATTTCGTTTTTGCTTCTCCGTGAACAAGTATGCCCATTTTCATCCGCATTTTTAGATGTCCATATCCGCACTAACCAAACTGTCACATGCTGGACAAAAGTTGTCCGAAAAAAAATTTTTGCGTATAGAGGTACAGCCTTATTTTGAAATATCGCTCTTATCGTTCTTACACAAAATTTTTATCAATATAGAACAGTCTACTTGGTGCGGATATGGACTTATGAAAATGCGGATGAAAAAGCGCATACTTTTTCAAGGAGAAGCCAAAACGTAAAAAAACGGACGAAAAATGGATACTTTGTAACTTTACCTTAATGAAGTGCACAAGTGCGCCGCAGGTACCCAGATATCAAAATTTGGGCCAGAAACTATACGTAAAGACCAAAAAAAGTTTTCATCATTTTGTGGAGGAGCCAAAGTGCGGGACCCGATTTATAGTTGTTTGCCTATTAATTAATCGGGCCCCAGCTGTTTACTGTACAATATACAGATTTCAATATGTAGTATTTGAACTGCATTGGCGTCATTGCATGTAATTAATCTAAGAATTCTATTTTCAGCAAACCTTACCTTCTGATAGAAGTTCTTCATCACTGGCATATCCTAGTTTGCTAAAGGATTGTCTTCGATTGAACTCTGCGATGTGCGCATCGTACGGGTTTCGAATAATTAAGATCAACGCATCATATCGACTGAGGCGAGAAGCACCTCCAGAATTTTTAAACAGATGATCCTTGATTACCAAAGTCAAGTTAGCCAGCAACCGTTTTTCGAATAGAAACTCTAAAAACAACCAATATTTCTTGAAATCAAGATTACTGCAGTAAACCTGGATTCGAAACTAAACAAACCAAAACAACTCCAGAAAACTCATCATAATAAATGTGATAACCTTCAAGTCAAAAGCGTATTTGTCACTAAATTGCATTAAACATACCAAAATTTAAAGATTTTTCTGTGGTGCTGCGACTCAAACGCAAACCGCACTAGCCATCCTTCAGTTTTGATTCCACTATTTCTTGGCATTTCTTTTCAAGATATTTAGCATATGCTTTCCATGGCAAACTAAGGAGTGATATCTCTGAGTGAAATCATTTTAGCATTTAACGATTTTAATCTCACCTGTTTTAGATAGAACATCGCCATACACGCTTCCTGTATAGATACCAGTCACTTGTTCGATCATGTGGCGGATCCAGGAGTTGCCTGAGCCAGGAAAACTCACCAAACCTGATCGCTTGGAAGTTGTGTGTAAGGGCAAAAAACGAAGAGGTTGACATCTTTTATCTTGAGCAAGAGTTCGGTAAATACTTAAAGATTTCTCTTCACAAGTCTGGCTCCGATATTTCGAATTTAATCTGCAACAGAAAAAGCTACTCTTCGTTTTGGTGAAGCTATGATGTTTGTTAAAACAATAATTATCACAGATTTACAATTTGAAATTGTTAGTATAACAAAAAAACAAAGCAAAAAAAACTGATTAAACAAACATGCGCTCCACAATCCTTGACAAAGCGATTATATCCATCTATACGGTTAGTAAGTTACACCGAAATGACCCCATGCGACAGCTACGATTCGCTGTTATTTTTGTTTATCGGTGGAACCTTCGCAGTCTTCAATCCTTGCGTGAGCTCTTGCCCATGTCTCTCCCGATTCATCCCTGGAAAGTAACTATTTTCAATCCTTCTCCACACCAAACAGCACTAGCCCCAGTTCAATCCACCCTGAATCCGCCAGGAGTTGGTTTCTCTCTCTTTCCCCGTTAGACGTTTGTGTATGGAGTGATAAATCTGTCCCTTCCCCTTCAGACAGGATGGTATGCGAATGCACGCACTACGCAACCTGTTGCGAATGCTTTAATTCTGACCTCTTTTCTTTCTCTTCTGGCACAATTGTCTTCAGTTTCACAAAGGACCCCATACCCTTGAGCAAGGAATTGTTTGGTGTAACAAACATGTGAAGATCTTCCATTTCCAGTAAGTCCTCTTTATCATGGACTGCCAATCTTGCCCGTTCTTTTCTTTCTTCTGTCACCTCACATCTCCTGTCAGAGTCCGTCTAGAATGTATGGTGCTATGCCTCATCACTTTTGAACAGACCATAATAAGCTTTCGATAAAGTTCTTGACCACACTGGTCTCCGGGTAATACTTTAGAAATGCATCGAATTTTGCAAGAAAATATCTTTCACCGCCTCGGGTAACAATCAGTGGAGTGTGTTGCGGTTATTCAAACGCTATTGACCAGTTTAGAACATCGAAAATTTCCTTTTCCCTATGATATTTTAATGCCAAAATTGAATAGGTTTTTCCGCCACTTATTTGCTCAGTTGCACATCGTCGTAACATAAAATAATGCGCATTGTGCAACTGCACATGCAATATGAACACATCGTATCCTGAAATATTTGGAGATGATTATATACACGAAAAAAAGCACGTTTTAAAAATCATCCTCGAAACCCCTGATTAAAAGTCATGCTTTTCTATTACAGTCACAGAAAGAAAATCCAAAACTTGCTTTTTTTTCGCGAAAGATTTGTGGAACGGACAGGAACACTATGACTCAATTACATATAGGATCCGGGCTGCGAAATTTTTTTTTCTACCATGGTTTTGCAGATTTATTACGTCACATCCGTTGTCCCAACCTTGTGATTCATACTCCGCGCTCGCTTTTCGCTAGATCCGCTATATTCACAGGCTAATTGGTACAATGGTACTAGGCAATTAGGCTAGGCTTTAGTTTGGAATAAAGTCCTACCGTAGGCAGGGATAGAATAGGCTTGGAAGAATAGCAAAACGTAATAACAGCAGTTAGTCAATAAGCCTAGACTTACGTTTTATAATCAAGTCAAAATATTGAGATAAAATTTGTGATACAAGCAAGTCAAAATAGCCTAGCCTTGTAATCTTTTTTAAGCTGGTAAAGGGTTGAGCTGCAGAGTCTTCAGCGATTATTGCATTATAGACAGAATAGGCCTATCAGAGGGAAGCCTAAAACATATTTCTTTAATTGATGCATAATTCAAGTTACTGTATGCGAATTGCAAAAATAAATGGCAGATCTGAGATACCGGCACCAGTATCGGTACTGAGATCTGGATAGCCTAGTCAGACAGTGCAGTTGGCTAGGTAGGTTATCGTAAATGACTAGCCTAAACTGTGTAGGCCCTAAATCTGGAAAATTGAAATGTCAAAGTTATTTTACTACTGTAATTTCACCAATGTTGTGATTGCTTTCAAATTTAGAGTCAGAATTAACTAGACACATTCGCTCAGCCTACTGACTTCATCACGCAGAGTCATTCATCTGCTCATATTCCTCTCTCAGCACTATCATAGTGGATAAAATTAGGACAAAGTTTACTTGATAAATTGATACCGTAAAGTATTAAACTCTGAACTGATAGATTGTTGAATCAGTTTGAAGGAAAACTTGCAAAAAAATTTACATACATACCGGTAGGTTTCTAACTTTACTGGCTTCACACAGTACTGCAGCAGGTACACAGTTTGAAGATCTGACTGTTATAGTACATTTTCCTGGTTTTTAATTCGATTTATTTGGACAGCGAAAAGACTGTATAAGTCATCAACGTCTACTGTCACGAAAAAAAAGAAACTTTATGCAGTAACATATATCAGTAAGAAACAGAGCAGTATGCTAAAACTTACCGGTACTACTGTCACAACTCAAAACAAAAACTCACAACGTCAAACTTAACAATTATGCTTTGTATCAATGTATGGCATATGCTCAAAAACTTGATTACCTGGCCCCCCTTATTCAATATTTTGTGTTTGAGTACTGTAATATATGAAGTCTTTAGTTCTTTATTAAACTGCAAGAGTTTCATCTCTCTAATTTCCTTTGCAATTTGATTCCATATTTTAGTTCCATTATAGATCAGCAATTTTTGAGTTTGTGCTGCGTTAACTCTAGGAAGAAAGTAGTTTGTTTTGCTTTTTTTTTCAAGTGCTGTAAGAATGTATTTCATCCAGCATTATGAAAAGCCCTAAGTTAGACCTGGAAGTGTGAGATGATGTATTGCTTATTCTGTACATCAATTTTGCTGTTTGAGTGTTTCCATTTTGCACATGTCATTCAGCTGTAATAGATATAAGCTTGAGAATAACGATTGAGTATCAGGTATGTGTCCTGATGTTGTGAGTTATTATTCTTACTGCTTTTTTTGTAAATTAATCAAAGGTGAGAGGGTAGATGCTGATGCACCACCCCAGCTGCTTATACAGTAATTTGGATGAGAATAGATGAAGCTGTAATAAATCAACATTAAAGTTTTACAATCCCCATACTTCTGTAAATGATACAATACCCAACAACCACTGGCTAATTTTGAACTAACTTTCTGAATTTAGGGTTTCCAATTTTGTTAATGATCAATCAGGACACCCAAATATTTAACACATCTATTTGCACTACATGTACTTTAACACATGTACTACGCAAACATGTAGAGCTGTGTTTCCTCGAACTTTATGGCTAATCGGCAAGTGTCCAAATTTTCTTTAAACAATTGAGCCCAAAGCCCTAAAAAGATGTTTATGTGCCATAAATTTCGTATCAATCCAGTATTAATGTATACCAAATGTCATATTTCCACAAATTTGTCAAGTTTTCTAAAGCTATGTTTACTGTTTTGCCAAAAATATGTGCTCTTGCTCCAACAAATCGCCGATTTGCTGAAAAAAATTGGCTTGGTGGGGACACTGATGTAGAGTGTTTGCGCAGACTTAGCTGATGTTTGCAAATTATAGCTATTCATATTCTATAATTGTTTTAAATACAAAATTGCATTTCAGGCAGAAAAAATAGCCTACTAAAGCTAGTTTGAAAGAAATCTAGTATGTAGATGTGCGTGCAAAAACAAATGGTTTCTGATGTAGTGATTAATCGCCCAAGCTATGCAGCATTGACTGATTGATGCCATCTTTTAAGTCATTGTGTTACCCAGGAAGATTGATGAGCAATCCACAATTATCTGGCAAATAGTACAGAAAGTTTGTAAAAGATTTTTTGGATGAAAAAAGATACAGCAGCAAGACTTACCAAGTGTTTGGGTATGTTCTTCAAATAATCGTTTGTAGCTTCGTTTTGTTTGCAATGATATTTCAAACTTATTACAGTAATTATATTAGATACAAGTTTTGGTGCTGACTGCAATCTCACTTACAGCAAGATTTAACCATATTAAAACTGGTCAGTTGGTCGAACAGTAACGCAATTGTTCTGGATTGGGAGGTTCATATTTCAGGCCAGTCAAATCAGACACAGTGTTGCCACCACTGCAACATTTCTTCAAAAGGAGCTGTGTTGCCCTTCACAAATCTGAGGGGGTTTCCTCCGTGTTACATACTTCGGCATAATATGAGTATCGTGAAAGATTTGATGTAGTCAGAACCTTGCAACATATAAGCTGGTAGCAAAAGTTGTTTGTTTAGCTGATTACACTGGTCAACAGCAAATTTTAAACGGAGATTCTGGTGAGTTTATCTCGATGGATTTTTGATGCAGATTCCAAAAAGGATTTTACTTCTACTCTTGCACATCAAGTTTTTGATATTTTTCGGTTTTTATAATTTTAATTCAACTTTTGTTGTTAAGCATTTAAAGTCCAAATACAGTGGAACATTGCATTATGATGTCACAGAATAACATTTTCAAGTGGTGAAACAATGTAAGTGCAAGCTCTGAGTGACAGGGAAAGGATGGATGCAGGCAGTTTTGCAAGTTATTTTAGTAGTCTACAGTAAGTGTGGAGAATAAAAAATGTAGGAACATACTCAGGGGGAACTGAGGGAATTAATATTAACAGTATATAGCAATATGTTATGTTAAATAAAGCAGTTATTTCTGCAGGTGTAAAACAGGTAGATACACATAGGTGTCGATTTTGGGTGGTGCACCGCTTCCTCGCCTCGCTAAGGAAAGGCGAAGCTCCTTGCATTAAGGTTAAAAGAAGGAAATATGGTTGAAAAAGATGTCAAAGTAAGTTACTACAGGAAGCGCAATAGGGATTTATCTTTGGCCTTCAAAATTGAAAGACCTCCTTGTTACTGCCATGATATGGAAGAGCTATTTCAAACTCTGGGTGCAGTTCACATTGTGAAGGAATGGAGAGCTTTTATTGATTCCTCAAAGAGAAGTTTGAAGGCAGTTCTTCTAGATATCGGAAATAAAATACCCTCCATCCCTATTGCACACTTTGCCCTGTTAAAAGAATCCTATGATAGCATTGAAATTTTGTTGAATACAATTTGCTATTCTGACTACCAGTGTAGCTTATGTGGGGGTTTTAAGGTAATTGGAATTTTGATGGGATTGCAAGGGGTTTTACAAAACACTGTTGTTTTTTATGTTTTGGGACATTTGCACCACTGCACAGCACTATGAAACAAAACAATGGCCGACAAAGAATTCATATGCACCTGGAGTAAAAAATTTCTAACACATCCCTTCAGTAAATCCCGATAAAGTTTTAATGCCACCATTGTATATCAAGCTAGGATTAATGAAGAACTTTGTGAAAGCTCTGGCAAAACAGAATTCGAATGGTTTTGAATTTCTCTGTGAAAAGTTTACTGAGCTAAGCCAAGCCAAGTTGAAAGAAGGAATCTTTGTTGGTCCACAGATTCTGGAAGTTTTTGAAGACCCAGAGTTTGAAAATGCATTAAATGCATTGGAACTATGAGCTTGGCATTCATTTGAATGGATTTGCTCCAATTTTTTTCAAAATTTCAAGTCAAATTCAAATCAAGGTGTTGCAGAGTTGCTTGTGGCATACAAAGAGATGGGATGTTGCATTTCCTTAAAGATGCATTTTCTTCATTCACACCTTGAGTTTTTCCCTGAAAACCTTGGAGCAGTTGGTGATGAGCAGGGTGAAAAATTTTGCCAAGATATCCAATCTATGGAAAAAAGGTATAAAGGAGTTTGGAATGAGGGTATGATGGGTGATGATTGCTAGATGTTGTACTGTGATGATGCGAACCATCCATACAAACGAAAATCATATGTCAAACATTTTAAAGTTTTCCTCATTTGAACTGGTATTGATTGCAGTATTAAGTGGTACTTAGATAAACAGCAAACATTTTCCACATGTGTTATTCTGAAAAACACTTTTGTTGAAGCTACCCCAAAAAGACTTTTTCAAAATCATCCAACTACAGGCTGTTTAAAAGCTGCCAATAAACAGTCTTTTTCAAGACTACAATCAGCAAAAAAGAGTTTGTCTATTGTCCAATCTTCAGTCTATTCTGTCCAATCTTCAGTCTTCAGATTAAACAAGTTTAATGTGCTGGTCAGTACATTAAACTTGTTTAATCTTTTTTGTTCGACCTTTTTTTCAAATTTGTTTAATTAGGTATAACAGCATGCTAATGTGATTAGTAGCCTTTGTTAAAATCTGAACAACAGCCATGATAATGGCAAAGGTATTGTCATTAATGGGGTACCAAATGCATGGAATGTAACTCACCATGCCCCTCATATCTCAAAATCCTGATGTGCTAGAAGAAAACTAATGCCAGATTCAGAATCAGTGCCCCTATGTTACCCAGAAATCAGGGATCTTGTTCTTGTTTAAAAAAACAAACCATTATTTTGTTGACTGGTGTTATTTTTTGCATTTAGCAAAACTTGTAATGTTGTCAAGCCATGTTGTGAGTCTGATTATGGCAAGTGACACATAGTTGCTCGAGCAAGAAAACATTTTACATTAGGTATGTCTTAATTATTTTTAGCCTTTGCTGCTAATTGCTTTCATTCTTTCAGGAAAAATTTTCTGGGTCTTCAAGGAGCATAATTCACTGCTTTAGGAAAATCGCCTGCCCTGCTGCAACCACTCAGGCTACTACTAGAATATCGCAAGCTATGAAAGTGGAATTTCATCGATTGCTTTTTGAATAGTGGAATTTTATTTGCTATTGACAACAGTATTCAGAAAGGTATAATTTAGAATCATAGTTGTAAAGTAACGAAAGTATCTTTACTTAACTAGCCTACTCAAGTAGATTTTGTCTGTAACAAGCACTTCTAAAGCAATTATGTTTTTGGATACTTTCTATTTTGCTTACTTTTACCGTGAAGTAATGCTACTTAAGCAGCATTTTGATTTAGAAGAGTACAAAGTTCTGTAGGTTTAAATGAATCACAAATTATCAGAACAATTGAGTTTTCTACCGACTAAGCAACGGTTTTATGAAATGATTCCAAGCAAATTTTGCGTGACGTGATTTTCAAATTCCAAAGTTTCCCTATTGTTCGTTTTGATTTGATTATAATAAAAAAAACTTGTATCAGCCAATAATTCATAAAAACTTGTAAAATAATTCATTATAATAAAAAAAAACTTGTATCAGCCAATAATTCATGACTTCTTGAGAGAGTAAGGGGTTGAAAGACCAAGCATTATGTGACAGTGATCTGAAGGCAATCGACTAATTGTCATACACTACAGTTTGTGGATTGAATAATTTGTTTATTTTGCTTGAATACTTTCAGAAATTCTTCTACTTGAGTACTTTAAAAAACGACTACTTTTTACTTTTACTCTAATACTTTTTTGGTCAATAGTTTGTACTTTAGTTTAAGTAGTTTTTCTTTCAAGTAACAAAACTTTTACTTGATTACAGTTATCAAGTACTTTTTACACCACTGTTTCAAATGTAGAAGGTGTTTTATACTGATATGGTTGAGACCAGAAGCAATGCAGTCCTATGCTGATCTTTGTAAGTGATGTCAGCAACGACGTGCAAAGATGCTTCACATTGCTCAATGTCCGATCAAAATACACTTTTAAGTTCACGTTCAATTTATTATTTGTCATTATAAGATGCAATAAACCAGTGGTTTTCAACCTTTTTTCAAAGCGACCCAAATTTATTGAAAAAATCAAATGTGTAAAATTTTGCGACCCATGTCCAGTATATTCTGATACATAGTTGAATTAAAAGCTGTTATGTGCAAAAAAATTTTGTAATGACAGAACTTTGTTGCAAATACAACAAACAACTTTTCACTGAACATACATTTATGAATATTTGCTATTTAGCTTTGAGGATTGCAGGCTGTCAAGTGTGTCATTATTTCATTTTTTTGATTATTGTTTTTCAATTTCGTTATTTTGGAACCATTGTCATTATATTCTAAGTAATCTACTGATATTTTTGAGATCACTCGATAAATTGCAATAAATCATGAGTCATTGAAATGAAAACCTTTTTTGGGGGGGGGGAGATCACCAAAAAGATCTCACTAAAACTACACAAAGACCTTTTTTGACTGGTCTTCTGTTTAGTTTTTTGGATCTTTTTGCCTGTCCCGGTTTTCAGTGTTAAAAAATATGATAAGTCTAATTATAATATACTTGAAAATTGTCATTATTTGCCATTATTTTATGTTCTGTAGTCATTTTTTATTCATTTTTTTAAATTCAAGGACTTAACAGTCTGATATTGTTACCAGGCGCGTCGCCAGAAATCTGCAATGTGGGGGTGTTACGGGGGTCTGGGGGTGGAGCCCCCAGCTGCCAGAGGCAATTGGGGGTTTGTGGCAAATCCCCATCTGCCAGAGCCTGAAGATCTGGGGACAAAGCCCCAGCCAGCGAAGGCATGGGGCCTGAGGGAAGAGCCCCCAGCGCTCAAAATTTTTTTTGCAAAAATAACTTAATTTTAGGCCTATTGTTTACAAGTTGGTAAATCATAAAATCCTTTACCGGTAGTGCAATGAAACTGTCAAGGAGTAATCTATTTCGTCTATATGTTATAGAGAAAGATTTGGTTAGGAGGGCTATTGGAAGAAAGTTTGAGAGAAGTGATTGGTAATTAACTAATAATAAATGAATATCCCCCCTCTATTTCGGAGCTTATATATTTTTTGATAAAACCTTTGTTAAACATTTTTCAATAAGCGATCAAATTTGATTACCAATTTTTGAAGTTTTTTTTCCGATCTATGAGTTTTGTTTTTGACTAAGTAATCCCCCCCCCCAAATTAAACGTTTCAAAATACGCGTTATATCATTTTTTGAGTCTATTTCAATGCAAAAGACAGTCTCAGAAGTGATAAAAACGTGGTTTTTCCTTATTCTGCATTTTGGTTGGCAGGCCAATTGGGGGCAATAGCCCCCCTGGTCATACTGCTGATCGTTATCAATTATGCCTGATGTAGTGTGACATACATGACCTTTGATTTCCAGTCTCCACGCACACAAACCTTCTTCACTGCGGGAGTTCTTTGTTAACATCAGTACTACAATATATTGCTTACTACTTTGAAGCGTTTTACAACTTTGCGGTCTCCAGAAGCTCAAAATGTCACTGTTTGAGTTTTTCGTGTACAAAAATGCAACAAGGGTTGATGACCATCTGACTATGAAGCGGCGTTGCGTTTATTTTATTATTTTTTGTGCAAGTTTTACTCTTTGTAGATGTTTACAAAAAAAAAACAAGGTGACCCAAAAGAATTTTTATTCTACCCAACTTTGGGTCGCGACCCATAGGTTGAGAATCATGGCAATAAACGAAACACTACATAAAAAATAGTTTAGAAGGGACCTGTTAGGGTCATCTAGTCAGTAAGCCCCTGGTCCGTAATATTTTATTTTATAATTTTGGATTTAATTGATTATGAGTCATACGCACAAGCCAGTTAATCGTTGTTGTTTTTTGTTATTGTTTTTTAAAGAGAGGTACTTTGTGACAAAATTTGGTTTATAAGTAATGTTATGGTTTATCTGGTGATAGATGCTAGTCAATAGTCAGTCATCCCAGTTAGACTACACATTTGTTCGTTTTTTAGTCATTTATACTCGATTAGTTTATTTGTGTCACTGTGTGCATTTGCATTAATTGAAAATGCAATTAATCAAAGAATAGAGTTTCACAGATCATATCTTTTTAGAAGTCTTGGACCATGGATTTCAGCCACAGAAAGCACCCACTACTTCCCAACGTCGAATCAACTGCTTTCATGTCTCTGCATTAACAATATCTTCGACTGTGCATTTGTGCAAGTGTTCATGCACCATTGCACAGTCCAAGTCAAACAATATCTGCACACTGCCTAGTCAAACAATATGTATAACTAAAGATTGTGCATTTGCGTTTCATTTACATCTCCGGTTTGCAGCGTTTATTCCGAGCCAAGTCAACTGACCGCGAATTAAAGGTTACCAGTGATCTCGTCACAAAGTGATTTCGTGACAAAGTGAGGGTTTGGGCACGATGGCTATAGGGATAGTAAAATATTTTTTCGACCCCCTTCTAGACCAATCGGGTTCAGTTGGTTCGCGGTCAGCTTGTTCATGGTCAGCTGTCGTGGACCCGTTTATGCAACCACAACACTATTTCAACAGTTGGTAGTTAAGCTTTAATGGAATGTGGGTTATTATTTTTGTTGAAATTTAAACCAGGACTGAAGGCAACATCAATGGAGTAGACTTCATTTTTCTTTTTCCAGCCGTTCCACAGATATTCTACTTCAAGCACGACATAGGAATCTCCAAAGCACAATTTTTATTGGCAACTCTGACATTTTAATGCAATATTCTAACATACTGAGGTCTATATTAACCTAGCTATAAATAGGTTAAAACTTAAAACGCTTCTGTGGCATAATGTAATGGCTGCATTGCCTTAGGATAGGACTAAGATGGCGTCGCGGATGTTGTCAATGCCAGGGTTGCCAATAAAAATTATGATTAGAGAGGTCCTTACGTCGTGTTTGAAGTAGAATATCTCTGGAAGGGCTGGATCAAGAAGGATGAAGTCAACGCCGATCTCATCTAATACGATTTGCCAAATTTAAGATACCCCCGGTGATTTTACCTTCAGTCCTCGTTCAAGTTGAGATTAAAGTTCAAGTTTGAGGTTAACATTTATTGGAGCTGGATCAAAGTGTTTTTGTTTATTATCAGAGGTGGGCAAAGCGCAATTTATGAGCCTCTGCAATTGCTTAAGTTGCGTTTCACTTTGATGTTTTATTTTGAGATGTTGAAGTTGCGCTGCGGACTAATGTACCCTTAAAAGGAATTGCGCTACGCTTTCAAATTTTTGTTTTGTTAGTAGCGCTATTTTATTCGATAAACTTAATTTTGTTTAATTTCAATCCTAATGTTGTCAAATGTCGGCCATTTTCAATCGTAATGTTGTCAAATTGGCTTAAATTGCCTCTGACTAGAGGGAGGTTGCTTGATTCGAAGGATCGTCAGGCTTTTTGCAACTTCCCTGTCGCCTTAAACGAATGCTGATTAATTTTTACGTCTTGCTGTTACTGAGCGATGAAATAAATTTGTCTAGCCTTCAGCAAATTAGTTATTCCTTTTCCGTCTAGAATTGTAAAAATGTGGAGTTTGCATCGTGTTATTTTGTTTCCGGAAGTTAAATTACTCTTTGACTTGGTATATGAATTTCGTTCCGCAATTACGGAAATTGCGCTACCCTTCAGAGATAAAAACTTTAAGTTTGCGTATCTTGCGCTTTGCTTTAAGTGATTTAGAATTAGATAATCATTGCCCTGCGCGTTTGGTAAAATGTTATTCGTGCCCACCTCCGTTTATTGTTATAATTTCATATTAATTAGCCGTACTCGTTAGTCGTGTCTTATGCTGTGAAATTATAACGCTGCAGCAGGAGGCAACTCAATCTCAGTTTGCTTGTTGAAGTGCTTCCTCCTAGAGGTGGAGTCGAGGACACAAGGCTCGAGGCCAAGGACACAAAAAAAATCCGAGCCCAAGACCAATTACCGACTTTCCGAGGACAGACCTTCTCGAGGCCGAGGACAGGAATGCTCAAGGCCAAGGACACAACGCGCAAGTGTTCTCCAAGAAAAAAAAAAGGTCTTCGCGCAGAAAGTTGCAAATTTTTCGTGAAATTTTAGTCAAGGAAAAAATGTTCATGACCTTGGCCGATTTTCAACAAATCAAAAAATAGTGCTGTCCTCGGCCGAGAACAGGGTATTTTCGGGGACTTGGAGGCTTCGAGGTCAAGGACTTGACCTTCGAGGCCAAGGACGTCCTGGAGGACTCCACCTCTGATTCCTCCTTTATTTTTTTATACTGTTGCACTGTAGAACTGGCTATTTATTTGGTATTTCCATTTGCTAAAGTTAAATAGTCGCTTTTTTTAGTTTCTATTCGGATTATCACATATTGATGCTCCTATATATTTATTAGCTTTTCATTTATTTACCGTATTATACACCCTAGCATTTGATTGATGTGTGAACCACGACTGCGAGTTGTCAACTGCTCATATTGTATCTTTTCCTTTATTGAAAGTCGTTTGGTGGCATTAGTTTAGGTATGCTTGAACGTAAACTACATGTAAATTTGAAAGTTGCGGGCTAATACCATTAAATTTTTTTGCGGATTTATTGCGCTGCGTTTTCTTTCTAACTTTTTTTGGTAGTCGCGCAAGTTTATACTTAAAAAGTTAATGTTGTGTTTATCGTATTATTGGCAAATGTTAGCCTTCCTCAGTAAACAATTAATCCTTTTTTTGCCTAAAATCAAAATGCGAAATTCACATTGTGTGTTGTAACTTGATTGCGAACGTTAAGCTGCGCTTTATCTTATTCGTGCCTACCTTTAATAACAGTATAACGAAGTTTGCTTTTGTGTTCATACTCATTTTAGTTGTTTGCAAAGTTATTGAAAACCGCTATTTTGACGAGCAAGTCACTATTTTTTTCCAACCAACCGTACATCAAAATTTTTCAGCAGGTTGAAACCCCGATGGCCCACGGAAACTATGAGTTTTTTGCGTTCAAAGTATTTGAGCTTTTTCAACGCACCGTACGTGGTATGGAAAGAATTTTTGGGTGTCGAAAATCTAATCTTTTTAATCGCTAAATTACGCCGAAGCGTATGATAACTTAGCCGAGCCCATCTCCGAATCATCGCGCCTTGGCAACACTACTTCGAAAGGTTGCGTCAACGGCGTACTGTTGTTTGTAACTCCGTGTCCGAATTCACTGACCCCAAATTTAAACTTTTGCAGTATCTATGCTCCAAAGACAAACGCATTTTTATTACTTAATCAATTTTGCGCTGGTGCTAAACATATTTGTCAGCTTCTCAGCGAAACCTTATTGGTATGGTACCTGAGGACTACGATTAGCCTCTATATTTCAGCATTTTAGATAACTGCTCTAAATTTTAGAAAGATTTTAAAGTATGTTTTAAATGTTGATTTTTTGTATCTCTGTAATTTTATGCCGGACTTGTAAAATGACTTTTATTTTTTTCATTAATTCGCGTTTCTGATTTTTCAAATGTATACGTTACTTCACTCGGTAATTATTGCATACCTTTTGTGGTTGATATTTTGCATAAATTTTCAAAAAAATGGCCTGAATATAATATGAAATTTTGTGGAGCCCTGCGTTCGCAAACAAAAACCGCTCGACGCTCGCTCATTCTTTTATCATCGTTTGTTTGCTGACTTGCATTATGTTGCTGTTGATTACTGCTTAATAAACCTCGATTTCTTAACACACTGTCGTAAACGAAGTAGAATTGGAAAGCTTCATCGAGAATCGAACCCTTACGTGTCACTGAAACCCAGATGAAGCGTCAATTTGCCAATCGTTTCCACTTCCACCTACAATTCAGCAACTTCGTAAGCAAGTTTTGAAGTAGAATTTTTTTCAGAAAATTATTTTAGCAAGTATTTTCTGCGCAGTTTAATGGAATCGTCGAAATGGTTTACATCATCATTATCAGTCATAAAAGAATGGAATTGCGTGATTGGTTTTGCCATCGTAGAGATCTAAAGTTTTAGCGTAGACAGAACTAGGAATGTGAATTGGAATGATTCAAACGTGTAATCGCATGATAAGTAATATTTTATAAACACAAGGAGTAACCACTTCGGGCGCTAAGGGCAGAACACGCAGGTGACCCAACACTCGGAGTTTTGAAAAGAGTTGCAACGAGAAGGTATTGCATGGCCGCTAACCATCTACGTTAACTAAAGCCGTTTCAAAGACTTTGCGAATGCTGATCTGACACATAATGTACTGTAGTTGTTCAAAAGGAAGCGGTTCACTTTTAAAACCATGGTAAAAAGTTTACCAACACCATGTGCTTCGTCCCCATTTGCAGTTTTGCGTATGAGTGTATATTTACAGTAAAGCAATCATAATTCACTCCGAGCGTAACATCCTCCTGCAGTATCTGTGCACAGAGCGAAGATACTGCAGTAGAGTATTTGTGTTGATTTGGCTTACTTTTAATTGGTTTTGCAATCGCAACTTTCTAGCAAACACGAAGGTTATTTAATAGATACGATTCTTACGAAATAACATCAATCAACCAATGACGTGTTATTTGTAAATTAAAAAGTGCTACAACGACTTGAAAAACTTCAGATATGCAAGAAAAAAAAAAAAACTACTGTAGATTTCATTCAAAAACATTTCACTAAATTCTAGAAGCATCGCCATATGTACGGGGGTCCAATTGTCTGTAAAAATCATTGCTTGGTTGATCCTCAAATTCGGCAATCTCTGGTCAACCAATGCACCACCACAAACATGTTGGAGGCTAGCTGAACAAAACATCGTAACCCTGCAGTTGCTGCAAGCCATACACTGATACGATATAAATTAAGCTTTAACTCTCCTTCAATATATAGTTCAGTTGCCTAATTTCAGATTTGTGTAATGGGTTGGCAGAAGCTCGAGCTGAAACTGTTTTTATTTAGAAGCGTAAACTTTGTTTTTTCGAAAGAACATTCATAAACAAAATCAGATCCAGCACGCATTCTTTTTGAAACGTTTCATTACTTAAACCTACATCTATTACCAGCAATTCTACACTTAGCCATTTAGCTCATGCAATTGTGGAATAATTATGGAGTGAATTTTCGTGTCTAAGTGCTTTTGCACCAGACTAAATTGTCAGACAAACAAGTTTAAAGGTTTACTACTTGAAATCGGTATTAACAACTGAGAACTGCAGGAGGTAATAAAGAAGTGCCCCAAACCTTGTTTCACTATTTTTTATCCTCAAAAATAAATTTAATCCATTTGACTCCGTACCATTAGCAACCCTGTGTTTCGAAATTTCGTGACAACATAAAAGGATAACTTCAAATTATTCTAAGAACGCAATGTTTACAATAATAATCGAACATCGCGTTGCCTAATCCGCAAGAAATTTTGCAAAGTCATCTTTTTTTGATGTCACGAAATTTCGATATGCAGGGTTGTCAATGGTACCTAGTTAAACGGATTAAATCTACTATTGCGGTACAGGAATCAGTGGGAAAAGTTTGCAGCATCTTTTTGTTATCTCAAGCGATTTTCATTTCTTCAATGAAACCGATCTCGAGCAGTATCTTTTCAAAAGAATTCGATTAAAAGCGAGTTAATATTGTCAACAGCAAACGCGTTAATTAAGCTTGAAAACACGAAATGGCGTTCGTTTGGTTTGGCAGTCAGATCATAGACTCTTTATCTAGTAGGCTAGAAACAAACGCACGGAGAAAAAGAGAAGAGGATTGAACAAAAAAAAGGTTGCTCTAGTTGCGAAGATTTTTTGCAGTCACGCGTATTCGACTGATTTGATTCGACATATTCGAAGAACAAATGAATTGTGAAAAAAAACGTTATAACTGTCAGTTTCCAACTACTACTAAAGAGTTCTATGGTCAGACGTATCACAGACGAATTTGTTAACCGAAAAAGTACTACACGTAATTAAAATAACAAAATGCAAGCTGTCAAGCGGCCTAGTACCAAAAAATGATGGCGCTTTTGAAAAAAGAAAAAGAACTTTGTAACAAAAACGAATGAAAAAAATGAGTGACAAGTTAAGATATTCTAACGAAAACCAGAGTCATTTTGTAGCATTTTTTTCAAAAATCATCTAGGCAATGATAAATTACATACACAAAAGTTGCTTACAATTTTGATAGCACAACTCAATTTAAATGAATTAAGAACAGCATGTACATACACAAAATCCTCAAAACAAATAAATGTCATAGCAGTAAAACTAAAATGTAGCTAATTCTGGGTGGTACAAAAGTCATTCCTCACTCTTTTTGTTTAACACTCGGAACCAGTTTACACATCGCCATTTTTATTTTTACGGCAATTTGTTTTCCCGCTTTCTGATGCTGCTGCATAGTTGAGCAGGATTTTTTCCAAGGTAGCATTCGCAGCAGAAACCACTTTCTTTTTGCCACTTCAATAGCGGGCAAGTGTTCACTTGCGACAGCTATTTATAAGCTTCCGCTTGCGTGTTCCCACAGTTTTTGTGCAACTAGCAGATTCTTTTGAGCTTTCGCTTGTTCTTGCTGCATGTGCACAGAAAACATATTATCCTGGATAGAAATAAGGTACAAACCAGATCCATACATGACACGAACTGGAAGATTAAAGTGCACGTTGTACTTTTGAGATAATCTAGGTATTTTACGTGGGTCTTATGTCCGAAAAACAGGGTAACTAAACTAAAAATTAGTTTACAACCAAACAAAATCCGGAAAAAATAATGAAAGAAATGACTAATAAAAAAATAAATACATAAATAAAAATGAAAAAAAATGAACGCTTGACAGCCTGAAAAATGGAAATTTAATAAAAGCGTTTCGAACGATAATCCACAACTGCTTGCAAATCTCAACAAAAAACCATGGAGATCGCATGCAAGTTCAGGAAAATTTGGTGATCTCTTTAGTTTTCAGAGGAACATTTCTTATCGAGACTTCTTCTCTTCTGATTATTGTTATTCACGTGGCATTATTTCTACTGTAGTTCTGGCGTTGCACATTTTTTGGAAGTCCATGATTCATTCATAATATTCCATAAGTACATTTCAAGATTTTGATGATATTTTGTGAAGATCAAAATGCTGCATGCACACTTGCATAGTCGAAGATTTGTTAATACAGAGACATGAAAGCAGATGACTCGACGTTGGGAAGTAGTGGGTACGTTCTGTGGATGAAATCCATGGTCCAAGACTTCTAAAAAAATATGATCTGTGAAACTTTATTCTTTGATTTTGTATTTTCAATTTTAAAATGCAAATGCACACAGTGACACAAATAGACTAATAGAGTATAAGTGACTAAAAATAAACAAATCTGTAGTCTAACTGGGATGACTATTGACTAGTAAATATCACCAGATAAACTACAATCTTACTTGTAAACCAAAGTTTGTCACGAAGTACCGCTCTTTAAAAAACCAAAAAAACAACAACTAGGATTAACTGGCTTGTGTGCATAACCCAAATTAATTAAATAAATGATTACAAAAAAACAAAATAACACAAAACTTTGAAACTTAAAAGCGCATTTAAATTGGACACAGAGCAATGTAAAACAACTTTGCGTGTTGCCTTACATCAATTGCAAAGATCAGCATAACACTGCATTGCTTCTGGTCTCAACCATATCAGTATCAAACACAATCTACATTTTAGATTGTACCTTATCATACCTTTCTGAATACTGTTGCCGATAGTTAATGAAACTCCACTATTCAAAAAGCAATCGATGAAATTCCACCTTCATAGTTTGCGACAATCTGGTAGTGGCCTCAGTGGTTGCACCAGGGCAAGTGATCTTTCTAAGGCAGTGAAGGTATAATCCTTGAAGAACCAGCAAATTTTTTCCTGAAAAAATGAAAGCAATTAGCAGCAAAGGCTAATAAAATATTTTCTTGCTAGAGCAACTATGTCCCACTTGCAATAATCAGACTCACAACATGACTTGACAACATTATAAGTTTTGTTAAATGCAAAAAAATAATCAGCAAAAAAAAGAGCTTCTGTTGCCAATTTATATGTTGCGAGGTTCTGACTACATCAAATCTTTCACGATACTCATATTATGCCGAAGTATGTAACACGGAGGAAACCCCCTCAGATTTGTGAAGGGCAACACAGCTCCTTTTGAAGAAATGTTGCAGTGGTGGCAACACTGTGTCTGATTTGACTGGCCTGAAATATGAACCTCCCAATCCAGAACAATTGCGTTACTGTTCGACCAACTGACCAGTTTTAATATGGTTAAATCTTGCTGTAAGTGAGATTGCAGTCAGCACCAAAACTTGCATCTAATATAAATACTGTAACAAGTTTGAAATATCATTGCAAACAAAACGAAGCTACAAACGATTATTTGAAGAACATACCCAAACACTTGGTAAGTCTTGCTGCTGTATCTTTTTTCATCCAAAAAATCTTTTACAAACTTCCTGTACTATTTGCCAGATAATTGTGGATTGCTCATCAATCTTCCTGGGTAACACAATGACTTAAAAGATGGCATCAATCAGTCAATGCTGCATAGCTTGGGCGATTAATCACTACATCAGAAACCATTTGTTTTTGCACGCACATCTACATACTAGATTTCTTTCAAACTAGCTTTAGTAGGCTATTTTTTCTGCCTGAAATGCAATTTTGTATTTAAAACAATTATAGAATATGAATAGCTATAATTTGCAAACATCAGCTAAGTCTGCGCAAACACTCTACATCAGTGTCCCCACCAAGCCAATTTTTTTCAGCAAATCGGCGATTTGTTGGAGCAAGGGCACATATTTTTGGCAAAACAGTAAACATAGCTTTAGAAAACTTGACTAATTTGTGGAAATATGACATTTGGTATACATTAATACTGGATTGGTACGAAATTTATGGCACATAAACATCTTTTTAGGGCTTTGGGCACAATTGTTTAAAGAAAATTTGGACACTTGCCGATTAGCCATAAAGTTCGAGGAAACACAGCTCTACATGTTTGCGTAGTACATGTGTTAAAGTACATGTAGTGCAAATAGATGTGTTAAATATTTGGGTGTCCTGATTGATCATTAACAAAATTGGAAACCCTAAATTCAGAAAGTTAGTTCAAAATTAGCCAGTGGTTGTTGGGTATTGTATCATTTACAGAAGTATGGGGATTGTAAAACTTTAATGTTGATTTATTACAGCTTCATCTATTCTCATCCAAATTACTGTATTAGCAGCTGGGGTGGTGCATCAGCATCTACCCTCTCACCTTTGATTAATTTACAAAAAAAGAAGTAAGAATAATAACTCACAACAACATCAGGACACATACCTGATACTAAACCGTTATTCTCAAGCTTATATCTATTACAGCCAGAGGTGGGCAAAGCGCAATTAGAAGCGCAAAGCGCAACTTCCGCAACCTCCGCAATTGCGTAAGTTGCGTTGCGCTTTAATTTTTTATTTTGAAACATTGTGGAAGTTGCGTTGCGGAATAAAGCCTTTAAAATTTGTTGCGCTTTAATTGCATTGCACTTTCAAAATTTTTTTCGGTTAAAAGCGCAACTGTATACATTGAACTTAATTTTGCTCTATTTCCATCGTAATATTGATAAATTTCGAGCTTGCTTAGCAAATTATTTACTGTTTTTCAGTGTGAAATTGCAAAAAAAGCAGTATTTGCGTTGTGTTGTGAAATTTCGATTGCGGAAGTTAGGTTGCGCTTTAACTTGGTACGAAAATACAGTTCCGCAATTGCGGAATTGCTTTGCGCTTCAACTGAATCAAAAAGTTCATTGCGGAAGTTGCGCTGTGCTTCAGAAAGCAAAAAAATTAAATTGCGCATTTTGCGCTGCGCTTTTGCTGGTTGAAAAGATCGTTGCGCTTTTGATATAATGTTATTTGTGCCCACCTCTGATTATAGCTGAATGACATGTGCAAAATGGAAACACTCAAACAGCAAAATTGATGTACAGAATAAGCAATACATCATCTCACACTTCCAGGTCTAACTTAGGGCTTTTCATAATGCTGGATGAAATACATTCTTACAGCACTTGAAAAAAAAGCAAAACAAACTACTTTCTTCCCAGAGTTAACGCAGCACAAACTCAAAAATTGCTGATCTATAATGGAACTAAAATATGGAATCAAATTGCAAAGGAAATTAGAGAGATGAAACTCTTGCAGTTTAATAAAGAACTAAAGACTTCATATATTACAGTACTCAAACACAAAATATTGAATAAGGGGGGCCAGGTAATCAAGTTTTCGAGCATATGCCATACATTGATACAAAGCATAATTGTTAAGTTTGACGTTGTGAGTTTTTGTTTTGAGTTGTGACAGTAGTACCGGTAAGTTTTAGCATACTGCTCTGTTTCTTACTGATATATGTTACTGCATAAAGTTTCTTTTTTTTCGTGACAGTAGACGTTGATGACTTATACAGTCTTTTCGCTGTCCAAATAAATCGAATTAAAAACCAGGAAAATGTACTATAACAGTCAGATCTTCAAACTGTGTACCTGCTGCAGTACTGTGTGAAGCCAGTAAAGTTAGAAACCTACCGGTATGTATGTAAATTTTTTTGCAAGTTTTCCTTCAAACTGATTCAACAATCTATCAGTTCAGAGTTTAATACTTTACGGTATCAATTTATCAAGTAAACTTTGTCCTAATTTCATCCACTATGACAGTGCTGAGAGAGGAATATGAGCAGATGAATGACTCTGCGTGATGAAGTCAGTAGGCTGAGCGAATGTGTCTAGTTAATTCTGACTCTAAATTTGAAAGCAATCACAACATTGGTGAAATTACAGTAGTAAAATAACTTTGACATTTCAATTTTCCAGATTCAGGGCCTACACAGTTTAGGCTAGTCATTTACGGTAACCTACCTAGCCAACTGCACTGTCTGACTAGGCTATCCAGATCTCAGTACCGATACTGGTGCCGGTATCTCAGATCTGCTATTTATTATTGCAATTCGCATACAGTAACTTGAATTATGCATCAATTAAAGAAATATGTTTTAGGCTTCCCTCTGATAGGTCTATTCTGTCTATAATGCAATAATCGCTGAAGACTCTGCAGCTCAACCCTTTACAAGCTTAAAAAAGATTACTAGGATACGCTATTTTGACTTGCTTGTATCAAAAATTTTGTCTTAATACTTTGACTTGATTATAAAACGGACCGGTAAGTCTAGGCTTATTGACTAACTGCTATTATCGTTTTTTGCTTTTCTTTCAAGCCTATTCTACCACTGCCTACGGTAGGACTTTATTCCAAACTAAAGCCTAGCCTAATTGCCCAGTACCATTGTACCAATTAGCCTGTGAATATAGCGGATCTAGCGAAAAGCGAGCGCGGAGTATGAATCACAAGGTTGGGACAACGGATGTGACGTAATAAATCTGCAAAACCATGGTAGAAAAAAAATTTTCGCATCCGGGCTGTAGCTGTTTGTGGCTTCATTCAGGTGATAAAGGAAGGGTTGGAAGATCAAAATGAGTGGCGATGTCTATAGCTGTAGCATTTTAGCATTCACGAGATGGTAGGCAAAGCAACTAGGTATCGTATCTTTCGGACTATTTAAGGCGCTCTGGAGTATAAGGTGCAGTATCAATAAATGGCCTTTATTGCTTTTGCTTTCTTACATAAGGCTCACCGGTGTATAAGACACACTAAATTTAATACTACTAGCAAAGCACTAAATAATTTTAAATTTAATCGTGAAGAAAAGAGAGTACAAACAGATCCATATATAAGGCCAACCTAAGTATAAGGCGCACCTTTATTTTTTTTAGAAATTTTGAGTATTCTAAGTGCGGCTTGTGGTCCGAAAAATATGATAGATCCCTATTTCACTCACGATTTCTTAAATTGCCCACAAGCGCAATTTTTTTCGCTGTCTACAAACGCGAGAGTATGTTGCTTCTCAGTGCAATGCAAGATGCACAATGACGATGAAATATTTGCCACTTTGTTTTCTTCAAATGACGTTAGGACTTCATTTTTGATGTCATCAGTAAAGCAACCCATAAAACGAGATTCTCCAAACGAACTTGAAAAGTTATCGCCTACAAAGTGTCCATAAATTACAATAAATTTCAAAACTGTAAAAGATACCGATATTGTAACCCTATTTTTCAGGTTGTTTTGGTCAATAGCCGAAGAAGCATATCAGTTGTCGTACCAAGCCGCCCGTGCATCTGTTCATGCTATTTACCTTTACCGAAGGATACATGGTATTCTGTTAGTGTAAATTGCAAGCGTGTTTGTTGAGTGGCACACTTCTAAGTCTTTGAACACAATAGGAAAGCAGCAAGGCCAAATAAAAACAAAGTCACCCTCGGCATAAAAAAATAAACACATGGGCTCAATCTAAAAAAACAAAAAACCATTTTCGTTTATACATGAGGACCGTATTGTAACGAAATACTTAGGTTATAGGGATCATAGCAAAACTATTTCAACAACCACGATTAATATCAAAACACAGCTTTTAACGAAACTAGAATAAACTTTCGTCTCATTATTATTTAATAATATTTAAGAACAAATTAGGCTGAAATTTTGTGAAAGAACAGCCATTTGCAATCAAAATTTACTGCTTCTAAAAAAAGTGTAGAATAGGAATTCAAATTGTTTTTACCTCTGAAACGAAAAGAACTGCGGACATCAAACCATTCTATATCCTTCTCTCCACCGCATGTTTGGTTTCGATTACCAGAGCATTTCGAATTGCATTGTTGAAGGTTTGACTGGTTAATTACATTCTCGACAAGCGATGAACATATGCATTTGTTTCCTCGAGTCAATCCAGCATAATTCAACTTAATTCTAAAAGATACATTAGTCACTAAATCAGCAATTGCTCTGTCCTTGCACAACGCATGTTACAGCATTTTCCATTCGGGTAGTAGCGTCTATCTGGTAACTCCTCGCCAACTAGCTAAAGATTTCTGCTCCCAGCAGCGTACGTAGAACAATCCAATAAGGAATCAGTCATGCATGCAAAATCAATGTAAACAAAATAAAAACAATACGCAGAAACGATTACAAAATATAAAAATGAGTTTTGCAGTTCAAAACAAAATATAATTTTCTATTAGTATTCTGGCGGTATTGAGCGTGTTATTAAAAGTGGCAAGTTGAATGTTCATATATATTAACGGAAAAACATGCGGTATGATTATCTTTTCGCAAACAAGTTGTTGCTGTCTGCATATTTATCTTCATGTAACCGGACGGCGTTAGACGTTAACTATTGGATGATCGGCACACAATCTTTATTGCAGTGTAACTATACTTCGAGTTTATAGGAATCCGCTCTCGCTAAGAAGTTTCCAGTGATCCAACGTTCCTATGAGTGTTTCAAATTCTTGTCCACTGAATTTGCTACTTGTTCAAAGCCACCACGTAGATCTTCTCATCTTAAAGCGTCTTATCCAAGTACACAAAACGTGACCAGGGTGCGGGTTGAATCCACATCTTGCCGCGATCAGGGTCGTCGTGAAAACAACGCCTTTACCTTCTTGGCCACGCTGCCGATAACTTTATTCACCGCAGCTTCATTCCATAACTTGCAAGCTAAAAATTTGTTCCATGGCTTCCGGCAACTATCCCCATTAAAAAGAATAAACTTGTGAACACAAAGCCTACCTTTTCGAGCAGGTTTCAAAGCAAGAATTTCTGGTCATGAAGTTGGAAACACGAAATATTTGAATTTTTCTTTCTGGATTCGTAATGAATGTTTTGTTTGTTGAATTTGCAGAAGAAAAAGGAAAACACCCCAAATAAACAACTAAAAACAAAGTTTGCAGCTACTTAATACCCAAATATCGAAGTATTGATTCTATTTAATAATTAATACACAATTGCATCAGCACTGCCGCTACCACGAGAGAATTCAGAGAGCTTCAATTCGTTCCCAATCAGCCTAGTAACTTAAAAATTTTTACTCCAACCTGTAAGCGCTTAAACTTGTTTTGGACTTGCTCTGCAAGAAAAGAAAGAGCTGAAGAGCCTGATGCATTAGGGTGGTCCTTATTTCAAAATTTTGGAAATCTATGCGGGAACCGGGTTAAATTTGTTTGTTTTCGATAAAAAAATGTACATGCAAAATATCTCGGTGGAAAATTAAAGTTTACAGGTTACACATGAACAGTGAAAATTTGAAGATTAGTCATATGCTACCGTATATACAATACTACACGTCACGAGACGAGCACGGCCCTATCAGAACCGTTCTAGCAGATGTAACCATTGTTCCGGTGCGAGGAGGGGGAAACCTTGGTTGTGTACTTAGGCCTTTTACTGTTCTTGTTTAGTTTCCACCCCACGTGACAAATCCCTAAGGGGGAAACAGCCTGTAGTGTTTTTTTTTAATTTCTAATTTTTAACTAAACTTCTTGTACCGTTAAATGGGAACCCTTGTCGATTGGGCATTGTAGAAACTGGGAAGACAGTGTACAAGTCAATTATACATCATATATTTTCTATATGTCTTCTCCTGTATTCGGAAGTTGTTTGCCTCAATAAGTTTGACTGCAATCATTTAAGTTGCCAAGTATTAATTTCTGGATAAATTTCAAATATTCATACACAAATTAAACTTGTTAAAATACTTAGCGAATCTTTAAGGCTATCAAAAGTAACAAAAAAGATGACCTGAAAGATTTCTTTGATGTGGACAGTACAAATGCTCTGAGCCATAGACCCTCATGACAAAGGTACAAAAATTTTCTTCTGGCTCAAAAAAGAATGTTAAAAAACAGAATCAATGAAAACAGGGGATATAAGAGTGGCAACTGACAAGTCCAAAAAAATAAACTGAGCAAAGAATTCGAAAGGTTATCTTAAGAAATTTGAGAAAATAATCGCTCGTAATATTCTGAAGATATTCTTTTTTGTTAAGTTTCGATTAATAACTTCAACCAATATCAATCTTATTCAAATTTATATTCTCACTAGTCAATCACCTGCCTTTCATCACCTCTGGCATCTGCATAAAACAGCTGCTTAAGATTGCCCCAATTCCCAATGGGACCAGTTAGTCTCAAGCAAATGGCATTGTTTGAGCATTAAAAGAATGGGGATAGGCTTAGAAAGTTTTTGCTAAAGGAAAATATTTTTTTGACATGAATGTCTCAAACACTAAAAACACTAAAAGTAAGAATCTGGTGCTTGCATCTCCATTAAAGCAAAACTTGAACAAAAGCAGAAACTGGTTAGGGGCGCCAGAACTGCTTATGGCGCCCCTAACCAGAAGTAGAGTCGAGGACATGCACAAACCTCGAGGCCAAGGACAAAAAAAAATCCGAGGCCAAGGCCAAGAACCAAGGACACACCGCGGAAGTGATCCCCCAAAAAGGACTTCGCTCCAAAATCAAAAAATAGTGCTCTCCTCGAGCCGAGGACAGGGCAATTTTCGAGGACTTGCAGACTTCGAGGCCAAGGACTTCAAATTGCGTCCTTGAGGACTCCACCTCTGCCCCTAACTTATGCTGGCCATAATCAGTTTACCACACGCCAAAACTGCATGGTAAACTGATTATGGCAAGCATAGACCAAAGCATCGTTGTTTGTATCTGAACTAAACTTGCCAAAATGTAGAAAATATATTGCACCTACAAAAAACGTGGCAAAATCGCATTGACAAGAGAATTGGTGCAACCGTAATGAAAAGATTCTCTGATCGGCTTTGGTGCACGTCTAAAAAACTTGTGGCTTAGGTGTTTCTGCACTAGAGGTGCATGATGGCATGAAGTGACGAATGGTTGCAGCTCTTTACGAAAACAAAAACTTTACCAACGTGCCATTAAGAAACAACAATTGGATAAAGTGGTTTGCTGATTAAACGCAATTAATTGGATTTTTCCAAAAAACAGAAATTGATCAAAATTTTCTTTCAATTGACTTTGATTCTTGGAGTAAATTATCAGGCTTATTGATGGCAGGCAGACAGTTGGTTCAAAGAATCCAAGTCCCGCATGCAACTGCATAGAGGTAGTGGCACTCATATCGGAATACGCCTGGTTAAATAAAAAATGTGATGAAGATCAGCTTCAGTTCCACATGCATTTCGCCTCAAAGCATACCATAGGCATGGTTTTTGCTAAGTGAGCATAAAGACAGTACACGTCTTACTTGGCAACATACAATAAATTGGGTTACACCCACAATATTACTGCTTTTGAACAGCCTACACTCTGCAAACAGCAAAGCTCTTATTTTTGCAAAATTGGGTATTTATGAAAAACTTTACTGCCTTTGTGCAACCTCTAAATGTTTTTCTATCTCGGAGATTTTTCACACACGATGGTTTTAGCCAAAAAGGAACACATTTACTTCGGTTTCCATAGTAATTTTTATTGTTTAATTTTTGCTATGTATTTAGGGACCACCCTACTGATGCACTGATTCTTTCGATAGCAATGGTTCTCAGGTTTTTTAAATTTTAGTGATTTAGCTCTTTCCGATGGTTTTAAAAACGAGCAAAATGTGTTCCAAGTCGCGTTAAAATGGATATTTTGTCCTAAAATTGCTTCCACTCCCCTCATGGCCTCTTTTCACTCCAAACCATTGTCTGTGATACGTTGAGGGTTACCAGTTTGCTCGGTGCGATGCCCAGTTGGGACGTTTTTCGGACAAGTAGTGAGTGTGCGAGCATATATTTAGTTTCTTTTAAACAGAAATTTGGTACACCATGCGTACTGTCTTACCAGCGTACAACCTGCAGATTGGCTGAAACAAACTTAGGATACGGTCGAATACTCTCATAATTTTACGCATAGAGTAGTCCCGGCCTTAATGCTTTTGGCGCGCTAAGAAAAGTTAATATCTCTATACTCAACTATTAAGGGAATGATACTTCGCATTTCATATGGCAGGCATAATGTTATCAATGGTAAATTTTAACAAAGCTAAAGAATGTAAAGATAAATCAAACTTTTATAAGCAACCATAGCATTGCTTTTGCATGAAATTATTGTCAAATTGAGCAAGAAAATAAGCGTAATTACTGTATTACAGCAGAATATATAAACTGTGGAAATACTTACCATCATAGTAATATGTATTGAGCAAGTATTTTGCATTACTGCTGACATCATTTTTTGAAGATAGAATATTATTTTCTGTAATTGTACGAGAGTTCTGGATGCTTTTCGCCATAGCAACGTAATGTTCTCTGTAATAAAAATTGTTGTCGGCATTGCATTAGCGTAACAGTATGTGCCATGGTCCAAATAAAGAAATCTTGCAGAGAGAATGGTCCAAACAAAGAAATCTAGCGCCTTGCGTTACGTTACGCAATACAACTTCTACGTGGCATACTGAGCTGCTTTTGCGTAAAATAATAATTAATGATTAGAGAATTCTCATTTAATAAAAAGTTTCGTCGAGTTTTACATTGTTGAAAGCGAAAAAAAAAAAAAAAAAACAGCACTCTAAATGATTTTTTCTCATAAAAGTTTCTCTTGATACTTTTCTCATGCTTAACAAAGTGTTGTGAAGTTACACCATTGTAAGATCTCGAAACCAAAGCAAGATCATTCTCATTCAAACAAGCTGCATGACGCTATCACGGTTTAAATTAGTTAGTTTGATAATTATGTTTTGCGCATAGCCTACGTAAATCGTTTATTTGGATATCCAAGGCGAGAATTGTCAAATGGAAGCACATGTTACATATTGTGTGAAACACGTTGCTCACCTCCAGGATTTTACTAAGGGGAGGGGAAGGGCGGCTTGAACCGAAACTAAAAAACTTGTTTCACTTTAGGCGGCGTGCTGTGCAAACTAATACAACTCAAGCGTAACACAAACAGGGGTCTGGGGGAAATGCCCCCAGCTATTGGTCGATAATTACGAAATAAATGCCATTTTAACGCCATTTGGATGACATTTCGCACGTTTTTGGGACCACTTAAAAGAAATTGCTGAATTTCAAAAATCATTCAAAAGAATTAAATTGTTCAGCACCTCGGCATTTAAGGCCCCCTCCTTACTTACAGGTCAAGTCCAAAACACGTTTAAACGCTTTCAGTTTGGGTTAAACTTTCCAAATGACTTGGCTAAAGGTTGAAGCTCCCTTAGTCACTGCCTACCTCATTGCATATACAGTAATTGAATTAGGAGAGCTTTACTTCATTGAAAAATTCGATATACTTCTTTGTTAATTCTGAATAAACCCAAACTATATTATATAGTGTGAAACCTTGTCACAACAAAAATGTGCCGATGCTCTTCACAATTTTCCGTGAAATAGGCCTAGTCACGTCATTAATCATTGCATTATTATGCAGGAGCATACGTACAATGAATAATACCGTATTTCTGTATCACTGCAAAATAGGATCTTTAAGATGAAATGTGAAAACTATAGCTTGCTAGAATAAACTGCGAATACTGTCTATACTACAGCCAGTGGCGTAACTGACGGGGAACAGAAAAGCATTCCCCTACATGTAAGGCCCCATAGGAGAAATGGGCCACTAGATGCAACAAATTTCTGGAAAAAAAAAAACAAACAAAACAAAATCGGCAAAAGTGCTCACTTAAGCATAAATAAGACAAAAGTTTTCCGTTAAGACCTTTTTTGGTCATCACTTAAGTTTGACGAATAAAAGTAGGGTAGAGAGGGGTAAAAAGCCCAGTGGTGTAAGACGCCTTTGGCCAATATTAGCTCACATGCTGAGCGTAACGGCGTCATATTACAACGCTATTATCATGTCTGTATGAATAGGTTTCAACTTTCAACCATATTTTGAATAAAGGAAAAAAAAAGCTGGTTAATTTTATGATTAAAAACAACTTTTTTATTCTTTTCATGTAAACATAACGGGTTAATTGATGAGCTATTTGATTGCCTTCAAGGCATCCAAATAATTTGCGTCTTTAAACCATGATTGATATAAGATTCGGTTATTATTTTTGATCAATAGCCTCAACACCTAAAATAAGTTCAGTATAATCAAGATTGACTGCTGGTGGGGCAAAAAGTCTTTACATATATGGGTAAAACGCCTCTAGTAGGCGTTTTACCCCATCGATATATTTCGTCCGTACTTAAAAAAAATCATTTTTTTAACTGCACTAAGATTTACAGAAATAATAGTGAGACACTTGAAATTCGACGCCAAAGCTTATTTTATATTAAGTAGTCGGCAACAGGGCATGGTATGGAATGGAAAATGGAATGGAACGGAAATTTCGGTATGGAATATGGAAGATGCCAGAATGGAATGGAATGGAAGATTTCAAGAATGAAATGAAAGACAATCTTCCATACTTCCATACCAATTCCATACTAGATTTTGTGCATTGTATTTACAGAAAAATACATACCGATGTCGGGTGGTGATAAATAATATTGTCTCAGAAGTACTCAACCTCAATATCTACGCGTATTATTTGTCGACAAATCGCGGTACTTTGATTGTTCATACTGCGCAAACAGTGTACGTATTTGCATCATTGTAAGTACATTGTAATTTGCAGCATTGATGTTATAGTTGACAACTTTGACAGGTTTGACTTGTTTTTTTTTGAGATTGACAATTTGCCAACTCCTAAATTTTGTTTGTTTACATCTTCACGAAAACTTGTATTTGCTATTTCATACCCGTTTCAGCTTAATTTTATTTCTATTTTTAGTTTTTCAGCTTACAATAAGTCTTTTTGTTGTTAAAGCTTGGTATTTCTATTTCGGTAAATGTTCTTTAGCAGTCTGATTATGACAAATTTTATAGTTGATAAAAGAGCAAACTTGTACGATAATTATTGAACCATAGGGGCGTAACCAGGGGGCCCAGGCCCTCTACCTCCCCCCTATCGAAATGCTACCAATGATAAAAATGATGACACAAAACCTATTTATTCAGTTTATTTTAGCATTTTTCGAGCGCAACAGTGCATGCGTACAACAGCCATTAGCAATGACTTAATATTGACGACCAGGAGACCCGGGTCCTCTCAATTTAAATTTTTGCCAACCAATTTAAACGTTCAAGCCTGGAGAAATTCAGCGTTTTTGTTCCAAAAGGTGCAATCTCAGACCCTCATGTAACTTTTTTTATGCAACAATATGTTTTAGGCCCCCAGCTAACTTTTGTATTGAAATAGCATGATTAGTAACCATTTATTGCATGTAATGTACCAACTTGAAATAACTTTAAATTCCACCTTCACCACCTACCAACTTTGAACAACAATCTACCTCTATCTCTTCAGTTTTCACGCAACAAAATGCTTTGAAAAAAACTTAGCTGGGGGAAATGCTTATTGAACAAATTATTGAAGTTGAATCGAGGGTGCCTGGGCTCCTGGTCGTACATATTCCTAAAACTAGTTATTTTCATGACAAAACAAAAATCCTCAAAAGCAAATCTTCGAGTGAATGATTTAATCCTAAGAATGTTACAGAAAGAAATGTACCTTGATTCCCCTGGCCAAGCCAGTCACAAAATTTAACCCCAAAATGCAAGATTTTAAACGTGTTTTGGACTTGACCTTAAGTAAATGTAGTCATTTGTTCAATTGGCTTTCAAATCTCAAAAATTTTGTTGTTTTAAATTACTCTGAAAACGTGCGAAATGTGATCCAAATGGCATTACAATAGCCATTTTTTCCCAAAAACTTACAAAAAATCGCCCAGCGGCTGGTTGCTTCGCCCCCAGACTCCTATAGCCTCCGGTGGTTGGTGGCTCCACCCCAGGCCCCGTCTGTAACACGTTTGAGTTGCACTAATTTGCTCACCACGTCTCTCGATTTCGATATGTTAGTATAACTTTTTAAAGTGCGGTTTTAGTCTTTTCCTTTTAGCAAATCCTAGTTACGTGCTAAATCAGACCCCCGGCTTTTGATCTTTCATTCTTTGTCCCATAAAGAATCCCTCTTTTCGAAAATTTTTGATGACGTCATTGCAATGTGATTTACGGTTTAGCCGCCCCCCATCCAAAATCCTGGCTACGCGCATGCATTAAACCATGTGCTATAAGCATACCAGATACCGGTTGTTGCATCTTAGTATTGTTGACGCACCTTCACGAGCGGTTGCTTACAACATTGCACAGACGCAAAGCAGCAAAATATACGTTGCATTGCTTCCAGTCTAAAGTCTTTTAGGTATAGAAGTAGGCTATGGAATGAAATATGGATGAAAATTTTAGTATGGAATGGAATATGGATGAAAATTTTACTATGGAATGGAATATGGAATGGAAGGTTTTTAGTATGGAATGGAAATGGAATGCAAGAAAATTGCCAGTATGGAATATGGAAAAATTGTCTTCCATTCCATTCCATACCATGCCCTGGTCGGCAGTACTACCAAGAAGCTCCACCAGCGGAAGCAAAGATCCCCAGTTTTTATTAACTCAATTAGCTTTTTCCGCACAAGCGCCAGCAATGCCCCTGGTATTATTTTTAAGAGGTAAAAATTATGATGCCAGGTGAAGCCAAAGAAAAGGAAAATTAACAAAGTGGAGCTCTCCAGAACCGGCATTGCAGATTACGTAGAAGTACGCAGTATCTATATTATTAAGGCATCAGCAAAGTTCCGTTTTTGTTTCGATTAAAAAAAGTTTTTTTACAGTGGTTTTTAGTAATAATGTCTTCTGAGAAGTGTTTTCCATACCGACATTGCACATTAGTGAGACAGCAGAAAAAGAATCTGTGATGCTTCTTTAATGCAAGAAACATATACACCAGTACCACGTACCACCAGGTCCAAAGAGAAAAGAGACACACTTGTCGGTCTATACGTGGGCGACTTAACCGGAAGGGAGACCAACCAAGCCCTGGAAGATCCATAGACGCAAAAAACTGGAAATAATACAACTATAGGCATTGAGGAGGCCAAGAAGTCTGAAGTTAATTTGTTACGACCGCAGAGTAAAGTTTGGGGGTGTACAAGTTTAGGAGCTCACGAAAGAATAAGATATTATTTTCTGATATGCAACTTTAACATTCTCGAAGAGAAAATGAGCTTAATCGGGAGTGTCCTCTTCCATCGGCTGATAACAGATTTTGAAAAAAAAGCTCTAAGAGCGGATGATTCTGAGGGGAGAGGCAGAGCACGTTCATACCAGAATGAAGCCTGATGTTGAAGCAGTGGAACACTTTCAGAGCAAAAGTTGAGCCTTGAGGTGAAAATTTTTTCTTGCTCTGGAATGTGGACTTAATGATTAGTGTAACAGCCAGCAAACGAAGACGAGTCATTTTCAATCAATCCTTTCTCACAGACTCTCAATTTGATTTTGATTTTTATTCGCCGTTGATACTTCCTAGTCAAGCTGCTCTGGAATGTAATTATGGACCTTTGCATCCCCTTTTCGACTGTGTTTCTGTCAATTTTTGGTGGTCTTTGGCCAGAATGAGATTGCTAATTTCCTATCCAATGCGGGAGCCTCCCAACTTTGTGCCTTCCGTTGTGGTCCTTTACTCATTCTTCCAGGCCGTAGCTTCAACCAGATATACTAAATGTAGCACACTTGGAGATGCAATATTTAACACTCACATCTGAGGTGTCAAGTTCCTTCAGTCCCTTAGGTGCAATTTTTCCTGTTTTGTCCTATACAAGGTGTAAACTTTTCCACTTTTGCTGCTATGGTCATAGCCTTATTTGATCTTGTTATTTTTATCATTCATAAGAACTCCTCAAGCAGCGCATGTGGACACCTCTCCCTTTACAGGATCTTATTCATCTCTTCCTAAAGTGTAATGATTTTTAACTTCTACGGTACACTTTTTTTGGACTCTTCCCTTTTTGTCTGTCACTTCTGGTCCAAACCTTGAGGTGTGGCCCCACCAATGGGTCTTTGCGGAGGTTTTTTCGTGCATCATCCTTCGGAAAGGGTTAGGTAGCACAAACACATTGTAAGTTAGGTATTGTATACAACACATGAACATTAACTCTTGAATAATCAACGTTTGAAAAGATGTGCCTTTTAATGTAGATTAAAGACAAAAGTTTTTTTGGGGGGAGATTGTCTCTCCACTTTGTCAAACTAAATTCTTGGTGGTCATGTAGCTTTTGGTCCGTTTTCTCGCATATTTGCCTTGATCTATCTTACCAACAGAGGTGGAGTCGAAGACACAAGGCTCGAGGCCAAGGCCAAGCACACAAAAAAATCTGAGGCCAAGGCCAAGGACAGCGCTTCCGAGGACAGATCCTCTCGAGGCCAGGGCCATGGACCAAGGACACAAGCGTAAGTGTTCCTTAAAAAAAAGGTCTTCAAGAAAATTTTTCAAGTGTTCTCCGAAAAAAAAGGTGTCCAAAAATTTTTTCAAGCGTTCTCCCTCCAAAAAAAAGATCTTCAAAATTTGTTTTCAGACAAACTACAAAATTTCAACAATTCAAGAAAACAGAGCTGTCCTCGAGCCGATGACAGGGTAATTTTCGAGAACTTGAGGCTTCAAGGCCAAGGACTTGACCTTCGATACCAAGGCCAAGGACTTCAAAACGTGGCCTCGAAGACTCCGCTCTGCTTACCAACACCCCAAAAATGGTGCATGACATTTTCAAAACTGTTATTATGTTCGTTTTAAAACTCAATTTGCAAACATCTTTCCACTTTAAGGGATGAGGTAAAATGCCTCTCTGTAGGCGTTTTGCTCCTGGTGCGAGGTAAAATGCCTGTTTGTTTTTTTAAATTAAAAATTGATTTTTTAGCTTAAGTACAAAGTTTTCAAAATTCTAAATGCGTGTGTTGATAGAGCTCCAGTGGGTGCACACGAGCAGTGAAAAAAAAATATTTTCCTGCATTAACGCTATCGATTACAATACATTTTCCTTGAATTAGGCTGCTTACGCCACTCTACTACCCTAACAAAATTGGGTGAAAACTTTTTTGGTCTTTGCCCAAATTTGAAAGAAGATATCAAATTTTTGATAAAAAAAACGCAACGAATTTCTGGTGAAATGTGGCACCTCTCATGGCTCAAACCTCTAGCTACGCACTGCATATAGCTTAGGCTATCATAGTCATAATAGATCTGCTAGTTTTATAATACTATGTTGAAAAAATATCATGCCAGTATAAGCTTGGATTTGAGTCGGTATTTCATACTTACTGGCGTTGAAAATCTTTTGTTTCAATTAACTTCGGGCTACTGAGAAAACGTCTGTCATTGTCTTCAAAGATCGCTGCTCCACCGGTATTATGAGTGTAGTCGATGCTGACGAAAACGAAGATTACAACCACGAACGACAGCAATGCATAACGTAATAAAGTCTTTATAAACTTCAGTGATGATTGCATTTTAATATATTATGGTACAAGTTTTTTAAGCACTTGCAGGTATTGTAGCGCTAAGAAATGTGTCTCAAGTTCAAACAGTTGAACCACTGAACCTTAAACTACAGTGACACCAAATTAAAATTTCCATGATTGGGCTCGAAATAATCAGGTTGGTCAACGGTGGCGTGCCTTAAGACGTTATGATTACTAGGTAGGATTAGCACTCGTAAAATTAAACTTGAACTCACTGCTTGAGAGGTATAGACTAAACTGGAACTGAGAACAGGTATACCAGGCATTTTTCAGCTTTGGTTGATTTGCGCAACTAGAGCAGATTTTTAAGATATTGCAAACGTTTCGCCAACTCGTAGTGAACTGGCTTCGTCAAGGAATTGTTCTAAGCTACAACACAGTTAAATAAATCTTAAAATAATAGTTTGAAAGTGGTTACAACTTGCAATCACTGTTCTGTAAATCTTGTCCTACAATCTAACCCAGGGTTCAGCAACTTTTTGCACTTAAAGAGCCATTTTAACCCGCATTAGATAAAATAAAAATCCCTGGGAGCTGCAAATCTATTTTTACAATAACGACAATACAGTGCATTAGTTTTATTTTTTAAGGCAAAAAAGGCAAAACAAAAACAACAGCAGAATCAGACACGTAACCAGGATTTTGCAAAGGGGGGCTTGAAACAAATTTAAAATATTTTTTTTTGAAAAAGTTGTCATTTAGGCGGCGTGCTGAGCAAACCGGTGCAACACAAGCATGTCATAAACGGTAGTCTGGAGAAGGAACTCCCAATCGCCATAGACCATAGGGGTTTGGGCCCTGGAAGCGAAGACCCCGGCCGTTGGGCTAATGCACTGTATTGTCGTTATTGTAAAAATAGATTTGCAGCTCCCAGGGATTTCTATTTAATCTAATTTAGATTGCATATTTCGCAAGCTTGTGCAGTCATTTGAAAGAACTAAATTACAAAAATTGGGAAATAATTCTAAAAAATGAAATTGCCCTGCCCCCTCCCCCTTACTTACAGGTTAAGTCCGAAACATGTTTAAATGCTTGTATTTTTGTGTAAATATTCTATGTGATTTGCCAAGGGGAGGCTTAAGCTTCCCTGGTTGCGCCACTGAGCAGAATGTACAAATCACAAACTTAATTAAGAGCTCGCTAATACAGCAGCAATTAAATTTTAAATTTTACACTTAAGGGTAAATTACCTTTATTTTTCTAATAGCCGCAACATACCATTAGGATCAAAGAGCCTCATGTTGCCGACCCCTGACCTAACCTATCAAAAGAGGAAAGACTGGGCAAAAACCCTAATTGTAATTGTAATTACATTTTATTCACCAAGTTGCTTTGGCCACGAGACAGCGAAGGGACCTTTCGGTCTTCGAGTCAAGCTGCCACCTGCCCACCTGTCTACCACACACTGTGGAGGCTTCACTCTGTCCCTTTAATTACTGAACGTCAAGTAGGGAAGCTGTGAATACCAATTTTTATAGTCTTTGGTTTGAACCAACCGGGAATCGAACCCGAGTCTACCGTTTCAGTAGCAGACGCTCCATCCACTCGACCACTGATCGGTTAATTAATAAATGCCGATTAGTTGTAAATCGGTTAAAACCGGTGACCCTCGTCCAAATATAACTGCAAATCCTACTAAGAATCATCAAGCAAGCTAACACTACCATCTAAATACAGTTCTATAATCCTAGACTGCTAAGCTTACCCAAAATCCAACTCAGCGCATATACGAGGTCTGTCCAAAAAGTAATGAGACTGATTTCATAACTCTTCACATGATAATGCTGTAGGGAAATCCTTTTGTGTACACACCTTTCAGACACTCACAGAAGTTCAGTTCACGCAGTAAAAGTCTTCCTTTGTCATTAAACAAATGAAATCAATTTTTGCAAACCCACTTCGTCATGCACGTCACAGAAATTGATCCTTTTTTCATTTTTTGCAGATATTAAAATTTAATGTTTTCGTAGGCATTTTGTTTTAGTAAAAAATGAGTAATTTCAAATTTGAGCAACGTTGCGCGATTAAATTTTGTTTCAAACTTGGAATGAATGCTACAGAAACGTGCGGAAAACTTGAAGAAGCTTACGAAGAAGACGCTTTGTCACGAGCCCAAATTTTCAGATGGTTCAAGGATTTTTCAGAGGGTCGAGATTTGGTTGAAGATGAGCCTCGAACGGGTAGACCAACAACATCAAAAACTGATGTAAATGTAGAACGAGTCAAAAGTCTTGTCCGGTCTGACCGGCGCTTAACCATCAGACTAATAGCAGAACAACTGAACTTGAACAAATCAACTGTTCACGATGTTTTGAAAAACAACTTGCAAATGAGAAAGGTTTCTGCAAAGCTGGTCCCCAAAAATTTAACTGCTCAGCAAAAAGACAACAGAAAAGATATTTGCACGGATTTTATTGAACGCATTGAACAAGATCCAAATTTTCTGAAAAGCATTATCACAGGTGATGAATCTTGGATTTTTGAGTACGATCCGGAAACAAAAAGGCAAAGTTTGGAGTGGCACACAGCAAATTCGCCAAGGCCGAAAAAAGCAAGAATGAGCAAATCAAAAATCAAGTGCATGCTCATTTGCTTTACGGACAGTACAGGAATCATCCACAAAGAATTTGTTCCTCCAGGGCAAACGGTAAATCAGCATTTTTATCGTGAGGTTCTTGAAAGACTCAGGAAACGTGTTGCTCGTGTGAGGCCAGACATCAAAGAAAAATTGATGCTGCACCACGACAATGCACCTTGTCACACGGCCTTGTCAATCACAGAATTTTTGGCAAAGAGGTCCATTCCTGTAGTCCCACAGCCAGTGGCGGATCCAGAAAATTTTGGTGGGGGGGATTTTAAGCACAAAACCGCAAAAATTCGGATGTCTTCACCAAAATTGAGAATGGTTTTTCGGCCGAAATCGGAAATTCAAACGATTTTTTCGCCCAAAATCAGGTGTTCTCCAAAAAAAAAAAAAAAAGGTCTTCACCAAACTTGAGGGTGATTTTTCGGCCGAAATCGGAAATTCAAACGATTTTTTCGCCCAAAATCAGGTGTTCTCCAAAACAAACAAAAAAAAAAAAAAAGGTCTTCACCAAAATTGAGACTGATTTTTCGGCCGGGATCGTTACGTTTAGGCTGGTGGGGGGGGATGCATCCCGAAATGGAGCCGAATTATTCGAAATAGAGGCTGATTTTTCGGCCAAAATCGTTACTTTTAGGCTGGTGGGGGGGGATGCATCCCCCCCATCCCCCCCCCTAAATCCGCCACTGCCCACAGCCTCCATACTCACCGGATCTCAGTCCGTGTGACTTTTTCCAAGGTTGAAGAAATGTTTGAAAGGACGTCATTTCGGCACACTGCAGAATATCCAAACAACTGTAACCGACCTCCTAAACTGCTAAAGAGCATTCCAGCTTCAGAGTTCCAGCACTGTTATGAAGAGTGGGAGAAACGTTTCCGACGCTGTGTGGCTTCCCAAGGAAATTACTTTGAAGGAGATAAGCTTGACGTGTGATTTAATTGTGAATAAAAGTGCGTGTAAAAAAAGTCTCATTACTTTTTGGACAGACCTCGTATCTTCAGCAACACTATTTTGGCCAGCTGACATTCTAGGCTAACAGGATACACACAGCCACACAATGGTGTTATTTAGGCTGTTCGCGCAAACCTGTTGTAAAATGTAGACAAGATAACCTATAACTGTAGAAAATTGCTTGCATATATAGCTCGAACGAACTGGTTGCCAAGGTTAGACTACTAGTTACTGATCCGATTTTTGCAATATTTGAATAGGCCTAGCTGCCCAATTATAGCACATACCAAATGCTAAAAACGTAGTAAATATGACGTCATAAAAACTGCAGATGATATCCCAATACACACTAGCTATAACATTAAACTCTTAAGGTTAACGTATCGCCTCTTATTAGAAGAAATGCCGATTAGTTGTAAAAAACTTAACCAAATCTATTGCATTAGATTTAACTGTATTAACGTTACTGTTAATAACAAAATGATACAAGGAGTTCATTTTGCTGATTTGTTTCGGGAGCTGGAATTGTCTCAGCAGCTCAACACTCCGCGACATTGTTAAGCGTGTTTTGAGGACAGGTGTAGTCGGTCACATTCGCTTCGTGTTCGCTTAAAGTAGTTTTAAGAATCGCTTAGTTTCTCCATTGCGTAATAATTGATAATTAATAAGAATTATTTACTGTAAATGGAATTTTGTAAAGTGCTACACTTTTTTTGATAATAACCAGGAAATTTTAATTGTTATTACGTTTTGCTCAGCAGGAAGTTGCCTTGGTCAGGAGACAGCAAAATCTTTAAGTCAAACTGCCATCTTCCCATTATTTGTCTACCGCACACGGTGTAGCCTTCACTCTGTCCCTTTTAATGCTAACGTCAAGCAGGAAAGCTGTGAATACAACCTTTATGGTTTTGATTTGAGCGATCGAGAATCGAACCTAAGTCGACCGTTTCAGTGGCAGACGCTCTATCTATTCGACCCCTGATCGGTGTTGCTATAGTTTTTAGTTCTTAAATTTTGAGAGCATCGATGTCAATTTTAGCGACCATGTTTGTAAAACTGTTTGATTCCGAATGCTTTATTAGCTTTAGTAAACGCTTTTTTTGCTGCTTTGCAGCATCGTAAAGTTGCAAAAGCGTAAAAGCGAGTTTTTCTTCAATTTGAACGAGAACCACAAATTTTGCTTGCAAAATTTTGAAATCATAGCAGTTTTATTAGTTAAAACTAGAAAATCACTAAAATTTTATAGTTTTGAATCAATGCTGAACTTGGTTCCTTTTTAAATTTGAAATTTGTTCTTTTTTGTTCATTCTTAATTTGTGTTTGAATTTTGAGCAAAAATAGGCCTCGTGTTCTTATGAAATTGCTCTCATAAAAAAAGAGTTTATTGCTTTTGCAAACAATAAAAATTGTTTTTTGGTGATGGCAACATATGACCAATTTTTTTGAAGGTTTGATTTTTTTGATTATTGTGATAAGAACAAATCGTCAGTAACAGTACATTATACAGTACTATTACTGACGATCCACTTAAGCCAGCAATATACAGTAAGATATCGCCAAATTAGATTTGTTCTCAATTTTCTCCGTTTCTTCACCGACCACTGCCGCCAGCTTCTCATTAAAAAATAATTCAGGGCAGCACTTAAACTGCAAAATTTTGCATGGGGGAACGCTTTTGCTGCGAAAGTACTTTAGTGGAAATTATGTCTTTCCGTCTCCGAAATTGAGCGAAGACCAAAGAAAAAGAAAAAGGTCTTCACCGCGATTTGTGACTAAAGTCGGCCGGAATTTGTGGGATTTATTTGTGCTGCCATGCTCTTTTTCGTTTGTTCAATTAGAGCTCAAACCTCGATTGGGTTACGTTGAATCTCGATGGGGGACGCTAAATCTCGATGGGGGGACGTAAACTCTCGATGGGGGAGTATGGATGTACTCCAGGTTTAAGAGAACGATCAATTGTCAGTGGTCGAGTGGTAGACAAATAGGCAGGTGGCAGCTTGACTCAAACCAGAAAGGTCCCTTCGCTGTCTCCTGGCCAAATCAACTTGGTAAAAAGCGATTTAATTCCAAGTTAAATTAATCGTCACTTTATTGATTTCTTTCAATTAAAAATTTATTAAGAAGACGTAAAGTAGGCCAATGTTGTAACGTTTCTTAAACTTTGCAATTTGTGATTTTGTTTATCTTGTTGTTAAGTGCAATGCCCTGACGAAGCCAGCTAGCAAGATTTGCCAAATATGTTAACAATATCTCAAAAAATCTGCGCTAGTCGTGCAAAATCGTTTAAAATTAAACACATAAAATTACACAGTTTACGAGGTTTTACTTCTGTTTGCTGCATTAACTGTGTTTTATCATCTAAAATGCCAATGTATATATTGGCAACTAAATTTGCAATCGAACCAGTTTTGCTATAATATTGCCCGAAGCGAAATGAAGCTGTGAAAAAAATAATTCTAAATCATGCAGCGATAACGTATTGCCAGAAAAAAAAAACTTTCTTTCAGTTTTAACATTATTAATATAAAGCAAAGAGCCAAAACGTGAGCGAACATTTATATTAAGATTACTTAAAAGTTCCAATCAATATGCTCCGAAGTTTTAACATATTTTAATAAAAAAAAAAATTATTCACTGTTTATTCAATTTCTGCCAATAAGATGAAAAGTCAACTGATAATCCCTTCCCAGCAAAATTTTTTTTTTCATGTTGCAATATCTGTAGTTTTATCGAACGATACAAGAGGTTCAGTTAAAAATTAAAATCATTGAAAGTTTAAAAACCCCACTGCAGTCTGTTTCCCCTAATGGGTTCGTCAGGCGGGGTATAAACGAAAAGAAGTTTCTACCATGCCTGACGAACCCTTTAGGGGTAAACACTGTAGGGGGACTTTCAAATTTTTTAATTTTCAATGATTTTAATTTTTAATTGAACTTCCTGCATCGTTAACTGGCTCTGGTCCATTGTCCATTGAGCACTGTGGAAAGTGGGAAGACAGTGTAAAAGTTAAAGTTTTATCTGTTTTATTTTTATCTTTAGTTTTATTGTAAATAAATCAATCTGCTTTGGTAAGCTACTGATTTTCGTTTTTCAGTTTCTTGAAATTTTCACTAAAAGAAAACTTTGGCTTCAAAGCTTCCGGTTTAAATTCAAATGTGAATTCAAGAAATTCACAATCTTTTCTATTTTTTTTTTTTACAAAATCTACTGGACCAGGTTTTCAAAGAAACAATGTTTTTGTTTTTTTTTGCTTGCAGCTACATATTCAATTATTTTTAGCCCAAAATTGTCTGTTTCCTTCTTGCCGTCCATTACTTAACGCTTGGTAAAATCTAAAATTATGTAAAAAACCTGGTTGGTGGTAGAGAACTTGAGAATTGCTTTAATCAGGATATTCATTTCTTTTCGTCAAAGCTTTTCGTCTAGCACTTGTAAAGACGAATTGCTGGAATGGAGAGCACAGGAATAAGAACGATTATTTATAGGAACGAACCGAGCCGTGATTGCCTGGAAGAAGGCCTATAAAAGCGCGTCATTATAGTGGGCAATCTTTAAACTATACAGGAATTACTTTCGTCGGCAGAGGGCGTGGTTAGAAGTTTTAATGAAGGTGGTTTGAAGACAGTTAGTTAGAAGGAAGAGGGGCCTTGGGCAAGAAAAGAGAATCTACTGTTATCGTAATGTTGAGCACAAATATAATTTTATTAAAGATGAAGTCCAATGGCTGAATCAGAAGCAAGAGAAGGGCGTTCGGCTGGGTGGAAGATTTGCGCTGAGGGGCAGGAAGTATGCGTTTTCGGGAAGAAGAATCAGGGCGGACTGATTTGGAAATGTGTTGTTACAGTAATGACGCACTCTCATTGGTCTTTTTCTTTTAACCAATTACGGCTCAGTTTTTTTGGTAAATAGCTGTCCTTTTTCCTGCGCTTTCCATTCGAACGATTCTTCTTAACAAGTGCTAGATGAAGAGCTTCTAAGAAAAGAATTAAATAACCAGATTTAAAAAATTAGTTTGTTGAAAAAGATGTTTATGAGTTTATCAATCCGTGGCCTCTTGGACAGATCGAGTGTCAGAGATAGAATGGTATATTAGAGTTCTATTCTCAATCAAATCAAATTAGACTTTTAGTAAGATCTTTGCTGCGTCCAAGGCAGACGTTTAAAAAAGTAAGCAAGGACTTTAAAATAATTCAGAGGGTGTCAGTCTTACATGAATGGCAGCTGTTTCGTAGACCGAACGGCCACTTTGCTCTCTTTTTCTAGGCAATGTGGTAATTACAGTACCCGCGGCGGAAAGGTGTACGAAATTTGTACAGAAAATGGATTAGTTCAGCCTTGCCATTTTGCTTGCCATGACCGGAACAACACCGCATAAAACGAGTTGATTTTTGGGCTCAATTTTGAATATGCCTTATGCGGGGCTAATGGTGCAAGCAAATTCGCTGTAACCCGTTGCTAAAACGTTTGGTCTGTACAGAATGCCGACAGAATTCGTACGCATTGTATCTTTGTAGTTTTACAACTATCGCTTTTTTTCTGTCTCGACTCTACGGTGTACTTCGTTGATTCAATAGCATCGTCTCTGTGGTGTAATGGTTAAAGACGTGCGTCTGAGAAGTCTCCCAGTTAAGTTTGATTCTCGTCGTGTTTATAAATATTTTGCTGTAGAACCTGCACTAGAGTAAGAGTTCTGGCAGTATTGCCAAGCTAAAGGCGCATTTACACCGGAAATGAAACGAAGGTTGGCAATCGTCGCGAGTGGTCGCTTGCGTCATTTGCTGAAAATAGGCCAACCACTCATCAGCGATTTTGTCCAAGTGAAGTTAAGCAACCACTCGCGAAGGTTTCGACCGGTAGAAACTTTTCGTAAGATGTCGATGACGTCAAATTTTAGTTGCTTGGCGTCCAGAGTAAACGCACATAAAAATAGCAAATCGACATGCTGAAAAAAGGGTACTCTCGGTTGGAATGGGGTAGCTGCGCTAGTTCGCCCAGTTTGCTGATTTCTCGAGTATGGTAGCTGCTCAGTTTGTTCGTTGCTTAATCAGGCCTTGCCTGATTAGTTTTCAATGTTGCAAGATTTCAATTTACATCAGCCTATCAAAACTTAGTTGGCTCAGTCGTTTGCAATCAATCTAAGAGTACCCTTTTTATGCAAACTTGTTATTCTGATTGAATTCTTTTGGGTAGCTGTGTTAGCCTGTGATCAGAGGTGAGCAAAGCACAACTGAAACGCAAAGCGCAACTTCCACAATCTCCGCAATTGCGGAAGTTGCGTTGTGCTTTAATTTTACATTGCGGAAATTGCGTTGCGGACTAAAGTCTTTAAAATTTGTTGCGCTTTAATTGCGCTGCGTTTTCAAAATTTTTTTGGTTAATAGCGCAGTTCTATACATTGAACTTAATTTTGTTCCTTTTCGATTGTAATATTGATAAATGTTGGCCTTCTATAGCAAATTATTTACTCTTTTTCTGTCTAAAATCGAAAAAAATGCGGAATTTGCATTGTGTTGTGAAATTTCTATTGCGGAAGTTAGGTTGCGCTTTAGCTTGGTACGAAAGCGCCGTTCCGCAACTGCAGAATTGCACTGCGCTTCAACTAAATCAAAAAGTTCATTGCGGAAGTTGCGCTGAACTTCAGAAATTAAAAAAACTAAATTACGCATTTTGCACTGCGCTTTTTCTGGTTAAAAAGATCGTTGCGCTTGTGCGCTGTGTTTTTGATATAATGTAGTTTGTTCCCACCTCTGCCTGTGATATACTGTAGCCACAAAGGACGACGTTGGTGTTTTTAAGACTTTTGCAACTTTTGTGGTTTTGTAACCCCTTCGTCAGGCAGTAGAAAAAAGTAAAACACACGCTCCAGAAAAAATTTTTTGTTTCTTTATATTTATTACAACAGGTATAATATTATGCTTTGATAAATTCAGGTACTGATAACCAAAGTGCAATTGTCCCGGGGCCCACACTACAATGGTAAAGACTTTTTGGTCTTCACTTACTCTAGTCTCCAACCCGAAAATCCTTAATCCTTCGCTATTTTTGTGGCTCTGCAGACTCATTTGCCTAAACGCCCGAAAACTTTTTATTGGGCCGTGGATAAGTAAGGTTTGACGGGCACGAAAATCAAGAATTTAGTTAGACTGAATCAAATTAACCATTCCATCATCAAATGGTCAATCCAATTTCGTCCAAATTTGGATTGGGGAAATTGAATAGAGCTGGGGTCAATAAATAAACTCTATTTTATCCCCTCAACCTCAATTTGTTCGAAAAAAATAGTATTAGTCATGTGATGTGACTGGAAGTGTGAACGCTAACCGCTCGACCAATTTGATATGACGGATTTTTTTATCCATAACTCGCAAAATTCTTTTTTTTTTTTTTCAACAATTTAGTTTTTAAAAAAATTCAAAATTTACAGAACATATAACTCAAAGGCGTAGCCAAAGGGGGAGAGAGCAGGTGCCTTCTCCCCATTTAAAATGCCACTAATGATAAAAATGATGACTATAAAGCGTACTGTTTTCTCAGTTTCAGTTTCTTTTAGCATTTTCGCATGCAAGAGTAGAACAGTAATTAACAATAATATTAATATCGACGACCAGGAAGCTTGGGCCCCCTTGGTTCAAATTTTTGCCGACCAATTGAAATGCATAACCCGGGAGAAATTTAGGTTTTTTATCCTAGAAATTGTAACCTCAGGCCCTCATCTAACTTTTTCATGAACGTAATGCAATAACATGATTTGTATAGCCATCTATTGTATCAACTTAACTGTAAATAGCTGCAATCCACCTCGCCAGTTTTTACGCGACAAAATACTTAAAAAAAAAATTGCTACGGGAAATGCTTATTGAACAAAGTATTGAATTTGAATTGCGCTGGCCTGGGTCCCCTGGTCGTACATGAACTCCGAAAATTAATTATTTTCTTTACAAAACAAAAACCACCAAAGCAAGCCTTCAAGTGAATAATCGTTTACTGCTAAAAATATTGCAGGAGGCAATGTACCTTGCTTTTCCCCCGCCTGGGCCAAGTCACTTACAAAACTTAACCCCAAAATGCCAGATATTTAACGTGTTTTGGACTAGACCTGTAATTAAAGGTAGGACTGAACAATTAGTTTTTTTCAATTGGCTTTTAAATCTTAAAATTTAGTTTTTTCAAATGGTTCTAAAAACGGCCAAAATGTGATCCAAATGGCATTAAAAGAGCTATTTTTCCAAAAATGTAGAAAAACTCGCACAGCGTCAACCCCCAACGTCTGCCCCCCAGACCCCAGTTTGTGATGTGTTTGAGAAGCTTAAGTTTGCTAACTTTGTCCCCAAATTTAGACATTTTTGGAAAACTTTTAAACTTTTGGTTCAGGCATTCCCCTTTACAGAGGTGGAGTCCTCGAGGACACATTTTGAAGTCCTTGGCCTCGAGGCCTCAATTCCTCGAAAATTGGCCTGTCCTCGGCTCGAGGACAGCATTATTTTTTGAATTGTTAAAATTTTGTGGAGCGCTTGAAAAATTTTTTGGAAAACGTTTTTTCGTGGAGATCGCTTGAAAAATTTTTGTTAAGACCTTTTTTTTTTGCGCTTGTGTTCTTGGTCCTTGGCCTTGGCCTCGAGCATTCCTGTCCTTGGCCTCGAGAGTGTCTGTCCTCGGAAAGGCTGTCCTTGGCCTTGGCCTTGGCCTCGGATTTTTTGTGTCCTTGGCCTCGAGTCTTGTGTCCTCGACTCCACCTATGCCCCTTTATCAAAATTCTGGTTACTTGGCAAACCAGGCCCTGGCTTCTGATCTTGCATCCTACGGTATCTTTGTCCCATAAAAAGTCCCTTGTTTAGAAAATTTCTGATGACGTCATTGCAAGTGATTTGCGGTTTGCCCCCCCTCCAATCAAAAATCCTGGCTACGCCTATGATTAACTGCTGAATGCAAGTATAAACAGATTATTATTTCATGTACTGCACTGTATTTACACAAAAAATTTTTTCAACCGAAAACTGCACAAATACAAACTACAGTATAATGTAACAATTAATTAAACTTCGGTTTGCAGTCTGTTTGTAAAGCTGGTCAAGTTATATCATCAAAATTTATCATTGACGATGATCATACAGACGTTACCCATCGTACGTAAAACAAATCTTGAGCGTTGAAATAGTTATGCGCTCTTTCATTTGTAAGAACTATTTTACAAGAGCACGAAACTCATTTTGGCTCAAGATTTAAGAACAAGTTAAGAACTATGCCAGCCTTGGCATGAAAAAAATTAACTAAAAACGCGGGTCAAATTCAAAAAACAAAAAAATCGTTCTATTGCGTTTGCATGCAATCAAGAGAGCTTTTGGCCTTTTCTGTATTGCCAACATTGATTTGTCTATAGACTATATTTCAATAACCACTATCAATAACAAAAGATAGTTTTTAACCAAGCAAAAACAATTTTTTATCAATGTATTCTTCAATAAATTTAAAAAAAGATTAAGAAGAAATAAGGCAGAAAATTTAAGAACAGCTAGCCCCAACTGGGACGTCAATAAACAAATTTGAACTTCTAAAAATGTTCGATTTCCGTGCCAGGTTGTTTTTGGTGGGGTTGAGGCCACACATTCATGGCAGCCAATACAAAAGCTAAAAGTGACTCGTAATTTACCGAAAGTACCCGACTGTTTACAGCACATGGGAGCATGGTGCAACGGAATACCAAAGCATAAAGCCATTGGAGCTATTCAACCGGTTCGCACCAGTTCACGCAAACCAGTTTCCAAATTTAGAAAACCGGTTGTTAAGTTTGCTTGAGTAGATATTCTGCGCTTTTAGATCAAATAAGCTGGTTGAAAATTCAGAAAGTCGGTTAAAGATCCGGTTTCTGCAAAATTTGAATCGGTCCACTGCATACTATTAAACCCCAGTGATGTATTGGAAGACTCGGCAGCTAGGGCACATTTTCACACTTCTAAAAAGTGGACACGCCATCACCACCGAAACCTCGTATTGTTAATATTGCTGCTTAATTATTTACTGAGCCTCGTATACAGTAAATCTCGCTTAAGACTTGCATCTGCCAAAGATTTAAAAGTTGACGTAGTTTCAACTTAATTTGCTGTCAGGGTTTCTCGTGTTGCTAATATTCTCTTCATTTTCACGAAAATATTTGAGCCCGCCTAAATTTTCGTCAACATTTACAATAACAGGACTTGTTTTTTGAAAGTTTCGTTGGTATATGATGGCATTGTCCGTGTTTTTAACGTTGTGATTGCACACGTTTGGAATTAACGTTTTTTCATGATTGTAATTCTGATGATTACTCAATGGAGAAATTGTTTTGTCAACAGTGAATTTTGAAGTGCTTTCAGAGACATTGTTTGCGTCAAACGTTTGATGATTTTCGCTACTGAGACACAATTGATTGCATTGTAGATGGATGTCTCTTGATTCTGTAGGTATATCAATTGGAGTAAAAGTATTGCTTTCAGAATGGATTTTAATACTGCTATTTGAAGGATTATTGTCGTCTTTGCTTCCATTGATGAAGGAAAGATCGTTTTTTAATGGGGCACCAGATACGTAATATAGCATTCGGGAACCTCCTTGGTGATCTTCAGCAAAAAATGAAGGTTTGGCATCTCCAGAATTTCCTGGTAAAAAATTGGAAGAATTGTTTCGGAATAGTGGCTGTGACAGCATGGTTGTATCACTCGTTCATGCGATTTTGTTTTTTTCTTCGCCAAAAAGTTTTAAGTTAATGTAATTCGTAAGTTAATAAAAATAATGGCTAATCTGGGCTTAATTCAAGTAACTATAGAATCAACGCACGTTAAAGTTTATAGCTAATGTTTTTTTGACAATCTAAATACGTTTAAAATCGTGCTGTGCAATTCTATTAAAACTACTTCTGCAAAAGAAAAACTGTTTTGTATTTGCAGTTGCCAGTTTTTACTTTTTACTCAAGATTTAAATTGTTTTTCTGTAGAACAAAAGATAGTGGCCCGCCAAATTTTTAATTTATCTAAATTAATATTGATTCTAGAGAATTACTGCGTTACGTTGATCGGATTACATTATGCTATGAATAACGTTCATTAGAGAAACAGTAACATCCATACTCACCATTAGTGATATTTTCAGTGATAAGTTTTTGCGTTGTTTTTGATGTGCTGCTGGAAGGTATTGCAAAAACTTTTTTTTCTTCATTACTTTCAGTAGTTATTGATTGATAAAAGTCAGCATTTGGACTGTAAATCACTTCTATTTGACTTTCTGGACTCTTAGAGTCATCTGAACAGGAGTTTTGTTGATAAAGTGAGGAATAACTGCTTGAAGGAGTAACAGCAGATGCTATTACACGTTGTAAATTGTATGCTGAGTCGTGATGCTGCTTCTTAAAAAGATGGTCATTCGTAGAGTTAGTAGATGACGTTAACGAATTGACTGGCGACTGATTGACAGAAAGCTTTGCTTGCGGTTTAGAAATTGGTTTGAAAAAATTGTTGTCTTTCAGACTGCTCTTGTCTTTTGTTGTGTGAGGAATTTTCCTTTGAGCTTCTAAAAAGTGTTAATAACATGTTGAAAAATTTGAAAGTTTAAACCGTAAATGAGGCACTGGTACATCTGTGCATAGCTGCTAAATAGGTTCACATACTACAGAGAGAGACGAACAGCGTTGCTTTGGTCTGTTAAATTTTATTAGAAACTCTCTGAGCTGTGAAGTTGAAATGATCCAAACTGCACATGGATATTGCAGGTCAAAATAATCACACCCGGTTCATAGCAAGCTTTTCATTATTGATCGAAAGTTGAGTATGACTTCATCGTGCGTCTCATTCATTTTCGACATCACAACTTATTTCTTAATAGTTTTCATGGCATAATGAACAAAGTCTGTGAAGCTTACCGTACTTAAAACTTGAAACATAACATTATGATTAACATCACAATTTAACCTCAACAAGTGTCATGAAGTGAGGATAATTTGTTCTCCCAATAATATTGATGGTGTTGTGATTGATTTCATTGCGATTTTTTTCTTTTTTGTTCCAGAAATTACGATAGTAAAAATTTTTACGCTATGTCGGAAAATGATTATAAACTGCAGTGCACATACCGATTTTTGAGTTGTTCTGGTTTGCATTCGCATAAATATCATCGGAATTGTGAATCACATGATTGAGCCTAGTATTTTGTGATTGGACGAGAGTGTATTTTGTATCGGTTGACTGAGTATTGCCGTTAGAATTAATCAAAACGTCTTTGGACAACGAAACTTTTTCGAAGTCATCAAGCATCTTAAAACGGTTTTGAGTAGGACTCTCTGGAGCGGATTCATCAGGGGAGCTAAAATAAGAAGCATTTGCTCCACCCTTTATAAATTGTGTTACATAAAAAGCTAAAGTTACACCAACATTTTTTTATTAATAAAACAAGAAGTTTAAGTACAGTTGTTCAGACGTGAAACTGGAACCCACTGCAGGCTGTAGCTAACCGTAGTAACAATAAGGCATTTTATAACGTTCAAACGCTCTAGGATGTTGTATGTCTAATTTACATTTTTTACACAACCTTTGCATGCAGACGAAGTAGGTAAAACACTAAATAATTTGTACACGCGTTCAAAAAATGAGTTAAAATCTGCAGCAATGCTGCAATCGATTAGATATGAAATTCCGTAAAACTTTATCCCAGCGAGGAGAAGACTGTTTTGTAAAACCTTGATCTGAGTCGGTTCCGTCTAAAAACTGATGCCCTGCGCCTTCACAATGGAATGGCGGACAATTAAAAAGGCATTTACCTAGTTGAGAGAAGTTTATTCTCTTCCATTTTGCTGTTGTCATCCATATCGATTCCCGCAACTCCAACCAGAAAGTCGAATGACTGTATACAACAAAATTATTATCTGTTATAGCATTGTAGCAATCCAGAATTTAACACACCATAAGCTAGCAATTCACTGTAAAGTTGTATTATTTTACTTGTTCACAATTTACGAAATACTACATTGGCGCTACATTTGGAGGTCTTCAAGTGCATTTTGATTTGCGAGAATAATTTTTATAAAATTTAACACAGCAAACATAACTTTACTAAATTTCAGCAATTTAGCGTATCTGGTGCTGATTTTAGGCAATTGCCATCGTTTTGCCCGCTTATTCTAGCTGGTTTCGTCTGGGCATCGTACTAAACATATCAAAAAAATTAAATTGTGTATACGCCTAGTACAACGTCCTGACAAACGAAGCTACTTGAAATATTTAAAAAATACAATACTTAGTACAAATCATTTAATTCGAATAGATTTAGTACGATTCTTAACGAAGACAGCTATGGTGGCCAGCGACACCGTAGAAATAGATTAATATCTGAAGCAGTTGAGCAAAACTACTGTATGAAAAAGTGAAAAATGGTTGATGTTGTTATCAATAAAGTTTATTTAATAAAATCAATTATCAAGTCCCTTAACATTACTAAGTGCTGTATACTTAGCGACTGCTAGCGAGTATACAATAAAGCTTTGAATTTTACATTTAGAAGTGGTTACAAACGTTTGTTAATAAGCAAGCAAAAAAATGATGGTTTGTTGTTCAGCTATTTGTTCTTTTCGCATTTTCTAATTAACGTTGGAATTGGGGATATGTTTTAATATTGGGTTAGGATTAAGGTTAGAGTTTGGGTCAGGTTTCTGTCTGGTGTTTTAGGCAATGATAACGATTTTTTTATTCTTACATAACGTAACAGTAGCCTCTGCTTCTATATTTACTTCTCTATATGCACTTCCGACATTTCGTGACATCAAGTTGCCGTTTTTCTTTGCTTTACTTAAAGCTTCCCTTCGTTTCATAGCTTTTTCTTGTCTTTTCTGCTCTTTGTAAAACTCAGAAAAGTTGTTGACTATAATTGGAATTGGGAGAGCGATAACCAGCACCCCTGTGACGCAGCAAATACCACCGACAAGTTGACCTAAAAAAATGATTTGACAAAAGATGAAAAAACCCAAAAACTTTTAAATTACATTTGTACTGTGATTAGAATAAAAACAAGAAAAAAATATCAAAAACATCGATGTCATTAGCCTAAGTCAATGCTTCAGAGTTTTACAAAAATGTTTTAGGCAATGTGTCACTTGTGAATAATTTTTCGAGTAAGGTTTTTCCAGAGTGTTTAATAGAAAAAAAATCAACATCATTATTCTACGGAAGAAATCATGGTTATCATGCAAACGTTATTTGGTGATAATTATTGTAGCACAAGCATTCGTGTGACGCAATAGTGAAGTGTACAATACGTGACAAAATGGTGTTACGATTTTGTTGTTGAACACCACTAAAATCCTTATTTAAACTCATTACGAAAACCTGCAAATTGCAATGTTTTCAAAGTTCTAATTGCTTACCTAAAATTGTTTTTGGCGCCATATCACCGTACCCAACGGTTGTCATGGTGATAGTAGCCCACCAAAATGAAGCTGGTATGCTACTGAATTGTTCTGCATTTTCATCTTTTTCAGCAAAATATGCCAAACTGTAACAAAAAAGCATCACAATCTGAAATTCCACTAATTATTAATTACAATGATCTAACAAAGAATGGATTTTGAATAATAAGCGGATTTTCAATTTAAATTTCAGATCAAAAATAGCATAGCAATTTTCAATGATGCTCTGATCGTAGACTCTTTATTAGTAGACTGAAACGTAAAAATTTTGCCTTTTTTTTTTTGTTCACGGTTCGTTTGCGCAGCTGATATACTTGCAGCGTGACTTTTTTCTTCACGGTTTATTCGCGCTGCGAATATGTCCAAATGGTCCAATCAAATTAGTCGACTACGCGCAAGCCCGAAAACCTTCACAAAAAAGCAAACTTTTCTTCTTCAATTCTCTTCTTTTTTTTCTCCGCGCGTCTGTTTCTAGTCTAATAATAACGAGTCCATGCTCTGATAAACATGAAAAGGCTAAAAATGCCTTTTTTTACCCTTTTAATTAATAGTCATTACAGAATGGTTGAAAAAAGAAAATGAAAAAAGAAAATATTTATTTTAAACTCTGTATTTTTATGCGCAGCCTTCATGCCGTCTAGTTTTTTTTTTCAATGATTAATCACTCAGCTATTCGTTACTTGTAGATTACAAAACCAGATAAGTACATAATGATATTATCAGCTGCATTATTTTTGCAAGTTTATGCCAAAATTTAAGCCTGTAGTAGTTATAACCTGAACAGTAATATTTCAAGGTAGAATTGATTAGGTCATGCTTTCGTCGAATTTTGTTTGAATCAATTTTGTCTAAAAGTTTCATAGTTCTTATCCTCATACGATTCATCTTTTTTTTTTGTTCAAGGAGGCTTTATCTGAGTTTTCCATGTATGACAATGTCAAATTACCTGGAGAACATCATAATTCCGATCGCCAAAAATAGCCCAAGAAGTCCAAGTTCATTATAACTTCTTCGTAGAGTAAAACCGAGGGATTGCAGTCCAGTTGAATGGCGAGCTAGTTTGAGAATTCTCATAATCCTCATAATTCGAAAGATTTGAACAACGCGTCGAACATTTTGAAATTGCAAGATTTGACTGTTGGACTTAGTGATGAATATTGTAATGTAATAAGGAAGAATGGCTGAAAGAGACAATTTAGTCAGAAGTAGAAACAATAAAATTTTGCATATTTGAATAAGTTGTAGACTTTATCTAAAAGGGTTAGAAATGAGTTTTAAAAAATGTGACGAAAATTAAATTTTTACAAAATTGTTGTTTTTGAGTAAATGCACCCTTAAGCTATTGAATAGTCGATATACCCTGTTCTTGCTAATCTAACCGAAGAGACCAAAAAATCAGTCAAGACGTATATCTGTCTCAGGTGTGTTTTGTTCACTAGGTTGTCCGTTATGAGAATAATGTTTTAGTTCTAATTATTTTTGATTACTGGAGTGATAGTTTTTTTTTTAAATATCTATTTAAGTTTATATTTCAATAACAAAATTTATATCTGGCGTGACAGATGAAACGTTACTGTAGTTAAGCGTCAAAATTACTTCTTTTCTTCAACCTCATGTTAGAGTTTTTCAATTTCTACGTCAAAAAACTATATATTCACTTGAATCACTTGCTAACCTCAAGTTTTTCTTTTTTTTTTGAAAAATTTGCGGCTCCAATCCTTTATTTCCAACATCACCGGAAAAGAAGTTTAGTTGGAAAAAAAATTTTTAGCTTACCTAGCAGATCAATGATATTTAGAGCTCCTTTAAAGAACTTCCATTTATTTGGGGACGAAAGAAACCTCACTAGGTACTCCATGGTGAACCAGGCTATGCAGACACTTTCAATATGGGCAAGTGTGGGGTTGTCAAAACTGTCATGCCCTAAAACAAATAAATACGTCATATGGTTAACAAGCTTAACTGGACTTCAATATTTCTTTGTATTTAAATAAGGTACTCCTGATAATCCCGAGTGCGCACGAAGTGGTCTGATTACTTTAAGCTGGGTTGTCGTTAAGTTTAAATAGTTTGTGAATCATTATAACGAGGGACAAATAAGAGTAAGTCAGTGAATGATGTTGTCACCTAGGTTGTAAAGTTTCCCAGTAGGAGAGATTTGTACAGTATATCAGGCAGAACAATATGATGAGTCTGCGGTCTGTTCTTCTGTTCCACTTTAGCATGTCACCTTAGTAGTCAGTTCCGGGTTTATAATACTGAAATAATGGAAGCAAACATCTATGCAATGATGAAGGCAAACAACTCGACTTTAAGCCTGGTTTATACGACAAGTTGAGTTGAGCATAACGTTGGCTAGTTTCATTAGTCGCAAGCCGTCTTATACGGACTTCAAGCACTGTTCTGTAATTACGACAAAACAATAAAATGCTAAACCTAACTCTAGCTGTCGTGTTACAAGTCTTCATGGATAGTTAAAGGTGTACTTTTGAATCCCTGCATTTAATTTCAAGTGGCTATCAAGTTTTTGAATGCGTATAAAAGCAAGCAATATTCATAACGCAAATGACAATTTTGAGATTGTTTGATCTCATCTCAAAAGTATTGTCTCATCGCTTGGTTTGTCTTCTCAGGCAGTGACTAATTACCATTGTTACTAAAATAGACATTGGAATTTTGCAGGAAAATTAGTTGATGAGTTGTATTGGCGCTTGATTTCTTTTTGTGAATGGTTTGGCTAAGCCAGACCCTTTGCTGCTTTCATAACTTATTTTGGCATCGTTTTGCAAACTTCACTTTAGATCGAAAAGCTCGCACAAGCTGTAAGCGGCAATCAAAAGTTTGACATCCAAGGAAATACAAAATTGGATTTGCCGCAATATTGAGACCGATATTTTATCAAAAGCTGCTACAAATCATTATAGGCTGTTAAAAGATTTTGAATATAATATTTTAGAGTTTTGAACATTTCATTTTGCTGCAAAGAAAGTTTTATTTTTTCAATTTAAGCTTTAATGCTCCAAAACCCAATGCACTAATATTAACGCAAAAACCCATTTATGCTTTTGAAATTAAATCAAAAATTACACCCTTCTTGAGCTGCATTAAACATCGCAAAGCACAAGTAAACTAACTGAAGTTGATAAAGCAAATTATACTTTTATTTTCTTTTAACATTTGATTGATAAGAGAATTTTTGAATATAGTGTAGAGCAACAATAACAAAATATTAACCACCATTCGGTGGCATGCATTGCTGGGGTAATTTTAAGACGAGTGGATGTGGCTGTGATACAGAACACCAAACCGACAACCACATGTCGCAAGAATGAACCATTTGAAAACCACCAAGTCTCTTTACTGAAGTAGACTATCTCCTTCTACAAAATTGTTTTCTACACTGCAGTTTTTGACTTGCGTTGCATTATTTTTTCAGTCATTTAAGTTTGCGCTAATATATAACGTGCGGCGCAAAAATTTTTCAGCAAAGGTGCTAAATGTCTTTGTCATGATAAGGACCAAAATATTACAACAACAATACCTTTGACAGTTTTGGAAAATTCCATAATAAAAAGTGCTATCGTTTTTTTGCTTTTGTTTTTTTGCGGGCGATCTGATAATACTTTCTTAACCATTCCATCGAACACCGACCATTGCAAAGACCGAAAGGGATGCAATTGTTAAAAAAACCAATCCCGACTGATACCTAAAGCGTAAACTGGTCCTTGAAAAACTTTTTTTTTTGAATTTTTTTGGTCTGAGGTGTTTAAAGTGTTCTTTATGGTGAAAAAATACAACTCATAAAATATTTTTGAAAAATTTTGTTATTTAGAGGTAGCTTAATCCCCATACATTTTCCAAGCAAGGCCAAATAACCTCAACAACCACAACTCGAAAACTACATGTGCTAGAGACTTGACTCAGGTGTCAAAAGATGCAGAATGTCTGGTTTCCTATTCAACGTTAATACATCATATGGACCTATTTGTTCCAGATTTTATTTAAAGTCATAAAAACACATTTTTAGCAAAATGAGATGCAATGTCGGTTTTACTGGTAAAGCTGCAATTGAGCTTATTGTAATTACGTGCCAATGTATTGCACGTAGAAGTGGCTACAAAATTCATTTCTGTGTAAAAATAATTGATTGTGGTGATATGAACCTCAGTTCAAGACAACCAACTGTTATTAGAGCAAACATAGGAAAAACTCTGGCTATATAATTAAATGAAGAGTAAATAATGCTAATGCATTGCTGTTGCTCTCAGTCTCTGCTGAAATAGCTATAGTCGTAAATAGGAGCAGTCCAGGCATAGCAGCAGTTTTTCATTTTTTGTGTCTGTCTCAGCATGCCTAGATACCACAAAAGTTTTTGCATTTGAAATGAGGCAGAGAGCATAACAAAATGCAGCAAGAAAATAGAAATAAAGCGAAGCTTTTAATAGAAATTTGCATCAACTTGTACGAGTATTAACCATTTTATCTTTACAGGTATATTGTAGTTAACTGCTAAGTATGGCGTATGATAAACATAAAAATGTGTATCATATTTCGAGGTATGAAGCTAATATAAAAGGGGCAAAACTTCTTCTAAGAAGTGCTATATGCTTCTTTCTGTATGACCACAACAAACTGAATCTAACCATTAAAGAGTCTGCTACAAAGAAAGTTGAAAAAGAGATAAAATTTTGGGATAAGGCAAGGATTCCAACTCGCTACGAGTATATGATTGCATAAAAAAAAGTAATTGGGCTAGAAGTATATGATTGCATAAAAAAAAGGATGAACAATTTAAACAACAGCAAGAAAAGTCAAAAGAATTGAAAAAGATTCGGCAATCTAAAGCAGTTTTAGGAGAAAGTACACGTGCAAGTAGTGCTTAAAGCAAAAGGAACAAGCAGCAACATCAACTTATTTGAAACAAGGACGAAAACAAGTGGTAACACCAGAACTTGCTGTAACCATAGACCGCCTAATGATATCCGCTAGAGCTGCTGTATATGTAATTGGTGAAACTGTGCGCAGTCTAGGACAAAAAGTCCTACCCCTTGCTTTGAACCAATCCAGTATCAGACGAAATCGTCGAAGGCATCGCAAAGCCATTGTTGCACAGATAAAAGGTGATTTTGATCCTCAGTTTCCATTGATAGTACATGAGGACTGTACGCATGTACCTGAACTCGTTGGTACTGAGACTGTTGACAGATTGCCAGTAACAGTGACCAGCAATGACCAGTCGCAAATGCTTGCTACAACAAACCTGCAATGTGACATAGGAGAAGCACAAGCTAAGGCAATCTTTGCTGTACTAAAAGATTGGAATTTAGAAGAAAAGGTTCAGGGAATGTACTTTGATACCATTAGTTTCAATACTGGTCAACACAACGGAACCAGTACGCTCTGGGAGCAACTTATTGGTCATAAGCTACTACACATTGGTTTCCACCATCGTGTCTTAGAACTGATTGCTGGGGCAGTATTTGCTCAAGCCATGGAAGCTTCATCAGCTCAAGATGTTCTTTTATTCAAGCAATTTAAATGCAAATTGCAATTTATTGATCAAACTTTTTTTCAAGACTATTCAACTGATGATTACACCAAAAATGCTGTTGCTCATTACTAAGACGAGATGGTGAACTAATTGCAAATTGCAATCAAAATCAAACAACCTAGAGGTGACTACGAAGAACTGTTTGAGCTTTGTTTGATTTTACTTGGAGTTCTCATCCTCAAGGCAATTACTTTAGAGCTCCTGGTGCCATACATCATGCGAGGTGGAAAGCAAAAGCTATTTACTCATCAAAAATGTGAATGTTTCGCTCTCAATTCAAGCTAACAGCTACCCAACAACGAGAACTTCGGGACCTTTGTATTTTTCTCGTGTGTATATGTGGAAGCTTGGGCAGTTGCTATTATTGCAGTTAAAGTACCAAGAAGCGATATAAATTAGTTGAAAAAATTAGAAAGCTACCAAATAATCAACAAAAGCCGTATTAAAAAAATGGCAAGTCAACTGTGGTTTTTATCAGAAGAATTGTGTGGGTTGGCACTATTCGATGATGAATTGGACAATGAAACCAAGGACAAAATGGTTTTGGTCTTAAAAGAAAAAGAAACAGGAGATCCCCTAAAACGTGCAACGATTGACTTGGAACTTTTTCACCAAATGACATTACTGGACTTCACAAGCAAAAACTCAATGATTCTTTTCAGAAACATGCATCTTCCTGATGATTTTCTTGAACTTCTACTAGATCAGTGGAAGCATCAATCCAGCTTTAATGATACAAAAAGCTTTATCAGTTTAATGGCCATCACCAATGATGATGCTGAACGTGGCATTGCTCTGATAGAAAGTTTTTCAGGCCAATTTCAAAAGGATGAAGAACAGTTGCAATTCGCCTTACAAGTTGTTGCTGATCACTTCAAAAAGTTTTCTAAATTTTTCAAAACAGACCTTGCTCAACAATTTTGAATCACACCAATAGGCAGCAGAGGTGGAGTCGAGGACACAAGGCTCGAGGCCAAGGCCAAGGCCAAGGACACAAAAAAAATCCGAGGCCAAGGCCAAGGCCAAGGACAGCCTTTCCGAGGACAGACACTCTCGAGGCCAAGGACAGAAATGCTCAAGGCCAAGGCCAAGGACCAAGGACACAAAGCGCAAGTGCTCTCCAAAAAAAAAAAAAAAAAGGTCTTCACAAAAATTTTTCAGACGATCTCCAAAAAAAAAAAAAAGGTCTTCACAAAAATTTTTCAAGCGATCTCCACTAAAAAACGTTTTCCAAAAAATTTTTCAACCGCTCCACAAATTTTTAACATTCCAAAAAATACTGCTGTCCTCAAGCCGAGGACAGGCCAATTTTCGAGGACTTGAGGCCTCGAGGCCAAGGCCAAGGACTTGACCTTCGAGGCCAAGGCCAAGGCCAAGGACTTCAAAATCTGTCCTCGAGGACGTCCTCGAGGCCAAGGACGTCCTCGAGGACTCCACCTCTGATAGGCAGCATAGTATTTAGAAGTATTTTGCTCATGAACAAGAAAAATCTAGGTCATTGAACGCTGAACAGCTCTTGAAAGACTGTACTGTGATACTGATATTTGAAATATAAAAATGATACCAACCACTATGTCACGAATAATAATTTTGAATGCCTGAGATATGATGATTTGCTGTATTTTAACGTGTGCGTGACTGATTTACTACTTTTCCTGCTTTTTTTTGATTTAGAATATTCGAGATAATTCCTTTCTAGTACATTCTGCTATTTTCTGCAGTTATCGATGTTTGGGTCGTTTACGACTCTTAATTGCTATATTTAGACTTGAAGTTTGTGACGTCATAATTATGTTGAAATTTGTTTATCGTAAGCTCGTGTAATTTTTCTATTGTGACGTATGAAGGATATTTCTAGGATATTTGATAGCTTTTGTTGTAGTGTAAATAGGCGGGTCGTTTTTCATTTATTATTTTAATATTCTAAGGGTGGGTGATTTTGGGTATTAGTTTCTTAGACAGTTAAGCCGAGTTTGTGTATCTGGGGTTGGCTCGTATCGCCATTTAGTAAGAGGTGTCAGTAAAGCAATTTTGCTTAGTGGTTGGTTTGTGTTTCAATCTTAAATAGAAGTTTTAATTTAAGATTGGTGTGCTGCTTTCTGAGATTCAAGAAGCTAAAGAAACTATCAACTGCCATTTTCGATTCGTCAATTAACATCTCAGTCGTTCTCTAGGTTCAGCCGATGTGGGCAATTCTAGAGATTAAAGGTTGTACTCTAGCCAAGTATCAACGATTGCGACACACTATGACAATATCAGATCGTGAATTGCTTGCGTTTTGTCTTATAATGCAAGGCTGCTCATCTACTAACTCAAACCCATATAGCACCATATTTATTCATTTTCATGCAAAAAAGAAACTTTGTAGCAAACTACGAGATGTTGCGTATTGTTACATTACGACAACTAAAACAATTATTGCAGATTTATCGAAAACATTAACATTAAAATTATGTGCCGTATTTTGCTAAAAATGTGTTTTTCTAAATTTACGTAAAATCTAGACCAGAGGGGTCCATATGATGTATTAACGTTGAAATGAAACCAGACTTTCTGTATCTTTTGACACCTAAATCAAGTGTAGCACATGTAGTTTTTGAAGTATGACTGTTGGGGTTATTTGGCCCCACTCGGAAAATATATGAGAGTTGAGCTAGCCTACCCCCAAACAACAAAATTTTTCAAAAATATTTTATGTGGGTTTTTTCACCAAAACGACTACTTTGAACACCTCAGACCAAAAAAATTCAAAAAAGTTTTTTGAAGACCAGTCTACTGAAGCGCCTTCTGGATGTTAGCGATTCGTGACACATTAAAAACTGGCTTTCTTACCTTTCAAATCTTTAAGAGTATTAAGGCTTAAAGCGACAGTTGAAAGAACAATGAAGAAGATGGAAAGAATTGCAATAATCTACAAAAAGCACAGACATTTAACTTGCGTAACCACTCAGAAGGAGAATTGAAGCACTTTGTCTTTCGATACCACAATCGCTAATTTTGGTTTACTTGAGCAAGTTGTTTAAACACGCACGCTGAGTTAAATGTTTACCGAAAATTCAATTGTTAGTACTTTTAATGTTTATATTGTGCTGCTGAACGATTAAGTAGAGACTATGTTCCACCACTAAATCATTTACCGTAATTTCTCTATGTTGCGTCATTTTGGAACAAAAAAAAAACATTCATTGTTAAAAGTTCTGTAAATAATCTCAAAGACATTTTTGGCAAAATAATAAGTCAACAGTACACAACAGCATTCTAATTCTAAAAATATCAACACAACAACAAATGCATTAGTGCCTTACTTTGGCAGCTTTGGAAGAATTTGGCTTCTCCATGAGGTCCCATATTTTTCTTCTTTTTTCAGCACAGCACATGCCTTTGAACTCATCATTTTCTCTCTCCTGGAGCAAATGCAACTCGCGCCTACAACAATAATACGAATTTTTTAATGCTTTACTACTATGATAATTTGCTGTGCTTTTGCCCAACACTTTGTAATTAATTACTTTTTGAAACCCTGATAGCAACTGCAGGCTAAATACGAACTGTAATTAATTACATGAACCATTGTGGTCATTGTGCAGGCTAATATTTGTCACCTAAATTTTTTTTGCATCGAAACAACTTTGCGATGCGCCCCAATGTGGTAAACCATCTTGGTGGCACAACCCAAACGTTACCAAAATCTGACATTTTTAACTTTGTTGATTCATTTAGTTGTTTTGCTTGTGATTAGTGTAGCTACTCATTAGCTTGATTTCCAAATTACTCATGCAGTATAATATGTATCTATGCAGGTAAAGATGGAATTGTAACCGCACAATTACGCATTTACCAAATACGCATATTCTCGCATACGCGTATAAAATACGATTACGCATATGAAATAAACGCGCGTACTTACGCGAGATATTTTATCGATTGGCAGAATTACGCGAACGCGTATTTCAGGTAGCGCATTTACACGAGTAAATGTTCTCAAAAGTATGAAATAAATGGATCGTGGGCTTATTGCTAAAACGTCGCTGATAAACATCTCAATCGGAAACCACTGATGTCGTGATTATTGCTTTCTGACAAAACCTGAAACGTGAGATAGTAATATATGTTTGTACTTTTCTTGATTAATTCTGCCTGAAGTTGCTGCATTCTAATTTCATAAATTTTTTGAAACAACCTTTTATTTTCAAAAATTCTGTAAATAATTTTTAAAAAAAGCTGTTGCTCTCGGTGATATTTGAAACTAAAGACGCAAATCAAAACATAGCCAAATTTAGATCAGCATGATTAAACTTTCCGTCGATCCAAACCATATCAACTTCAGCCACACTTGCATATTTTTGCATGTCTGCAACTGCCTGCAACCGCACTACCAATGTTTGCAACAGCAAAAAATATTTACAAACGCAATGATAGTATTTTATTATGAGTCTTGTAAAAGATTTTAATTGTGGTTCACTAAATAACGAAAACGTGGAAATGTCTAGTGTGCAATTTTTAGTTACAGCAATTAGAAGTCAAATAATCATTAAAGCATTCGGTTCAAATTCATTTGCAGCCTTATCCCTAAATAACAGTCCAGATACAGGGTAAATACTTCTATTCCTAGTTGTCAAAATACTTTCATTGAGTTACAATTTATTACAAAGCAGTAAAGTACATTTATTGAATTGAATTACCAGGCTACTTGAGAAAAAAAATCGAAAGATCGATCGAGTTGCTTCTGCAGTCTTCGGTATGATTTGCTTGCTAATACCTTTTTAGTGCCAATCATAGCTAACATCACAAATTCAGCAAACGTTTAAAAAGAAACAATATTTAGCTAGATGAGAAGGAGCAACCGTCTAATTGATTGAGCGGTAACGTCTTTGTCTCTGGAGGGAAAGGACTGAGATTCAAATCTTGAGCCGTTCAAATCAAACACAGTGTTGCCACCGTTTAGCCACCACTGCGATATTTCTTCGAAAAAAGCTGTGTTGCGTGGGCGCAACGTCGTGGAGATGGGCCCCGGCTACTCGTTACACGCTTTGGCGTATTACAGTGAGAATGAAAAATTGATTTAATAAGGAGCAAAGACCAAAAGAAAAACGTCAACTAATCAAGGTGGTTGTTTGGCCTACTTTTAGAAACTTTTTTAAAAAAATCCCAAACATTACTGTAGCTCTGAAAAATGATTGCAAAAAAGTTTACTTTCGTGTAAAAATTTAATTTTTGTTTTGGTGAAAACCGCACCCAGATTAAAAGTTTTAGTAGCATAACCACTACACCAAGCAGCCTTGTCACGTCACACCACAAAATTTCTCTTCAGAAATGGCTGAAAAATACGCGTATTTAATACTTAGCTCAGCGTAAAAATACGCGCGCTGAAATACGCGTGTTCTGTATGTAAATGGAAATTTAAAACAAGCAGCACGAGTAAAAATTTTATACGCCTACGCGTAATTTTTACGCTTATGCGTTAGTACGCGTGTTTGGTAAAAGCCGCTTTACCGTACAGTACTTACAACTTTTTTTTTTATCAAGTTGTCTTGGCCGAAAGACAACAAAAGGATTTTACAGTATTCTGGAACCTGGCCACCTGTCTATCACATCAAGTGGAACATTGCAGTTAGTAGAACATTGAAAGTAAGTTTATCAGAATTTTTAATAACGTTATTTCAATTTGCAGTATTGTGATTGTTGAATATCAAGCGTGATATATTTGGGTTCTAAGTGGCAATTTAACAAAAGTTTTTGTTATTTTCAGATACATTTACCATTACGTCAAAATGTTGCAATTCTTAAAATGAAGTCTTGATGATAAGGTTCCGTTTTACAGTAAAATCATCACGTAAGCGAGTCCACGAAGAAATGTTTGTTTGTTAACAGGGGAGCAATATGTGAATTCAAATTATTCATTATTATTGTGAAACAAAAGATTGAACTTTTGAGATGTTAAACAACCCAAAAAAAAGAAGAGCAGAATATTAAAGAGCATATTTTAATAAGATTTTACCATTTGTGTGAATTTCAAACGTTTTGCTTTTCAAAATCTTGAAAAATCATAGATTATATTGTTTTTCCATTCGAAATATAGCTAAAGATCATGGAACATCTAATTCTACTCAAGCCCGCAGTAAAAACAACACTTGAAGGGAAATCTGCCTTTAAAATCTTCTCCAAAAAAGGTCTAGCAAGTACTTTTCAAATATTCCATTCGATGGCACCAGCCAGTCGCTAGAGCAACCAAAGAAATGACTGCATGTCTGGGTTAACATCAGAACGCACACATACTCAAGCTGTGTTGATAACTAGTTAAGCAATTTGGCAAAGCTTTGAAGACATAAACTTTGACCATTCATGTACGCCAAAAGACTAACGAATTGTCTTTATTTGAACTTGCAAATTTATTTCCGGTGAAGATGAGTATTGGTGTGCTGGCATAAGGTTGCTTGTCGCTTTAAGCGTTCTGTCTTAGGCTGATACCAAAAGCTAACAATAATGACATTAACTGGAGAACTGATTTGATTTGATCCACGTATGACAGCAGTTTGTGTGGTGTTACAGTATACTGCGACGCTTTTCTGCAGATCCAAAAACCAATTGATCCTTTTATTGGTGGAGAACAGCAGTCTCCTCAACATGTACTAACTGATACCACTGCTAAAGTGGGTTTAGACCATGAAACTCAGCAACGCGTAATTAATACCTTCAAAATCTTTCGTGCTTCAAAATTCTTCAAAATCTTGTAACTATTGCAACTTCGTTTGTATATGTACTAAGTTGTCTTGGTCAGGAGAGAGCAAACGGGCTTTTCGGTCTTCGAGTTAAGCTCCCACCCTGTCCACTGGTCTGCCATACGCTATAGGGGCTTCACATCGTCCCTTTTAATTGATGAATGTCAAGCATGGAGTCTGTTGGTTGCTTTGTGTTTTCCTAAGAAGTTTTGAACCACCAACGCAGAGGCATTCAAAGCATCAAGTTCATTGGGATTTAATTTAGTTTTAAAGTCTTCATCCTTCAGTTGTTTTCTAATTTCTGGTCCTTCGAATACACTCTGCTTTATCTTTGCTTCAATCTTGAAAGGAAATAATTCGGATATACAGAATGTTTGAAGCCATCACGATGATGATCTATGGCTTTAACAAAGTTTTTAACCAACCCAAGCTTCATGTAAAAAGGATGAGGAAAAACTTTGCAGCTTCAATCAAAGGAGCATGCTCCACATTAAACATTCCTGGATTGCAATTTTTATGAGCAGGCCGTTCCACAGAGCTGTAGTGTTAGCCATCAGCTCGACTGTAGCAAAAACAAAAAAGCACATTTATTTTGTGTAACCCAACTGCCCTCCGTAATCTCTAGGGAAAAGCGGGCAATGAAGAAAGAAGAAGAGAAGAAGTAACCCAACTGCAAACCAAGCAATAGTCCACTGCTTTTCAGATCTCCACAGATATGCCATTTATTTCTCTCATATTCTATACACGTTAAGGGCTGCTTCATTCTTTCGTGTTTAATTGGTCTTAGTCCTCTATGCAACGGGAACAGAAAGGTTTTGGTTTTTATTGTCAAGCATGACAGCTTTTAAGCTGGTTTTATTTGAATCTATGAAAAACCTCCCCTAACTGATTTGGAATTGATGACCTAGCAATACCAAGCTAGTGACTGGAGGCTTTTCATAAATTCAAATAAAACCTGCTTAAAAGCTGTCTTTTATTTGAATCTGTGAAAAGGACGAAGATTTTAAGACGAAGGATGAAGACTTTAAAACAAAACTAAGTCCCAATGAACTTGATGCTTTGAATGCCTTTGCTTTGGTGGTTCAAAACTTCTAAGGAAAACAGTAAGTAACCAACTACAAACAAAATGCTGACCAAATGCTGCAATCCTCCAAAGAAATGGGTGCTCTAATTTCATTAACAGAGCACTTTTTGCGTTCTCATTTAGAATTTTTTCCGAAACATAATGGTGATGTCACCGATGAGCATGGGAAAAAATTCTACCTGGATTTTAAACTTTCGAAGAAAGGTACCAAGGAAACGCAAGTCTTACCATGATGGCCGATTTTTGTTAGTCTCTTCAGAGAGACACTGACAAAGACTTTAGTAGAAAGCAAAGATGTCCTCAACATTTTTAAACATGTGTTTTTGAATTTTTGACTTAACTCAAAACAAAACTTTTGAATTGGTGTGTTTGGTATACTTTGTTCGATTTGTTAAGTGCTGTTAAAATCTTTGGAAATATTGTAATTTCATTCAGCTACATGAGGTGGTAACAGCCTTAGTAATGTTTTGCAGTGCACATAAGTAATTGTGCTTGTGATACTACGGTTTTATTCCAAGTGTAATTTAAACTTTTATTCATAATGCAATTTAGAAAAGTTACGTTGTAAGGTATGATATCATTTAAGCAATGATATATTAAATAGCAAACAAACTTCATTAATCAAGCGTGTATTTGTTAACTTGACAAAATGCCAATTTTCAACAAATACGTCATTTTATGCATATGTTGAAAAATGCAAATAACTCAAAATTCTGACGTGATAGAGCAAAATCGACTTCAGACTCGGAATCAGAAGCCCGAATTCCATCTAGAACCGATAGTGAACACGCAGTAACTAAAAAGTTATATTTTTTGTGACGCATTGCAATGAACGCAAAATTTTTTAGTAAATGTTCAGCAGGCGTATTTGCAAAATAGCTGGTAACAAAATCTTACTATTTCTTGAATTCATTAAAAAAAAAAGGAGAATTATCGTTGCGATTTGTTCATCATATAGGTCATAGAGCAGCATTTTTAGGAAGAAAGCAATGGTTGTCGTGACTTTAAAATAAAGGATATGACCTTCACTAATCTCCCAATTTATGCAAGCTTGCAAAGCTTATAGGGAGAAAAAACTTTGCGTACCTTTTGCCTAAATCATTTGGGGTTAATTGCTACATGAGGTTAATTGGAATTGAATTGCATTAAGGAAGATACCTAATGATCTGCATCAAATGATAAATCATTTTAAAATGAGTATCATTTGTGTTTGCACTTGATTGTTTTCCACTTTGCGTAGCTTTGTCGACTTAGAGCTCGCACAGCGCAATATCTTGATGACAAAATTGATAATTTTGAATCAAAAATCTTGTGATTTCTCAAAAAACTTCCATATACTCTCGTTTTTAATGATTAAGAGTTGAATGCGCCAATTAAAATTAACTTTAGCCCAAAGATCAACAAACCTTTTGGAAAAACGGCTAGACAAATTGTTACAATCATTAAGTAATTCATGATAAACGTCTCTGAACTTGCAAATTCAGTTTCTATTAATTTAATTTTTTTCATCGGTGTAGAAGTTACAAAATTGATAGACCCTGTATCAACGTTAATCCAGGTAGGCCAATGCGATCCTCCAAAACATTTCTTTGATTTAAAATTGTCATAAACCTTCATTACACAATAAGGCTTTTTCCATTTTAAAAGTTATTTATTACCTTTGTTCTTCCTGAGTTTGTTCTTTTTTCTGGTGGTATCTTCCTACAAATAAAATCACTTCAAAAGACGTTATTACAAAGGCTATCCACAAATACTATATTTCAAAATTGCTTTTAATAGCGTCAAAGCTATCATTTCTACTCTTTGAGAAATGGATAGCCTTGGAAAAGGCTGCTTAAGATTGAACGTTTTCATCCACGAATCTCTTTATGAATTTACGCAGGAATGAAGAAAAACTAACTACAATGCAGTGGTTGACTACATTGAAATAACAATGGGTTGCTACTATGACGTTAGATGCTGCAAAAATCACCTTAAATAGTACAAAATTTAATGCAAAAATAAAGAAAATTTCTCGTCGTATTTGATTGGTCAAGATTTGTCATTTTAACAATTTGATTGGTGGAAAAATATTGTTTCGTTTTAGTACACAGATCGGTGAAAAAGCATAAGTGTTATCTACATATCTGTGATAAAGGAATGGCTTGGTTGTGGACTCAAAAAGCTTGCTCTTATGATATCCAACAAATATATTGGCTCAGCAACACTTAGTGGACTACCCATCTCCACGCCATCAATTTGCTTGTACACGTTGTTGTTAAAGCTGAATTCCACCGATTTAGTGGATATTAATGGATATTTAGAGGATAATAATGAATAATGGATACCCCAAAAGCGTTATTCAAATCACCATGTCTAAGAAAATTGCCCTTTTCAACCGTACATTAAAAGAAGGATCGCAAAAGTGTCCAGTTTACTTGAAGCTCCCATGGATTGGCAAAATTTCGTTGAATTTTGAAAAGCAAACCAAGACTGTTATCAACCAATGTTACCAAGCTGTTGAACCTGGCATTATTTTTGTAACGAGAAAAATTTTGCCTGCAATTTATAAAGATGTTCTATTCTCCCTTCAACAAAGAGTGGTCGTATATCAGTACGTGTGCCTCCGTGATTGTCGGTACGTGAGTCATACTTCCCAAAGATTGCAGGACAGAATTAATCAACACATATCAAGATGCATAAGAAGTTACAAAAGACCAACGAAAAATCTGCCTAATCGAGAATGCAAAATCACTAGCATCACTAGTGTTTACTGTGATTCTGCAATCGAACAGCATTTACTAGAGAATGAAGAATGTAACAAACATTATAACGATGCACAATTTTTCATTTTGTTTGCAGCAAGATCTTCGTTTCATTTATCAGTTCTGGAAGCAACTACTATCAATTCCTTGGAGTCTATTTTTTGCCGTCAAAAAGAATTCGTTTAATCACTCCAAATTTCACATTAATTTCTTGTGCACATTTTGCTCTAAAACGAAACAATATTTTTCCACCAATCAAATTGTTAAAATGACAAATCTTGACCAATCAAATACGACGAGAAATTTTCTATATTTTTGCATTAACTTTTGTACTATTTAAGGTGATTTTTGCAGCATCTTACGTCATAGTAGCAACCCATTGTTATTTCAATGTAGTCAACCTCCATATACTGTATACCACTGCATTGTAGTTTTTCTTCATTTCTGCGTAGATTCATAAAGAGATTCGTGGATGAAAACGTTCAATCTTAAGCAGCCTTTTCCAAGGCTGTCCATTTCTCAATGAGTAGAAATGATAGCTTTGACGCTATTAAAAGCAATTTTGAAGTTCTGTACCATAACAAGCTTTTCAAATATTATATTTGTAAGCTTATAAATATTATGACATCATCGATATGATATATTTCTGGGTTTTGAAATGAATTATATTAAAAAAAGAATAATGAAAATATTACCATTTAAGCTGAATTATGCCACTTAGTCGTGGAAAAATGACTATAGTTGAAATTCTAGAGACGTACATGTTGTGGCAAAGACATACGTATAATGGTTTTAAAGCCTATGCAGTAGTTCTTTGACGCTTTCAAGTCAGTTTAGTCTAGCATAGTTGGGAAGTGTTGATACAAGCAGTTAAAAGAAATGCATGCTACTTCCAATTTAGTGCATCTGCATGCAGCAGAAAGTATAGAAATTGTAGAGAGTTGCTAGCAAGAGATCGAAAAGTTGCTGGTTATTCTAATCAAATTTCCAAACTGACACTTTTAAGGATGGAAAAAACTCTTCGCGTTTTTCTATCGTGGTCAAGCAGTCTACCAGTTGTTAGTAGAGGCCCAGCTTGACGAAAGACTTGCAAACAAACCAAAAAAGGCTGCTAAGGATTGGTGTGGTTTGACAGACGCGAATTGCGTGGTTCATACTCATATGAATAAATTAATCACTTAGTTTAACCGTCCAGTTGGTCGAACGGTAACGCATTTGTCTGTGGTGCGGGAGGTCGGGAGGTTCAAATCTTAGGCCGGCAAAATCGGACAAAGTGTTAGCAACGGTTCGCAACCCTTGTGACATTTCTTCAAAAGAAGGTGTGTTGCCCAGGCGCAATGACGCGGAGATGGGGCTCGCCAACTCGTTACACGCTTCGGCGTAATACAGCGAGTATAAGAAAAGATTTGACTTTGATTACCTTGACAGCAGGGTTCTATGTAAATATCATCAATCCCCCAGTACTCAAGTTCAACGCTGAAAGCCAATGCGCAGATGTCTTCAGGCAAATGTAGCTTCCCAGTTCTGATAAGAATTATACTAGCATTTAAGCACACAAAACTTCACTTGCTATAAAGAAAATTTCATATTTTAAAGCAAAATTGAACCTTTTCTCCTGTAATGTTCTTCTTTTTGTTTTGTTTTTCTTAGAAACTGCCTTTGAGCTTTTTTGCTTCGCCTACTTTCAGTTCGAAATCAAATATCATTTCAAGACTGTTGACTTCTAATGAAAATTAATAATTCATAGAATTTTGCTTTCTCAAGGTATCTTTTTCGTATAAGGCATTAAAAATAAAGAGTTTCCAATTAATTTTACAATTTTTCACTTTGAAATTACAATGCATTGATTTCGGATCAAGTGTACAAAGTGCCATAACCAATATTTTTGTTTGCACAATTTTTACCTAAAGAATTTCCTTAGCTCATTTTTTCACAAGTTGATCGAAAAATCTATTTGGAGTAATAAAAGGCACATGTTGGATTTCTCTGAAAAAGGATTCACATGCATTGCATCCCTTTAATATTTTCTTAGGCTCCGTTCCTTAGATCACATTATTATTTTTATGCAGATAATGCTATTTTTGTGAAGATAATGCTATTTTTGTGAAGATAATGCTATTTTTGTGAATGCTATTTTTGTGAAGTTTTGTCTTTGGTACAAACAGACAAACATTAGCAAACAATTAAGATTTTCTTTAATTTGACCGGAATTCAACATGATGCAATGTGACAAAGTTAAACGAGGACTAAAGGCAAAATCAGACGTGTATCTAAAGTTAGGCCAATCGCATAAGACTCCATACTGTTTGACGCAGCCATTCTAGATATATTCTACTTCAAACACGACGTCGGTGACTCTAATGTTGTAAGTTTTAATAATTTTTATTAGCAATCCTGTCGTTGATAAGCATTTGCGACGTCTTCCTCGTTCTGTTCTAAGGCAACGATTAGGATACTGCATTGGGTCGTTTCGCTGCTCACCAATCAGTTTGATTTTGTCAGCGGAATAGATCCGAGCCGGAAAAAGAGTAGGCTATACGATAGCCTAGGTAACAAACGTCTAAGAAGAAGCGAAAGTAAGGCAAGTAGAGTTATTGTGGTAGGCTAGGACGCATAGGTGGGCACAAGTCCGTTAATCCGTTAATCCGTTAATAACGAAGCTAACTTTTTCTTGAACTCGTTAATCCGTTAAAAAGTTTTTTCATGTTAACGGACTAAATTAACTTCCGTTAAGTTCTGTTAACTTCCGTGAAGGTTTTTATTGTTAATATCTTGCACCATTCATTCATCGTATCGGTACAAACCAGTTTGCACTGGTAACACTTGTTGCGTATTAGCACGAGTTTTATAGAAGAAAGCGAAGAAAGGAGCTCTTTTTTGTGACAAATAATAAGCTGTAGCCTCAGAGGTCTCTTAATTATCGCTGTTTGCAATTTCCAAGGATTTTCCGATCGCAGCTTCGTTAGTGCATTTGAACTTATTTCTGTCTTGGAATTAGATTAGACTTTAAAATGTAACTTCTAAAACACAAAAAGACCACCATCGCAATAAATATTTCCATACAATCTGCTCAACATCGTCAATACGAATTATAGAAGCGAGTGAATACAAAGAAATGTAAATTACACGCAAAATGTTTACGAATTAACGGACTTTATTAACTTCCGTTAATTAAAGCTAAAAATAACGGATTAACGTTAACGGAGGAGTGAAGTTTGTTAACGGACTAGTGGTTAACAAAGCTAACGTTTTGCGTTAACTTGCCCACCTATGCTAGGACGTCCTTGGCCTCGAGGACACATTTTAAAGTCCTTGGCTATGATCTCAAAGGTCAAGTCCTTGGCCTCCAAATCTCAAGTCCTCGAAAATTGCCCTGTTTTTGACTCGAGGACAGCACTATTTTTTGAATTTTTAAAATTTTGTAGAGCGCCTGAAAAATCTTTTTAAAGACCTTTTTTGAGGAGAACACTTGCGCCTGTCCCCTTGGTCCTCAGCCTTGGCCTCGAGCACTCCTGTTCTTGGCCTCGAGAAGGTCTATTCTCTGAAGAGCTGTCCTTGGGCTTGGTCTCGGATTTTTTCTATTCTAGGCCTTGAGCCTTGTTTTTACGACTCCACCTTATTTGGTTATTAGAGTAGGTTGGAAGGCTATTGTTTTCAACTTAGATGGAAAAGTTTATTCTTGGGTCAGAAAATACCGTAAGCAAATACAATAGGCCCACTCAAGTATTGGTAGTCTTATTATCAGGTACAAGTTTGTACTGTGTTGCCTAGTAATAAAACCTTATTGCTAGACTAGGTGAGGATAGTAGGATTTAGACTGAAATGTATCTGCCAGCTTGATTTTTACTGAAATCGCAAGGCTACCGAAAAGTGTACTCTTTTTACCAGCCCAGATCTGTTGTGCTGATAAGATCAAACTGATTAGTGCGTTGCGAAACGACTCTAGGCAGTAGCCTAATCGTTGCTATAGGTTAGAACCAGAAAGTCGTCGCTAAGACACTAGGATGGTCAAAAAGGATAGAGTCAACGCTAATCTAGTCTAATACGATTGGCCTAACCTTAGATACCCCCACTGATTTTGCCTTTAGTCCTGGTTCAACTGCTGAGTTTGCAAAAAAAGAAACCGATCGAATTAGCCAAGAATGTTGCTATAGTTTTCTGAAAAGAATTTTCAAACAACTAAAATCCCAGAACGTGATAACCACATCGCTGTATGTCATTTGGTCACCCTGAAGAAAACGCATTACGTATCTCGATTATGCAGCTGACACAGCTTTTGGCCAAGACCACTAATCATCTTTTTAAACCACCACTATTTAGTTCCAGTTCTTGCTTTTGGTGCCTGCATCTCACTTGCTACTATCAATGTCATGCTAAAAAAATGGGTAAAAAAAACAAACTTGCAAATCAAAGAGGTTACATGCTAGCAATGTGCTTATTGTGGCATATAAACTCTTTAATTGGGAGAATTATTTTGCGTTTTGGCACTTTTTTTGGCATGGATCAACATTGAGCAGGCCCTGGGATCAAAACGCGCATGAAAAGTGAACTTGTAAAAACGCTAGCGAGTCGATGTGTTAAAAAATTTACCCTTACAAACCACACCTGTAAAAGTTTAAAACAGCTAAAAACGTTCCAGGATGTCTATCGAAGAAATATTCATCCGCGTCTTGATCATAATCGTCCGCGTGCTTGAGAATTTCCGATCGCGATTCACACTGACGTAATAAAGCTAATCTTGTGCAGGGAAGTTGCTCCAGCGTTTTCCAAAAAGTCTGCAAATACGTCAACACTGAATAAATGGTTCAACTCAGGCGCGTCGCCAGCGGGGGGCAGGGGGGCAATGCCCCTCCCGATTTTTTTCTTACCCAACCCCACGGTATTTTTTTGGGAGGAAGAAGTTGGTGCTTTTGGGCGGAAAAAACGTTAAAATTTGCGATTTCGGCCAGAAAAAGCCTTCGGATTTCGGCGAAGACCTTTTTTTTTTTGGAGATCACCTGCTCTTGGTCGGAAAATTTGTGATTTTGGCTAGAAAAAGCCTTCGCATTTCGGCGAAAACTTTTGCCCCCCTGATTTTAATTTTGATCCCCCGATCTCGCGAAGCTGGCGACGCCCCTGGTTCAACATTTAAGTATAGGATCGAGTCTCATTCGTATGACTCATTTTCATGAAGATCTAAGGCAGATAAAGTAAACTTTCTATTTTCTTAAACAAAATAAATAATGCAAACCAAATGAATCATCTGGGGAGGTTTGCGTAAATAATAATTATTGATAGAGCGGAAATATATATGCATGACAAGAATAGAACAAAATCTTTATTATTGCAGTGACATCGGTACAAGCAATAAATAACATAAATAAGGCAAGTTGTTCTTTCAAAGTCTAGTGCACTAACTCTTCTGTATTTTAGCTACAATATTGTTCAAGTTCACGAATAGTCACATTAAAATATAAACACAAAAGAAACAGGGACAGAGAACCAGATCTCTTTATTCTGAACTGCATGCAGTTTAATATAACACCAGCTATTCCCCCTGAATTCAATTAGATTTCAACTGCATTAGCAATGTGCTATACAACGTTATTTTTCAAACGATTGGTATGTTTAGATTGAAGAAATGTTTCTTTTTTTTTTGTTGGAATTCAGGGGTTGTAACACTTGTAAGCACCGGGCAATAAATATTTGCATTTTGAAGCACCTACCACGTATACAATTCCACCGATGTTTAATCTCGCTTTGGAGCTTGCTCCCGCGGACGATTCAGACTGGCTTTTTTTCGACCTTTCTCGCTTCAGACCAGGCAGCTTCTTCTTTCGTCTAAATCAAGCTTAATCTTAAAGATTGAATCAAGGTTTTGAACGGGCCGACTTGTTCAGGCCCAAACCCAAAATTTTAAGCCCAAACTCGAAAAATAATTTGAAGCCTAAACCAGATCTGAAAAAGCTCCAAAGTTAAGTTAATCAAAAAAACGCATTGATTCTTATCTTTTTAAGTCATTTTTGTCTGCTAAGATCAAATACCGAAAAATTGTAATGCAATGATTAAAATTCTGTACTGATAAAAATTCTGTATTAATAGTTAAATAAAGTCTTCTTTTGGTTTTGCGAAGTGATTTTGATGATTTTTTTTTTTATTGGTTTAAAACACAAGACTTGTATCAGGCCTGATTTAAGCCCAAAATTTTGTCAACATTAAGCTCGAACTCGACACAAAAAGCCCGGCTCGTTTTGCAACTCTGGTCTAAATGGCGGTATTTCATTTCGAAGGACTCGCGACCAATTTGAAGAATCTTGTTAAGAAAATAATAGCTAGGACTATTTCCAACATATCCTATTGATTTTAGGGACGTTTCGGCTTGTAACTCTATCCTATTATCAATCTTATTCAAATAGTTTAGATAGATAATGTTGGAAAATTTATATTCGTCTGTATTATTTTCTTAGCAACATGTTATGACTTATTCTATAACTTTTTAAGTACTCTTAGCTTCTTTTGCATGTCCAGTTTTCTGGTCAGCTTTTTTTTGCTTTTCTTTTTTCTGTCCTTCTTTGCATTTCAGAAAACGAGTACAAATCTTTTTCAGAAAACTGGACATATAAAAAAAAAAGAAGAATTTTCTACCATGATCGAGCAAATTCGACAAACAATCTTTTTATTATTTAGTAGCACGAAAAAGCTCACAGTATAAATCTACTTCCAAAACTATTTGAAAGGATTCAAAATTCAAAAAGCTGTATTTTTAACACTTACATGTGATTGATTTTGTTGAAAGCTGCAGAAAATAAAGCTCCTTTAGAACCAATTTTCTTCTTTTTTGCCTGCTTTTTAACTGAAGGCAAAACAATGTCTGCCAAATCACGCTTTTGGGGCAAAAAGTTCGGAGAATTTTTTTGGTAGTTCAAAATATTTTCTGAATTACAGCGCCTTTGACTTTGTTTAGGACTTTCTGAATTAACTAAGTCCTGAATTATTTTTGGTTTCACTTCAACGCAAGGGGGGCTCAAAAAATTGTTATTTAAGCCATATCGTTCCATGTATGCGGTGGGCGTTTTAGGACGACTTTTGTTTTCTAGTCCGTAGTCACTAAGAAATGAGCTACCAAGTTCGTTTATTCGACTGTTGAAACTTTTTGAAGGTCTCAAACCATACCTATGACATTTATCATAGAACGAATACCCATCGTACGTATTCATCTTACAAACCCATGCCGCTGTCATATTCTAGATTAAAAATATTCCCTGTAAAAACCAATCTTATAATTACAGCCAGCACCCAAACAAACTTTTTCTTACGTTTTGATATTCTGCTTATCCCATTATTAGTGATAACGATCTATATTGCATTACTTCAATCATTATGATGATTGTGGTGTAAGCAAAATGTCTAAAAGTTTGATGAAATTAATTGCTTAAGTTGGGCAATAATATTTTCTTTAAAGTTACAAAAGGAAGCAAAGACTATCTTCTTTCAAATTCAAAATACTTTTACAAGTAATTTGGCTTGTGGATAGTTTACTGCATTCGTCCGAAGATTTGCGTTTAAGTAATTTTGATGTAAGATCACTTCGAATAACATATATGATATAAATTTTCAGGGCAACATTGTAGTTTTCCAATCGAAAATTAGTGCTATTATAGGTTACTGTTTTTGCAAAGCAAAAAGAATTAAAAAGCTTTTTCAATATCTAAATTATTGTCTTAATTATTCTAAATAACGCTTTGCTTTACACTTTGCTTCCGTAACACTAATTTAAATCCTAACAACTCCAAAATAATTTGGGCGAAATGCATATGACTCAAAAATTACCTAATTGCTGAATACATTTTTGTGGGTATTTTTAACTAGTACTTAAGAAATTACTGGTACTGTCAAGGAACAAACTGTCAGGACGGGTACTAATGAAAAACAGGTTACATTTGCGCTTCTGAAATGTGAAAAAAAGTTTGCGTAGGTTTTGGCTGTAGCTTGCCCCAATATAAGACTGAACTTATTGTTACTTTAACTTACAGCCATTTGTCTGCTACAGTACTGCTTTTCCATTTATAGGCAAACGCTGTTTTTCATTTCTCCGCTCAGATCATGCTGTTTGATATTAACTATTATTGATTGCTTTTATTTCCGGTAGCAGCCATCAAAAAACGCATCCATTTTACTCATAAGGTTTTCAAAAATCGAAAGTTTAGCTGACGCGCTCGTTTCACTGTGATTTTAAAAATCGAACGCCATTTTTCACTGAAATTAAAACTTTTCAACCAATATTGAGATCTTTTGCGATGCTGTTAACCTTTGCGTCACATGTACAACATCTATTTCGCAAAATGATTTTGCCCTTTTTTCGAGGTTGGTCCGCAACAAGTGCTATTATTTTTCATTTTTTCAACTATTTCTCTTTGCTTTGATGTGCTAACGCCATAAACTTAACAAAGCTGAAGATAACAAAAACATTAAACCATAGTGGGTTGTTGCTTCATTGAATTTAATGAAGTAATATTAGCAGAAAAACCTTTCAGCAGGTTCTTTATTTAGCTCTTGTTATTGCTACATTACAGTATATTATTTAGATTTTCATGAGACGGAGGAAAACTACAAGTATAAGTTTAACTAAATAAAGTTAACATGAACAAAAAGTTCTATTTCAATAAGATTTCCCCTGATAATCCCATTTACCGATGAAACAAAATGTTGGGTTTATAGGTTTTTAATTTTTAATGTTTTAAAACTGTGATAATCTGCTGTAAACAAAAAGTGGATCTGAACTAACATAAAACTTAACATAAACATGAAGTATAAATAACCAAAAATGTTTGGTCGATTTCGAAACAGTATATCTAAGGCTGGTAATCGGTTTTAATTGTGCTTTTAAGACTCTAGTTACCGTCTACGGCTTACCATTAAAGTTTAACTTGTTTCACGAACGTTTTTGTGACCACAGTCAATGATTTATTTCATATGTTAAATAGAGATGAATTTTTATCACTTACGGTTGTTTCAGAACAATGTAGAAGACCATGAACAATTTTGGTGCTGGTAACAAATACATATTTTTTAAACAGTATTTTTTGAAATATTTTTCATATCGCTGTGTTTAAACATTCAATTGTAGACATTAATGATATTAATAATGCTTGGCTTTTAAAGACTGCGAGCCCCCAGAAAAATAATTTCGATCTCATCCTTTTGATTACTTTGGCAAGGATTTATCTATCCCAATTGATTTAATTGCCCAAGTGGAAGCGATTCTTTCATTAAGTTGTCACAAAATAAATTGAATGTATTTATTTAATGCGCGAAACACTTCAAAAGAAGGAGCAGCAATTTTCTAATTGAAGCTGGTAATTTAGCTTGCGTCTTTAAGGTAAGCTACTGTACATTCTTTCTTTGGTATCAATTGTTAAGGGTATCTCTAGATATTGATTTCTGTACAGTATTTAAGTTCTTTAATAACGAATGCTATTACTGCAGGCCTCAGTGATCACTCCAACTTTTTTGCTAATCGGCAAGTGCCTAAATTTTCTTAAAGCAATGGTGCCCAAAGTTGTAAAAAAAAGTTTGCATGCTCTAAATTTCATACCAATCCAGTACTACAGTACACTAAATGTGATTTTTCGACAAATTTGTCGATATTTTGTGTAACTGTAACCTGTGTTTGTTATATTGCCAAAAATTATTTGACCTTGTTCCGACAAATTGCTGATGTGCTGATAAAAATCGGTTTAGTGGGAACAGTGTATATGCATCATGTTCAACTAGTAAATGCTTTAAAATATTAGCTTGTTAATATTTCGACTGTTATTTCGACTGTGATACATTGTTTCAAAACGCCATATGCAGTGGTTTTATCCTTTTAGTTTGTTTCAAACAATTCAAAATTCACTGTGCAATCTGTTACATTTTGACGCAAATCCAAGTTCTAAATAATGTAAAATAGTACATAAATCTCGGCTTTAGCTGGAATATTTTACAGGTATTGGAAAACTTTTTCTCAATTTAAATGCTGATGCTATATTTGATGAGCAAGTTTAGCATAGCTACTTCATAAGGTACTTTGCATTTTTCTCGCGCATAGCTATTGATTTTTTTCTTTATATTACTATTGTACGATCATTGATATCTCACAAAGCGCTGTAAATAAAACTTGAAAAGGCATTCTAGTCGTAGTTTTGTTTGCTCGGTCTTCTTTCAAACAATCCTGACAGATCTGAAGACAAATCAAGTTTTTCATTATACTCGCTGTATTATCCTGACGCGTGTAACGAGTGGACGGGGCTAATCTTCGCATCATTGCGCCTGGGCAATACAGCTCCTTCCAATGAAATATTGCAGCGGTCGCGAGCAGTTGGCAACACTGTGTCCAATTTCACCAGCCCGACATTTGAACCTCCGACCTCCCGCTCCAGAGAAGAACGCGTTTCCGCTTGTCCAACTGGCCGGTACCTCAAGACTAACTTCACCAATTCAACCTTTCTTTAATCTTCAGTTCACAAAATATAACAGCTCAAATTTCTCCAAAAAAAATGCTTTTTTCCCAGAAATTTTGCCAGGGTTACCAACAAAAATTAATACTACAAAAAGCTACTGCATGTTTCTAATTCTTAATAAACGTTTTGCACCAGCGTAGTTTCTACGACAAACTAAAGTGTCTGCATTGCAAATTAGCTGATTTTCAAGAAGCCAGCATTCCAAACGTTAATCTTCCGTCACAGTACTTACAAAATGGCAACAACGATGTAAGAAGAAAATTATTAATTTTGAACGGCAATATCTTGATAGCCAAAAGAAGTAGAAGATTTAAATTCGGTGAGAATGAATTCTAGGTTTTTGCCTATATCTTGATTTTTCGTAAAAATTTCACTTGAAAGCCTCTTAAGAACTAACTCTAAACAACCTTATGCTGCAGAACAGCTGTGCTATTGTACAATGGGTGTACAATTGTACATGTTATCCCAAACCAATCTGCTTTATTTCTCGTTAAGCTAAAAAGATAATTTTTCAAATAAAAATATAAAATTTGCCAAAGGGTTTTAAATATTCCACTTTTCAATTTATTTTTAATCAGGTTTGTGACAAAATTATTGGCATTAACAAACATAATTGCAATAATCTGAGCAGATTTTTGAAATTAAGGTTTCGACACAAAATGAGTTCTCCTTTAAATTATTCAAAAGGTTTTACTATGACTAAAGTAGATGTTGAAAAAATTAGCAGAAAAGAAACAAAATTAACCTGCTTCATTTGGCTGGCGGAGATAAGACAAACTAATCTGATAATTAGTTTATATAATTTTTGTGCAAATCGGCTGACAAAATAGAGCAGTTTATTAAAAACTTATGTACTGGCTGCACCCTTTTAAATAGAAATTTAAATGATTTATTGTTTTACAGATGCAGGTAAGACCTATAATAATACAAAACCAAAAACAATTATAACAAAAAAACCTGAAAATTAATAATTTAGTATGCAATTAATTTAACGCAGCAGGATTGCCTTGCTTTATTAAAAAATAAGTTGATCACCTTTTAAACATGTTTTGCATTAAGCTTTTCTTCAATTCCGTCATTTTTGCACATGGCCACGCAAGAATGATCTTGATATGTCATAATGGTGTGATTTGAGCACTTTATTACTTCATTTTATTCTTCTTGAGTTACATCAAACTTCTTTTCCAAACACAAAAAGCGGCAAAATATTGGAATTAAAAAATTCTCAAGAAAAAATTATTGCGAGAACTTGTTAAAATCTTCGTTCCTTGTTTGATAGATACAAATTTTTAACCCAGCTACGCTTTACCTTCGCTGCTTTTTCGTTTAAGTTGTACAGTGGCCGAAAAGAAGCTTATGAAAAAGCCTTGAGCAACCTTGCAGTCTTAAATTGTGTATGTGTTCCCAAGGGCAAAGAATCTTAATGAAAAAGACTTGGTTTAACTGTGCATGTACATTTACGTCGTTTTTTCACAGTGTGATCTATATTAAGTAATTCAATTAGAGAACGCTATTAGCTGTAGTATTGTTGATTCTGCAATTGTTTGCCGTGTATCAAAATGACCTGTGGAAATTTGCGCGTATTTCACCGCAAACGTATCGCTTGAGCCGTAGACGGTTAACGGTGTTTTCCATCATTTTTGTGTTATTGCTAAGAGGAGGAGCAGACTCGGCGATCGTGTCGCTTGATTAAGCGACGTTTTTATTTTGATCTTTCCGCTTCTTCTCGTCGTGCTAACTCATGTTTTCAAAAATTTGCTGAATTAGCAGTTTGTGTATTTGTTTTTGCTCGACAATAAAAGAATACTACTACATCAACCATAAAACTGGCTAAATGTAAAGCTAGGAGCAAATTAAACCATATTGACCTATTGGTAATTTGTAGAATTAAAGTAAGTTTACTATGCATTATTTATTTGTTTATTTATTCATTAATGTGATTTAACAATACAAGTAAAAATTTAAAAATTCAAAATTCAAAAAGATTATAAGCCGTTTTTCCAAATTCGAGATTGCGGGGGGGTGTCTTGATTGTTGTATTCTCTATTTGAGCAATGCACCCCTGACAATCTCCAGCATGGTTGAGCAGCCGGTAGAGTTTTAAATTTTTAATTTGTGACGAGTACTGTGTTATGCAATACGCTTTATCTTCTGCTACCGAGGACTTTTTTGAACCGAGTGAATCAAACTTTATTTATAATGATTGAGTTTATGTAAGATCATGGATAAATTACCTATTTCTGTTATATTCAGCAGACTCACTTCGTTTTGAGTACAAAAAGGATTTGGGACTGAGGTAGATGTGGGGCAAAGATAAAGTTGATATCAGAGAGAAAATATCGTTTTTGGAGACAAAGCAAATTGGGAGGGATTTGAAATTTAACTTAGGGCAAATCCAGAACCACAAACTCGTTTTATTATGATTGGTGTTAGAAGAGTTTATCTCTGAACTTCACAAAAATTTCCAAATTATAACCACAAATACCGGTATTGTTAATTTTAATCGATTTGCTGTGAAATTGTCTTAAAATGGTCGAAAAAAATACGACCCTAAAGACAATATGACACAAAAGGTGACATATTTAGGGTAAGAAGAAGTTTTCACTGCAGCAGAAGTCGCAACGCCAATTAAAGGGATAAAATCCGGAAAAGCTGCTGGTGAAGATGAAATTAGACCCGAGATGTTGAAAGCGCTGACTTGAGAAGAAATTCTCTGGTTAACACGAGTGTGTCAAGTTGCGTGAAAGTTTAGGAAAACTCACAGAGATAGGCAAACAGGAGTGATTATTCCGATATTCAAGAAAGGAGATCGCAAGCAATGCACAAATTACAAAGGGATATCTTTCCTCAGTTTGCCAGGGAAAGTATATGCCAAATGCCTTGCTAGCAAATGTCGAGAAATTGTACAATCAAAACTGAAAAATGGTCATTGCGGTTTTTATTCGGGTCGCAGCAATAGAGACCAAATCTTTGCTATTAAGCAAATCTTTGAGAAATCTTGGGAGTATGGCAAAGATCTCTTTGCATACTCAGCCAATCTTGAAAGAGCATATGACCGAGTTCCTCGGGAAGGTTTTTATGGTAGTATGGCGTTGATGGTCAGTTGTTACGTGCCATTAAGCCCTTCTACCGCCGACCGGAGATTTATGTTCGGGTAAATTGCAAGCAATCAAAACCGTGCCGTGTGGGCGATGGACTCTGGCAAGGGTGCGTTTTATCATCTCTCCTTTTCATTGTTTACATAAATTGGATCAACAAATGCAGCCAAGCTGATGAGTGTGCCACGATTGAAAATTGAAAACTCAGTCGTTTGCTATTTGCTGATGATTTGGTTCTGCTTTCTTCCACGAAATCTGGCTTCCAGCGCGCATTAAAAAGCTTTGCAGATGCATGCGACACCGCCGGAATAAAAACAAGCATGGCCAAAACTGAGGTACTTTATCTTTCAGAAATCCTGATTAGTCCGTGTTACAAATGAGTGGAGCGACACTGAAGCAGGTAGAAAGTTCAAGTATCTTGGGGTTGCATTTACGAGTGACGAAAGGCAAGGCAAAGAACTGGATACTCGAATAGGCAAGGCTAGTGCAGTAATGCGAGCTTTGCACTATTCGGTTGTCATGAAACGAGAATTGTCAAAAAAAGCAAACCTCTCAATTTTCAAAGCAGTTTTTGTCCCCATTATCGCTTATGGTCATGAATCTTGGGTAATGACCGAAAGAGTGCGATCACAAGTGCAAGCGTCCAAAACGAGGTTTTTACGAAAAATCGGAAAAGTTACACTGTTTAATAAGGTGCGTAGCTCTGAGATCCGAAAATCTCTCAACATCGAGCCGTTACTTTTGGGAATAGAAAGATCTCAGCTTAGATGATTTGGCCATGTTAGCAAAATGCCTCAGGAAAGATTCCCCAAACAAGCTTTACATGCCAAAGCAAATGGGAAAAGACCGTTTGGGCGACTTAGAACTTAATGGACCAATTACATTAAGGATCTTTGATGGACTCGCTTGGGACTTCACCCAAGCAAAATGATGGATGTGATGGAGGACCGTGAAGCGTGGCGGCTTAATCTCGAGCTGCTGCCCCCGCAACTCTCACGGAAAAAAAGGCAATGAAGAAAGAAGAGGAAGAAGAAATAAAGCTAAAAGCTTGTATCGCAGATCATTTCTAGACTTTTTTTAGAAATGCTATTAACCTCTCTACACCCCATATCAAATCGATAATAACACTGAAAAAATATACGTAATGTAATTCTTAAATTAAATTTATTTACAATTGTTTCATCATTATAGGTTTTATATTTTAAAGCGAAACGGATGTTTTAATTGCTTTGTGACGTTGACGCAATATACGTGACAACCACGCACGTAAACGTCACGCAATACATCGATCTTTGTCAAATATGGCACGTTACGCAAGATGATCAAATAATTTACAAAAAAAAAAAAATCAAAAGATTTATATTAAAAGTAATCGACTATACGGTGATCAAGATCTGGAAAATGCAAAACATGTCAAATTCATTAATGCAAATCGTCGAATTCTTGAGTGCTGAATTTTTAAACTTTCATTCGAAAAGGTGACGTTTCAAAATGATCTTAATTTATTCTTTATGGGTATGACGCAAAAACTATGAATAAAACCCACCACTTCAAGAAACTACGTGTTACATGGTAGGCTAAGCGTTAGTTAAAGTAGGTTTTAAGTTATTGCATATACTGCACATTGGAAAACATGACTTTTACTACTTAGCAAAAACAATACAATCTTTATAAAAATCAAAAGCATTTCGGCTCCCACAAACAAAAAATCAGACATTTTATCGAAATCATCTGGTGAACGCTTATGTTTCAGAACTCTCTATTTATTGCAGGATTTTTCGTAGTGTTGAGGGGGCAGCAAGTTGAGACTAAGACGCCATACATCATGTTCTTCCACCACTTTCTACGGTTGCTAGGGTGAAGTTTCAAGCGATTTCATCCATGATCCTTAATGTAATTTGATCCATCTAATCGTGGTTGTCCAACTGGCCAGACTATCATTTTTGTTATGAAATCAGTTGAATTAATATCATTTCTTTATTCAAAATTAATATCATTTGTTACGACATTAGTTGAAATCAGTTGAATTGATTTGTTATAGAAAAGAATAAACAACATGACGTAACACTGTTCTCCTAATTTTGTAGCTCTGGTTGCAGGCCACCACTAAAACGACATAGGGCCATTCACGAAACGTAGACTGCTTAACCCTATAGATCTTCCCAGGTAGAAATAAGGACTCTTAATGCGTCAAGGAAATGGTCGATAACGATTGTATTTCCCAACGACTTAACGACCAGCTCAAGTATGACATCGTAATCCAGCTACTTTTTAAATGCACTCGTGAGGGTGAGAGGAGCACTTTTTAGGAGGCTAAAGATATTAGAACGCGTTAGAATTGGGTGCCAGGCCAGCCCCTAAACCAAAATCAATGAGTAAACTTAACGCTGAAACTTTTTAACCCTAACAAACAAATGCGTTTTAAATCCTTAATCGTTCAAAAAAGTACTACCTTAAATAACGTTCTAACCACAATCAGTCAGTCAATTTATGGCTTCGCTAACTAAGATCACAAAATACAGTTCACGGACTTTGGGATGACCAATACAAAACCATTAATTTACTTGACTTGCGCACTATTTCCTGTGGCTTTTATTGTTCATCTATTGATATCTTTCGGCTTTCAGCCAAAAAAATATTTCCAAAAATGAGATGAAATTCAACAACCGAACTTTCAGCGAATCATGCTGCGAACAGTCAAAATATTGTACAAGTAATCTCAATTAAACGGGTGACTTAATGGCCCGCAATCTTTAATCCCTGTTAATGTTTGTTCTTGTATACCCTTTGAACTTCAAACGAACTCTTTTATTACGTCATAAGTTTCATGAAGAGCAAAGTTATTTGTCTGATATCTTTAACCAATCAACAATCAAAATGTTAATTACTATTGCGACGTTACAGAAATTTGGCAAATAGAACGAGGGTGACATCAGGTTCGCGTGCACCAAGGTCACCCAAATTGTTCAAAACTTGCAAAATATCACAAACATTAGGATGCTTTGAAATGGTCAAGTGACAAATGAATCCGTTTGTCGAGTTTAAAATTGACTGCTGTTAAGTTATGTATGACGGTCTCTTTGTTCGTCAAGTTATGTCATAATGCTTACAAATATACAGTAATTAGAAATGCTTACCCACAAGTATACTGTAAATTATAAAATTGACGTCAAAATTCGATTTTGATTATAAAACTTGCAACAAATCAAAACTAAGTTTCGCCACTGCTAAGTAAATCGAACATTCAATTTTGAAATTTAAAACTTAATTACTCCTATACAACTTGAAAAACACAGACAACTTGAAAATTTTTGTTTGAAACATCAAAATATAAAAAACATCCGAATCGAATTTTTTGCTGACACCTAACAAATACTTAAAAATGCTGTTTCATGTACTTACTTTATGTGAAAAGCCATCGTCGAAACTCGTCTTGAGCAGCCAAAATAAAAAGATATTTCTACTTTCTTCCAGATTTATCTCATCATAAAAATATCTTCCAAATCGTGAGCATGAGCAAACAACAAATTCAGAAGCCAAGTTTTACAGAATCCTAAAGAACAAAAAAACTGCAACTAACCTAATTTATTCTACAACAATGATGTAACGGTTCTTCAAAAAAAATGTTTCTTTTTTCATTAAAAAATTCATGAATCAATGATTTAACAAATCATTTAAATGGTGTTACTCAAGTTCGCATATTGACTTTAAAAAATTGTTCCAATTAGGTTGCGTCTTTTGTTAAAAAAAAATGTTTGATTTAATTTCTAAAGTTTGGCCTGTTTGACCGCCCGCTGATCGCGATCTGCTTTGGAACTAACTGGGGCGTTTGGGAGATCAATTCTCATTGTCGGTCAAGTCAGACGCAATGTTGCTGACGGCTCACAAGCGCTGCGACAATTCTTCGAAAGAAACAGCGTTTCTTGCAGGCGCACTGTGATGTGGAAAAGGATACCATCAGCTCGTCGAAATAATTCAATGACTTTGGTAAAAGTTTGATTTAGAGTTTGAATTCTTAAATCAAAGCTTGCCTCTTACTTTTATAAGTGAGTTGCATTATTATTTTTTGTATCAGCAGGTAAGTACTTTACAGGCTTTTAATTTTGAAAAGTAAAGGAAAAATATTTTCCCTACTTGATTTTATAAATTCAAGATGACTCTGCACCCCATTTTATTCTGGTGCACTGTCGCTAAATAACATCAAATGGACCGATTTATTAATAAATTTACCATCTATTCTAATTAATAGAATGCGGTTTAATACTGTATATCTTTTTATATTTATTTTACTTCAAGCTAGAATTGTCTGATAAAATGATTACTTCGGATTGTCTGCGACTAGCTTGCGGAGTGCTAATCTCGAGATAAAATTATTGATCAATAATATTGCAAACTGGTTTGCCGCTTTGAAATGTTGAAATAAATACAGCTCGTGAATAATGCAAAGCGTTACAAATATCAGCCTTTTGCGGCAACAAGCAAAAGCAATTAATGTTATACATCTTATCTCCCATCCAATTATTGATTTCACCTTTTCACAAGGGTCACCCAACTGTGATTGCGGTTAAGAAGACCAAAACCCGACCACAAGATTGTTTGTCCTCAAAATCCTGCCCCGAAACATGAACAAAAGCTTCATCCAGCTCCAAGGAACCACGCGAAGTGGATAGCGTGTGAGGCCGAGAAGGTAAAAACGTCGCTTTTATATCGAGAAGGTAAAAACGTCGAGATAAGGTAAAAGCGTCGATAAGGTAAAAACGTCGATAAAATCCTTTACGATCATTGTCTCTCCTTGGTAACTTGAACAAACAGCAAATTCACATGGCGAGAAGTCAAACGTAAAACTTGAAGAATGGAAAACTTTTAACTGAGTGCTGGCCCGTCCAAAAGAATTGCGCTAATCTCGTTTTCTCGTGACCGGAGGATAAAGATACATCAATCAACACGCTTTTCACACGCACAACGACGGCAAAGGTCTACTTTAAAAACTTGAATCAGTGTCGTGCGGCGGCCGATAGCTACAGTTAGCTTAGCAAATAATTGGCTTTGACCAGGTATTAATCTTGCTCAACGCTTGGTAGAGTAACAACTAAACGGTACGCTTTGAAGTCTGACAAAACTAGATCCATTTTCCATCTGGCGATGGCAAACGAGGTAAATTTTTAGTTAAATCATAGCCAAAAAAAATTATTAAATTGTCATTTCTAAATCGTATACGTTTTAGCTATACTGCTGTCGAGCATTTTTTCGAGTCAATTGATTTCAAACTCCATTCATTAAAATCACATGTACTATAAGTTGCCGTTGTCTTTTTTTATTCATTGTAAACACCATACCAACATTTCTGTATTGAAGCTGAGTTCTGTAACTTTAAGCTCAGCAGAGTTATGAGCCGGGCCGGAATTTTCGAGTCGGGTTCGGCATAGGTTCGGACTTAAGATTGACTAAATTTTGTATTATTTTGGGCCTGATACGTGCCTTGTGTTTTTTTCCTATTTTACGCGGGACATTTGATTAGCGCATTTTATAAGAGAGAGGCAAATATACCCCTATCTAACTCCTAAACCAAAAACTAAGAAAACACCAAGTTTGGTAAGCGGGTTGGGTTTCACTAAATTTTTTTACAAAAAGTAGTTTTGAGTTGATGACATCATCATTGTGACGCCATTGCCATATTTTTGAAAAATGACGTGATTTTTACGATGACGTCAGAGGTGGTTCAAATCTTATACATAAGTTTGGTTTTTGATGCTGAATTATAAAATGTCTAAGTCAAGCTAGTTACGTCATAAAGATTGGCTAAAGCATGCTCAGATTTCGGAAAGTGACTTTGGAAAACCTCAAAAATCGGAAAACTTTCTGTTATCATAACAACTTTAAATTTTCAAGAGTTACTTGTGGTGTAACAAATTTTGACTCAAAGTCAAGTTGATTTGCAAAAAAACTTTTTTTCTGAAGGGATTTATCACAAAAAAGAAAAAAACGAAAAAGGGGGTAACAAAAAAGTCTATCAATCCCTATTTAAAATAGGGTTAAATGGCTATAACAACATAATCAAAAGAACTTTGCATCACTGAATGAAAACTTCACTTAAGCATCAACATGATTATTTTGACACAACTATTATTATTGCGTACCATTTAACATACAAAAGTTGTTTTATTTGGTCACAGAAAGAGCTATTTAAAAGTAAATAGCAATTCGTAAGCGTTTTTAGACCATACTTACTTTTTGGGCTTTTTTGGGCCTGATTTGGACTTCAAATCTTTTTTTGAATTCAAGCCTGAACTACTGAAGCTCAATAACGAGAAGATGCTTCCCGCCAACTTACCACTCACTTCAGCGTAATTAGGCGCGCAGCCAGGATTTTGCTAAAAGGGAGGGGCGCTTGACCACAAAGTTAAAATTTTTTTGTTCGAAAAATAACTCATTTAAGCGGCGCGGCGAGAAGAGCAGTACAGCTACGCGCACCACAAAGAGGGAGTCAGAGCGAAATATTTACAGGTGGTACAAAGACTGACAATTACGATTGTGTTCTGTCGGAAATTATCGATGAAAATCACAAAAATGTCTTCGCCGGATCAGGCAAGGTTTTGGCCTGATGCAGAATTGGGTTAATTTTTCTAGGTAATTTAACTAAGGAAAGGACGGAAGCTTCTTTCGCTCCCTCTAGTTGCGCCTCTAAAGGTATTACGACGCAAGATACAAAACTTTTTATTTTTTAATATTTTGCTTAATAACACGTGATTTTGTTTACTGTAAAGTCTGCAATTTTTCTGCTGTTATTTTAGTTATTCTAGATCGTTAAAACGTGATTCTCCCTTCTCGACTGGCAACATTGTTTTGCAGAAATTGCACTAAACCCCTTAAGCTGTAAACAACTTTTACACGTTGTTGAAGTGGAGCATGATTACTGCAGCTTCAAAAAATTAAAAAAAAACAAGCTGCACTACAGTGCATGATGTCTCAGCAGTTAACATTTTTAAAAATTGCATTTACCTCTATACCCAAAATAAATAGCTCACGCTAATTTGCTGTGTCAACATAACCAACAGTTTTTGCGACTGCATAATTTAGCTAGTGAAGTCTGGTGTGCCATTTCTATTAATAATAGTTCCTCTGGGGTATTTTTGTAAAACTTTTTTTGAAATTTTTTTGCTGACGTCACTAACCATTAAACTTTTTGTTGTTTCATTTTGACTGACTATAATTTTATATTTGCATTGCAAATCAACAATAGCGTTCTTGCTTTTGTTAAATGGTAGCTTCTACCTTTCAACTGTCGTTTTCGTACGATGCAAATTTGTGATGACGTAATTGCCAAATTACATATGCGGAATGCGGATACACTTTTTCTGTACAATTCAAAATGTTCACAGACTGCCTAGCGCAATGATCCTAACTTTTTTTTTATGGCACTCTATGAAATCATTCAGTTCTCGAAGCTTTTTGCCCAAATTAAAGGGAAGACCAAAAAATGATTTTCGCCGAAAATATTTGAAAAATTTGCGGGGGTTTTGGGACGTTAATTCGGATATTTTGGTTAATTCGGATATCACTGTCGTAGCCGTAGGCTATATTTCAAAACTTGGATATGTTTTGGTTCGAATTCATCAGTACGGATATAAAATGAAAAACATCAAAAATAGATCTCCGACTGCATGTGGGCCTTCTTTCGAGCCGATTATTCGTGAAACGTAGCAAGAGTAAAGTGCTTAATTGTGTTTCGCTGTTGGGATGCCAAAGACTGTTTACATTGCACTCCCTCAAAGCAAATTTTGTTCCCCTGAAAGATTCATGGCTTAGTCGAATAGAATATTCTTTGCTTTGCGGTACTGGAAAAATTTTTCTGACTGTATGAGCAATTAAAAAAGAAATGATCAGAAGCCAATTCTTTTGAGCGTGAAACTAATAGTTTGATTCGCCGACGAGTAAAAACGTTACAGTGAGTTGAAAAACCTTTTGAAAAGCTAATCATAAGATGGTAATGTTTTACTTACTTCAAAACAACAAAATTCTAATACATTTATTGCAAACTTGAAAAAATTCTTGAAAAAGAAATTGGAAGCAACGGAAAAAAAATCACATGTGCATATAACTCGATTCCAAAACGAAAAAAGATGAACTCGCAGTATACATTTTCAAAATTTGTGGTAGGGAGTCGAATCGTAGGCCCGGTTTACATTGTGCAAATAATCGTGAGCGTACGAGCGTACCTTTTAGTTTAATTTATCCAAATGGTAGCTTGACTTGATAAGACAAGCTTACTGAATTTTATTATAAATAAGCTACATAAGTATACGCTGGCACGCTTACGATTTTACGCCCAGTTTTGACCGCTTTAGCCTTAAATCAAATCTTTCATCATACTCAATGTATTACACCAAAGCGTGTTACGAGTTTGCGGGGCCCATCTTCACGTCATTGCGTCTGCAGGCGACATAGCTTCTTTTAAAGAAATGTCGCAGCGGTGGCGAGCTGTAGGCAACACTGTGCCCAATTTCACCTGCCCGAGATTCGAACCTTCGACCTACCGCTCCAGAGACGAACGCGTTACCGCTTGACCGACTAGGAGTCGCAATCCAGTTGCTTACTGTTGCAGAACACGTCACTGGCAATTGCTCGCCTTTCAAACTGGATTTGAATTACTTTTGGAAGATTATCTATCGCCATCTCGTGAGCTTTTATTTTCTGATCAACTTTTTTCAAATGTCGTAATGTTTGTATCTCGTTTGGAATCTCCACATCTATTTGTCCTCAATGGGAGCGAATAATTCCTGTGATACCGAAGCAGAATTTTCACATTTTAGCAGAACTTTCACTAACACTTAGCGAAGTTTCTTCAATTTCATTAACTTCTTCATCTTGTCTGGAATTGTTTGCGCTCAATTTTGCTGCTGAGGTGATTGCATCACTAGCGACTGAATCAGAAAGATTAATGTCAGTATTTGGTGATTCTTTCATCTTTGATTTTGTGATAAATTGATTGATTTTTCCAGTTATCAGTATTTGGCTGACCTATAAGAGAAAAAGTTCTACTGTTTTTATAAAATTGCATAATTGCAACGGCATAGCTCAACTAGAAAAGCGACGGGTTAGTTATCAAAAGGTTGTTAGCTCCCTGTTCGACGATAGAACTGGTCATGCATCACTTTGGTGTCCTTGGAGACGACACTTCAAGGAGGACAGCAGCCAGAATTCACGGGTGTGGGTTTTCTGAAATTTTAATTAGAAGCAAACAAGCCTTGAAATTAATTTTTATTTTAAACGTTTCCAACTAATTTAGTTCATCATCAGTATAAAGTGAACTTATTCAAATAAAATCTGTTTCTGAAATTAGTCAATAGTCCATACTAATCGATTAGATTTGCGCTACCTCTCTGCTTGACTTAATTGTTCTAGTAATATTTTACTTCAAAGTTCAAACACAACATCCTGCACCCCCAAAATTTTATTACTACGATTCTTTACAGAGATCACTGTCGTAGCCGTAGGCTATATTTCAAAACTTGGATATGTTTTGGTTCGAATTCATCAGTTCGCTGCTGAACAACTCAAGGCAATAATTAGTGATGCGTTGCAATAACACTAAATATAAAACTGAATCGGTAAGGTTTTGCTAAAATTAGTGCATACAACAATGTGTTGGAAGGGCAATGTCTCTAAAACACTTCAGTCAAGAAAAACGGGGGTACCGCAAAAACTGTATTATCAAATAGTATTGCACCTATTTTAGAAACCCCTTGATTTTATTTGGTGTCCTACTCCATTATTGCTGTTTTGCTAAACATTCTGTTCATAGTAGTGTCCATTCTGACGAAGACTTGCAATCAGAAACAAAAAACCGGAGCTTAGTAGAAACATATAAGAGCGTGATACATAATTATACGCCAAAAACAAAACAAAAAATTAAAAATGATTTTAAAACCACAAACATTTTGAAACATCGCGCAAAAAATTACCTGCAAAGCCATCAATGCAATGAGAAGACCTCCTAGCACCAACATATTGTTTCGAACCCAAATCGTAATGCTGGTCGAGCACGGTACCTGGGGAAAACAAAAATAAGAGCCTATCTAGAATAAAGCTGATCTGATAGCCAATGAAAAACTAGACACTTGCAGCCAACGGCGTAACCAGGATTTTGATTGGGGGGGGGCAAACCACAAATTACATGCTTTCTATGGGAAGAAATTTTGACGTCATCAGAAATTTTTGAAAGAGGAACTTTTGTGGGGCAAAGATGTCGTAGAATGGAAGATCAGAAGCCTAATTTGGCACTTAACCAAGTTTGACATTTAACGAGGATTTTGCTAAAGAGAATGGGCTAAACCAAAAGCTAAAAAGCAAAAATGTCTAAGGTGGGAGACGTGGTGAGTTAACTAACGTAACTCAAACGTCTCACAGACGGGGTTCTTGGGGCGTAGCACCCAGCCACCGGAAGCCATGAGGGTCTGGGGCGAAGATTTGATCACATTTGAATAAGATTACTTTATACCAAGAATGAACTAATTTAGTTCGAAACGTTTAAAATTTTTTGATAAAAAGTTATTTTAATGCCACTGGATCACATTTCGCACGTGTTCAGAGCCATTTGAAAGCACTAGATTTTTAACATTTGAAAGCCAATTAAAAAAGTTAAATTGTTCAATCCACATTTCACTTGCAATTGAAGTCCTAAACACGTTCAAAATCTTGCATTTTGGTGTTAAATTTTGCAAGTGATTTAGCTCAGGTAGGAGGAAGTAAGATGCATAGCCACCTGCAATATTTTAGCAGTGAATAAGAATCCACCCAAAGATTTTCCTTAAAAAATTTTTAATTTGTTATAAAAATAACTAGTTAACGACCAGGGGGCTAATCAATGAGCATTTTCCCCTCCTAATTTTTTTTTTCAAAAGTATTTTTTCGTGTAAAAAATGGCGAGGTGGAGGTGACATGTTATTGAAAAATGGTACTATAGATAGTAACGCCGACTAACGATGTATTTGTTACGCCTACCAATCTACTACAACCTGGGCCGGATTTATATTGCGTGGGGCCCCTGGCACTTGGGGAATTTCGCTACATTTTCCTCCCAAACGTAGGTGAAGACCAAAAAAAAGAGCACTAAGCCCCTCACATTGTGCTATATGGTAAATCCGCTCCTGGTTGTTACATTACGTTCATAAAAAGGTTAAATGAGAGCCTGATAGCAACGTTTAGAACAAAAACCCTTAATTTCATCCGGTTTATACATTTAAATTGGTTGGCAAAAATTGAATTGAGGAGGCCGAAGGCCCCTGAATGTCAATATTATTCTTAATTACTGTTGTAAGCTTGTATGTTGTACGTGAAAATGCTAAAAGAAACTGAAGAAACAATAGGTTTTAGTCACATGTTTATCATTGGTGGCATTTCAATTGGGGGGGGTTCTAGGCCCCCTTTGGTTACGTCTATGCTTGCAGCTCCTGATAGCCAATGAAGAAAAGATTGTCTTGTAACAAATATTTTGGTAAATTTACTGTTAATCTTCTCTTACTCTCTAACTGAAAGCATTCTTAAAATTTGTTTCTTTTGTTTTATTATAGTTTTGGTTTTGGTAGCTCTAAGGCTAGCAGCAAAGCTGACCTACACTCCAATGCAAGGAACTGCAGAATAAATAAACGAATAAAAATAAAAGAACGAAACGCGAATCGAAGATCGCCTGTTACTCGTCAAGCTCGCGCTTTTTTCTGTTACACCATCGAGACGACGGTAACGTTTTGTCAAAATAGTGCAAAAAGCTGAACCTGGTACACAGAACCTTTAAATTGGGCTGGAAATCTTAAAAGGTCGCTGCTTATATGGGGCCAGAAGATTTATTTACCCCAGACCCCTCAAACTCTCATTCGGCCAGACGTTTGGTGTCTGGGTGTTCTTCTTTTCTTTCAGAATAAAGTTTACTTAACTATTCATTTTGAATGCTTTTCAATTAAAATTCAAACTATAATATTTAAAATTTGGTTGAACGAAAAAAAATTTAGTCTAAGCAGGGGCACAATTAGGTAGGTCTTGAGCTCAGGGGGCTTCAGCTCCCCCATAGCCAACTTGCTTTGAGCATTTAACCCCAAAATCAGAGATGCTGTCCTGAACAAAGAGGTGGGTAGGTCCTAGGAGCTTTGTCGTAATAGGTGAAATCAAAACCAAAACTCCGGACAAAAATTTTTGAAAATAACAAAAATAATCTTGGTCACGGGCGGAAATTTTAGCAATTATATGCCAGAAACAGGTGAAGAACAGATATAAAAAAAGGTCTTCTCAAGAAATTGGTGCAACTTTCGGCCGTTTTTTGGTTAGAAGCCATCGCGAGTCTAAGACACATGACGGAAATCGCATGGTTTAGGAGCCGGCAGACCAAGTGAGCCTATACCCTCCCAAAATAACTAGTTAAGCCGAGCCCACAGTTTAAACTTATTTTGGACTTGAACTGTAAGTTAGAGGGGTGAATGGGCAGGGAAATATACCAGTAATTATTTCACATGACTTTAGATGGCTCTAAAGCGTACAAAATATGAATCAAACGGCATTAAAATGGCTATTTTTGCCGAGAAATTACAAAAATCGAAAAGCGGCTTCGCCCCCCCCATCGGCCTCAAGCGGATGCGAGCTCTACCCCCACCCCACGTCTGTGATACGCTTGAGTTCCACCAGTTTGCTTGGCGCGCCGCCTGAATGAGACATCTTTCGTGCAAACGTATTCATCCCTTAACGAAATCCTGGTTGCGCGCCTGGGTGTAAATGATGAATGTAGCTCACTTTCCAGATGTTTTCCGTTGTATTTGATACGGAGTCGTTAATGAAACAAGAAGGCGGGTATACTCCATTCCATTCCGTTGCATTTAAGTAACCGCAACAGCTAAACTAAAATAAATCCCCAAATCAAATTTTATTATAGTACTCGTTGTATTACGCTAAAGCGTGTAACGAGCTTGCTGGGGCCAATTTGTAGAATTGCGCTTGTGGCGTGCAGCATAGCTTTCTGCGTGTCACAACAGTGTCGAGGACGACAACAACGTTGCTGGCATGAAGCGGTTGAATGCAAAATTGAAAAAATCGAAAACACGCTGAGTTCATTCAAAATCGCGACTAGTTTTGCATCATTAAGGAGGATCGCTCTCGCTTGATGACAAAAAACAGTTTGAATTTGGGTTTTGTAATCATGGTTTTGGTTGTGTTTATATTATACTTTGCTCCCAAGTTGTTGTGCGAAAATTGTTTGCCACTTTTCCATATAATGCTATATTTGCATGATATCATAAAACCATGTGATTGAGTTTCTCAATGCCTAGATTATTAAAACTACTAAAGCATTTTAATTTCTATGCAATATTATAGGTTTTTAGATGAGCATCTAATTGCTTTTTAAGATTTTAAATCAAAGTATTCCTCCAAACACGATGTACTTATTGCAAAAAAATTGTGGAGATTATCCCATAAAATTAGCATTTAGCGCTCTCCTTTGACAGGAGAAGAAACATGCAACTGCAACAACAAAAGATTTTGAGTCTGGATTGAAATTTATAGGACTAAACTCATACGCAGTTTACCATAGTGTAGGCTGTACAATGATACATTACTCAATACTGACAGTGCTTTGAACCAATGATTTTATTTTGCTGCTGATTTTTCCAATCCAAACAACGTGGAAACTATCAACAACCACCCTTCCTCCAACCAGAAACGTGTAAATGACCGCTGATAGTTCGGACAGAACAAAAAGAATCATCAGAAGTAGATACTAAAATATACAGCAAAAACATATATCGCAGTTTTGCTTGTCCACCTTTTAAGCTCACTTCTTTTTTCCACTAACTGTTTACTGCGAAGTGATACCAAACAAAGTGTCAAATTATGAAAGAACAATGCCATTTAAAAATTTTATATACGTTACAGCAATATTCTTTTGGTGACGTTTAAGACCGTGTAAAATGTGCGTAAACTCGTGGGCGTACGAGCGTATTCTTAGTCTATTTAAACCAACTGGCAGCTTGTACGCTAGTAAGGCAATACATCGGGCGTACCAACGTTCTGTCCAAAATAAACTAAAAATACTCTCGTACGCTCACGATTAAAGTGCTCATTGTAGACCAGAACTAGGTATTTCATTGGCACGGTTTGGTCGATCGGCCCTTTTTGTATGGCATTATTCCGTTATGCAGAAAGCAGCCACTGCAACCAAAAACCAGGCTTGGATAGTGGACAAGTAAAAACGTTATTAGATGCAAAGATAAAACGTAGAAAAAATATCGAAAGCACTACCAATAATTTAATTTCGATTTAAAATATATTGGTTTTACTCGACAAAATCACGTTCTATCATCACATAAATTTGACGTATAGCTCATACACTCTTAACTAAACATATATTCCTTCTGTAAACTAGAATTTAGCCCAGAATCCAGTAATGCTTATTTTTTCAGCATCAAAAGTTTCATTGTATTTCGATTTAACTTAATTTCGTTTTAAAAATCAAAATTTAAAAGATCAATCCAATGAAAATTAAAATAATGTTTTTCTTACCATTATGAGAAGTAGTTTCTTTCGATAAAACACAGCTACTAATCCTAAAAGTCCTAAAAAGTAATATTTAGTAAAGTTTGTGACATACCGTTTTCTAATCATAAAGACAAGCTAAGAGGTGTATTGTTTTGAGCACGAGAGCCTAGCAAAAGAGAGTGATTTTACGGAAATGAATAAAACAACCTATATCCACATTGTTTGCAATCGTATCTTAAAAAACAAAAGTAATGAAAAAAAACAAACTTTGATAACATACACGACTGCGCGTGGTTATACGCGCAAATTGTGCAATATGCATTGTTAACTGACATTGTTATTTGTTAGGTCATAAAATCATTAATATTTATAATTGAGCAACAAACATCTATCTAAACAAGAAAACATCCTTTAAAGGCCCAGTCTAGAAGTCTATACCATAAAAGAGTGAGCGTTCGAACGTATCCTTAATTCAAATTTTAACATAAATTCATCCCTCCCGGAGTGCTGACTTATAGACGTCAGAGGTGGCAACGGATCCGTATCGGACAATATCGGACCCGGATCTTACTGTTATTTCTCTGATCCAGTTTCATTAGAAGATGTGGATCTGGATCTGATTTTGCTGATTACTGTACTTTCAAACTCATTGTTGATAGTAGTTGCATACTGGCGGATCCGGATTGGATCTGGATCTCAAAATTTAAAAGATTTAGGTTCCGGATCGGATCTGCATCTCTTCTTGTTGGATACGGATCGGTTACGGATCGTTTAATATATGGATTTGGTCACTTCTGACTGACGTGCAAACTGCAGTTGGTTAAAACGAACAAACAATGGGCTCAAACAAACGATAGGCTTGGACGCTCACGATTTTACGCTCAACGTAGACAGGGTCATTTTTTACCAAAGTGTACTCATATTGTAAACAATCTACCGCTTTTTTGAAATCGAAGTGTTAAAAGAAAGGGTACAGCACTTCGAAAACATGTGTCCGGTCCCATTGCAGTCTTTCCTTGCAGCGAAATACAGAAAAATCCTAAAGCAGCAGCAGGCAGTAGGCCGATATTTGAATTCATTTTATAACCTGCAGACGTATTTATTTTGTTTGTTGTTTGTTTGTTTTTAATTTTTTTTGTACGCATAAAATAAACAAATAATGTCTAATGCAAGCAGGCCCTGCGCAAGAGTAGCGTGAATAGGGGGGGGGGAGGGGGGCAGAAAATATTTGGGGGGCACAGATAAATTTTTCCTTCAAACTCGGGAATGAAGACCAAAAAAGAAAAAGTCCTCATTAATGAAGACCAAAAAAGAAAAAGGGCGCGGCGGAATTGGTGCGGATCTCGCTTCTTGCCCACACACTCAGAGGCGAAGACCAAAAAAAAGGTCTTAGCGCGAAATCTTAGGCTTAGTCTTGGCGTTCAATCGGGTTTTTCGTCCTAAAACGAAACTTTACTGACGCTTTGGGGGACAAGCAGTATTTTGGGAGGGCGCAGGCCTCGAAATGCACTCCAGTGGCACCGGGCCCGAATGCAAGTAAAATACCGACCTGTCGCCAGCAAAGCTGCCGCTAACGAAGTGCAGAAATACAACAATATGTGGTCATGTTCTCCATCGACGAAGGCTTCATGGACTAGTGGAATGGTTCTTATCCAGATAATAAATCCAATCAGGAGTAGACCTCCCATCTGAAACGCAGTAACATAAGACGTTGAATATTCCACCGAAAATTTTTAATTTAAAAAGAATAGAACGAAACTGATAAATATTCATCCACGCTTTTTTCAATCGCTTTTTCAAGGATCAAGATTAAAGCTTGAAGTAGTTTTTGGGTTATGGTTAGATTTCGGGTTAGTTTTAGAATAAGGATTTGAGTTTGAGTTAGATTTAAGTCAGAGAAATTTCCGTAGAAATAAAGTCTTCCTAAATAAAACTAGTGAATCTTGGGCCTGTCAATTGGACTCCGTGTTGCCAACGGTTTTCCACCGCTGCAACATTTCTTCGAAAGGAGCTGTGTCGCCCGAGCGCAGTGACGCGAGATGTGCCCTGCCCACTCGTTACACGCTTCGACGTATTACAGCGAGTATAATGAAAGATTCGATTTGATTTGAATACAAAAACGTATGAAATCACGTAAAATTCCTTAAAACAGCAAACAATACAATAAAAATAACCATTAATCAGGAAATTGCAGTATATGCTTGCTTTATTGCTAGGTAAAGATTTGACTCTCAAATAATGATGATATAATTTAAATACAAACTGGCTATAGTTACGCGATATACAGCATTGTCACGAGATCGACAACAAAGAGAATAAACTAATGAAGAGCGAGTACTCAAAAGCTCTTTGTTTTTTTGCCTTATTTTATTTTTCGATCAAAGTACAATGTGTTATCGCCGTTCACTCCAATGTTAACAACTTTATCTACTGTACTAACAGTACTTAGTACTTACCCCAAATAATAAATTAATTAAGAAAAAAATATAGCGTAGTATATTTTCCATTAGCATGCAATCAGATGTTCATTTCTAAACACAATAAAATTCACCTAAGCTACATCCATTATTATCTCAGAATTCAATAACTTTATTTGACATGGTTCTTGATTCTTATCTCTTACAATTATTTTTGAATTCTTTTGCAATAAATGTTTAAGACTTAGCTTGATTTAATTTGGGGCTAATTTTCATTAGTCTGGCATGCACTAGCTTGCTGTTTTTTCAGTTTTGACTTCAACAATCATAATTACTTTCCCCTTTTTGGTGCTGCTGTATTGTAATGCTACAGTTTTTCTTAACACGATATCCACGTAAAAGAGCTTTTATTTTTTTGAGTTTTGTTAGTATAAACTGGCGTTTTTGTAAACCTGAATATTGGGCGCAATTCTAAATTCTAATAGTAGTAATGTACACTCTATTGTCCATTTCTAGTCAGCGACAACAGCAAATAATAACACAGAACAGGAATTCAGTCATAATGATAGCTTTATTTGCTGCGGCTATTAATTGTTGAGCGTTTTGTCTGTTTAGAATTCGATTTTCAAAAATATATAATTTTAGTCTTATTAGGAAAATTAAACCTTTTATTAGCAGTTGAATCAACATATTTTTCGTTTAGTTTAATCGTTTCATCTTAATTTGCCTTTTACCAAAAATAAGTGGGTTCTTCCTTTTAACAAAAAACATAGTGTTGTAATAAAATAGATTTGCAGCTTTCATTAACCCAAGATTTTGACAATGATGCCACTTCAAATTTTCATCATAGTATTATTTCGATCTTTTAGATAATTTTTTAATTAGTTATGCAGCTATTAAACTAACAAAACTATTTCATCACGCAAATTATCAAATTCGTAAGGAACATTAGAACATCAGTGTGTATAAGCAGGCGCGGAATCAGGATTTTGCTGTTGGAGAGCTTGAACCCAAAAGGTAAATTTTTTTGCTTGAAAAATCCCTCAGTTGGTCAGTGTGATAAGCAAACTGGTGAAACTGACGCGTATTACATACGGGTTCCAGCCGACGAAGGCCATTGGGTCTGGAGGCAAAGAAGTGCCTTTGCCAGAGCAAACGAAGTAAGGGGCACTAACCGAAAATGAGGGGGCACTAAAATAGATTGAACTTTTGAACATTAAAACTGAACTTGTATGGCTGCAAATTATGGGCAGTTTTAAAAATTCTCTATTCATGTCTTCAAAAGAGACATATAATACCGACAGCGTTTCTTATCTCATTCATACATTCTTTATCCTTGACCACCACAATAATAGCGAATGGATACTGACATAATAATAACTCGGAGAGTCAGGAAAAGGAAGTAATATCTTTTTGTTTCGGCCCATAATCGCTTGAAAAATCTATCTAAAGTAGTGACTGCGACCAATGACATAAAACTAGATGATCCAAAATTCCGCGAATGCGCTCATTTTATTCTCTGCTTGGTCAAGCTTCACTGCAGGCCCCACTCTTCTGGTTTTCTCTGATACTGGCCATTGGAGTGCGTGTTGACATAGATCGGCTTAAGCGCTAATTTTGTGCTTGCAAGGTTATGAATAGCGTTTGAAGTAAACTAGTCTGTATTTATGTTCATGTCATTTGAGTAAAAGCGATATGTTAAAGGTTGTTGGTGATTTTATATCTCAGGGTAGCCTATTCAGATCAGGGATGTTACCCAGCTTACCTGTACCAAGTTCAGAAGTCCTAGATTTTATGGACTTCTGTTGGTTGGTAGGTATTGACAGCAGAGGTGGAGTCGAGGACACAAGGCTCGAGGCCAAGACCAAGGCCAAGGACACAAAAAAATTCGAGGCCAAGGCCAAGGACAGCCTTTCCGAGGACAGACACTCTCGAGGCCAAGGACAGAAATGCTCGAGGCCAAGGCCAAGGACCAAGGACACAAGCGCAAGTGCTCTCCAAAAAAAAAAAAAAAAGGTCTTCCAAAAAATTTTTCAAGCGCTCCACAAAATTTTAACAATTCAAAAAATAGTGCTGTCCTCGAGCCGAGGACAGGCCAATTTTCGAGGACTTAAGGCCTCGAGGCCAAGGCCAAAGACTTGACCTTCGAGGCCAAGGACTTCAAAATCTGTCCTCGAGGACGTCCTCGAGGCCAAGAACGTCCTCGAGGACTCCACCTCTGATTGACAGTTGTGGTCTACGACTCTATTGATATTGTTTGTGAAACGCAAGCATAGTGCAGTGCTAACGCAGCCTAAAAGTCGGCCATATTCATACTCCAGACTCAGTGCCCTGGCTGCTTTCTGGCCAGGGTGTCGAACCGAACCTGAACCCGAACCGTAAACCCGAATGAACCGTTTCATTTTGGTGAACCCGAACCGAACCTGAACCAGCAAAATTTTACTTCAGTGAACCTGAACCAAACCTGAACCCTCAAAATTGTGCTCAAGTGAACCCAAACCGAACCTGAACCCCTAACAAAAGTAAGAATATATTTTCCATATCCGAATGCCGCTGGCGCTGGTACACGCACAATAAGAGCAGAGGTGAACTACAACAGGATCAGCAATTTCTCCTTTTTTTTTTCTGGACGAAATGAGTAACGACAGTTTAATTTCAAGTCAATGAACCCGAACCGAACCTGAACCAGTAATATTTTACTTGAGTGAACCTGAACCAAACCTGAACCTCGAAAATGGTGCTCAAGTGAACCCGAACCAAACCTGAACCGCTAAAATATTTTCAGAAGGAGCTAAACCTGAACCCGAACCGTTATTTGAAACGGTTCGACACCCTGTTTCTGGCCAATTACTCTACTGTTTAGTGTACACCGGTAGCTGAGTGATAGAACTACAGTAGTAGTTTGCAGCGTAGGCAGTAGGCACAGTAGTTAGGCTTTGATATGATACAAAGTTGCCAGGTTGGTGGCAGTAGTGGTCTATGAATGAATGAAGGAACAATTACGGTATCACATTTTGAACCAAAGGTTTAACAAATAGGGTAAAACAGCTTAGTTTTTTGTTGTTAAGCTGACTGGTAGTGGTAGTGATGTTCAATGACATCTCTGTTTGCAGCTTAGGACCTTACGCAGCCTAATGGTATTTGAAAAGGACTAAAATTTGTTGCATTCAGTGTTGTAACGATTCTAGTAATTTTGAATTAAAAGATCACTTATTTTCTGTTCCTAACATGAATTTTTATGCAACAAAAAAAAAAAAAATGGGCTGAAGATTTGGAAAGAATTATTTAATGCTTGAAAAGAGATCATGCCCATGTCAAATTACTGTATACTACTACACAAAAATCGAGCTTCCATATTTGATATGTCACATGTGAGAAACATTTTGAAGAAAAATGTATAATAGCAAGTAAGTCAATACGTTGAGCAGTAAAGTGCTGGTGAGTAGTTACTGGTAGGCGACTACTTTTTTAGTGTTCTTGTGTTACTTGTAAACTAAGCTAAATATTTTATTTACGTAATTAGAGATTACGATAAGGTCTTACCTCATCTCAAGAGGAATTCTGGTATCTAGTTTAGTAAGTAGGAACTGTTAACAGACGTAAGTCATGATTATTAACATAACAGTATCAAGCTCATTTAAGTTAGGTTTTTTTTTCAATTTAAATTTAGTTCTTCACTTAAAAAGTTGTCTCGTCCAGAGACAGTAAAGTGGCCTTTCAGTCTTTTCAGTCAATCTGGCATCTTCGATCTTTACCATGTTTGGGTGTTTCTGCATGGTCTATTTTTTTACGGCTGAATGACAAGCTTTAAGCAGTAAAGTTCGCATTTGAGTAGTTCAATGAACTATTGTACAGTATATCACAAAATTAAAATAGAACTTGCAACAATAAATCATTGTGTTTGCAGGTTAAATTAAAATAGGAAGTGCTGGCTAGTGTTACGTTACGTCACGTCCATAACAGATAAAGAGAATAAGAGAGCAAAAAGTGAGCGCTCATTTGCTGTTTTTCTCTTTTTTAATTTTTAAATTATCATTAGGGTTTGGGGTAGATTTTGAGTATGGACTAGGTTTAGGGTTGGGGTTAGTGATGTAATCAAGACCCTGATGGTCGAGACCGAGACCAAGACCGAGACTTGGAAAAAATTTGAGTCCAAGACCCGAGACCAAGACTTGAAAAAATTTTCGAGATCGAGACTCGACTCAGTGGGTTTCTTCGAGATCGAGACGAGACTTCGAGACCCGAAATTTTAAAAGCAAAACTTATTCGTATTGACTATTGACAACCCTTTTCATGGTTTTTCCTTAAACAAACGGCCAATCGCAATACAGTAGAACGACCATAAACCAAAAAACGAACTTGGGCCACGTGCTACTCACAAGCACATGAAGAGGTGACGGCGTAGCGATTTCGAAGCGAGTTGCTAAATCAAATTAAAATAAAAGCTTTCATAAACTCGCGGCTTAGTGCATGGACATTGAGCAACACTGAACCAAAGAAACATCGCAGCGGGGCGAGACGTTAGTGACACTGCTTCCGATTTTGACCGGACCAAGAATCGAAACGCTGACCTCACGCTCCAATGGCGGTGTTTTTATCTACTAACGCTGACCGGTCGTTTAAATCCAAGATAAAGCGGGCTTGCTAAAGCAGTTGCATTCAGATAGTTATTTTAATGACAAGAAGGCTGTTGTGGAATGTGTGATTGTGTTTTCATAAACAAGACATCAAGATGAATGATTCAGCAACCTAGTGATCCTAGTACACGGCCAACATCGTAAGTATAACAAATACCTGAGTTACGGTATTATTTTTTATCAAGACTGTATTTCTCCTATACAGCCCTGAAAATCTTTTGGGATCACTCATCTTCCCCATTCTGTGGCCCATGTTTATACCTTAGGTTTATACCTCAAGCTATTTTTGTCTTCACTGGACCTAATTGTTACTCCTAATGTTTAATATTTTCAAGAAAGCAGTGACAAAGTAGACTAAAGTTCATCATTCTGAGTCTGCAATCTTAACTGTATCATACTACGAAAGATCTGTTCAACAGAATGAGACTGAAAACAAACACTTTGAGGTCTGAGCTGCCCTGATTAACCTTCCTTGACCAAATCTCATCGTACTGCCATGCTACCACCTCAAACTCGGTCCACGTGCAAGGAACCTGAACGAGAAAGAGGTGTAGAGCATTTACTACCAGAAAGCAAAAATGTGAACAGCGGCAATTAGCACCTTCAACAAAGATCAACATCAAATAATACCGCTTCAGCGGCTTCTTCCCCTCCAGACTGTTTTACATCACACCTTTCATAAGTAAATAACAAAGATAATAATGAAAACAGGTCGAGCAGTTTTCTCCCACGGCTTTACCTGAGTTTTTTCGAATCTCAAGTATCTCCCACTGAGTAGCCAACTATCAAAAGTTGAGGTTTTATTGCAAAACTTTGTTTCTCACGATCTCAGTTAAAAAACATTGACGGAAATAAATGAATATTGACCAAAATGAATAAATAAAAGAGATTGTTGGAAAGCAATTAAAAAGGTGTTAGAACCTAGAAAGTCAATCAAATCTTTGTTTGCGTTGCTTGCATTAAATAATTATATTCAAAATTTTACTCCTACGCCTAACCAAGATTTTGAGTCTCGAGACTTCTCATATTTCGAGACCAGAGGTGGTCAGTAACGAAGTAGTTCTACTTAAGTAGACTACTTAAGTAGTATTTTCGGTAACGAGCGACTTACTTAAGTATTTTTCATTTCTGATACTTCTACTTTTACTTCAAGTAAAATCCTCTCGAAGTAACGCTACTTGAGTAGTAATGATTTTTATGTAAAGTAGAAGTAAACACCTAGCCATTATTCCACCTCACAACGTGTACAATAACGAAGTAAACATTATTCCACCTCACAACGTGTACAATAAGTACGTATTGAGTTTGTTTTACTGTACAGTACTACGAAACTTATTGAATAGTTACGCCGATTCATTTACAGGTCATCTAGGGTAGTGTGTTTTTGCGTTGCATCAAATACCAGGTGTTGACTCAGTCTCACTAAAAAAAACAACATACCGAACCCTGATTAGCATGATACAGTAGACAAACTAGACATGCGCATTACTCCTGGTTCATACGAAAAAGATTAGCGGTTAACGGCGTTGCGTTTGCTGCGGCCCGTCTGGGGTTCAATTCCCTAGCCGGTTAACGAACAGTGTTGCTAACGACTCGCCATCGCTGCGACATTTCTTCTCAAGCTGTGTTGTCCAGGCGCGGAGATGAGCCCAGAGTCCCAACTAAATCGTATTCGTAACACGCTTCGGTGTAATTTCAAGAGAATTTAATAAAACTTTGATTTTTTGATGTGCTACCGTAAGTATGGCTTTGCTTGAACACTGATCGTAAGCGTCACAACAGCAAACCTTCGAAGAATAAACAAACACGTGAAATTCGAAATTACTTTCTACTTTTATTACTGAAGTAGAATTAATTTTGACTACTTTCCTACTTTTACTTAAGTGGAAATGCTTCGCCATACTTCTACTTTTACTTGAAAGGCATTTTTGAGTAAGTAACAATACTTCTACTTAAGTAGATTTTTCGACTACTTTGTCCACCTCTGTTCGAGACCATGACTTTTCGAGACCAAGACTCGAGATCGAGACTTGAAGTTCAAGTTCGAGGCGAGACCGAGACGAGATTTTCAAAAATGTGTCTTGAGACAGTCTCGAGACCCGAAACCGGTCTCGAGAACTTCATCACTAGTTGGGGTTAGGGCAAGGACAGCGATTTCTTAATCTTTCACAGCGTAACAGCAGCCTCTGCCATTAAAATAATTCTTTGACACATTATATATAAACAGTAAAGAAATGAAACATTACTGATGCCATTTCTAATAAATCAAGATTCATTAAGATTTTTAGCAGGTTGAAATGGGTGTGAGATCCAATCCAATTAATATTCAAAAATTTTCATAAATTCAAAAGTTAAAATTTGTTTTTGTTGTAGTTGACCTAAGCATACTCTGCTGCTGGTCTATTGCATACATGCTTCTTGATATACTGTTATTGCTCAGATCGCATTGATGTTGGCTGTACAATAAAGCCTATACATGGTGTTTTGTGTTTTTTTTTGAAAAAGGCTTGGCGCACGTTGCGTGCGCGCAGACATTTCGTAATTAAGCCTAAAAAACCTATCCCAAAACACTAGCCTTAGCCCTAACCCTAATTCTAGCCCTAACCCAAACCCTAACCTAAACCCTGACCCAAACCTATAACTATAATAATCAAAATAAAAATTTCCGAAAACAAGTGACGTCATCGGAATCTTTGTTTATTTAATCGCGCACGTTCCGTGCGCCAAGACACTTCGTTTTTTTTTTTTATCTGCAGTTTGCTGAAAGTTTAGATATTTCTGCAAAAAGCTGTACAACGAATTTGTCTTACATCTGAAAAGTTCAAATGATCAGTTTCAGTATCAAGAGTGCATTTTTTCTTTTATAATTGGCCTTGTTTACTATGGATGGGCTGTTGTTAATGCTCATAGTGCTAAGTTGGATCCATGTCCTGGTTTTATGTCATTGCTGCGACCAGTGGCGGATTTAGGGGGGAATGCATTCCCCCCCACCAGCCTAAACATAACGTGCATACTGCTTATGTATAATATTAAGCTTAAATATTTAAAAAAAGCAGTCAGTGAATATTCGATAGGCCGTGCGACTGTGACTTGATTTCTAAAGCCAATTGGGTAGGGGCGTCGGGGGAGGGGGGCATAAAAATGTTATTTAAAAATGCTTATTGAAAAAAAATGTTTATTGAAAAAAGATCGTTCATTGAAAAATGCTTAATACAGGTATCATCAAAAATTTATAAGCTCAGGAATATGGGAGGGGGCTATTCAGTATTACAGTACTGTAGTTAATTACCAATCCTTTCTCTCAAACTTCCTTCTATTAGCCCCCCTTTCCTATTTATATCTTTCTCTATAAAATATAGACGAAATAGATCACTCCTTGAGAGTTTTATTGAACTACGGGGATAGAATTTTATAATTTACAAGCTTGTAAATAAGAGAACTGAAATTCTAGCAATAGCTACCTCCAACAAAGCCAATATAATTATGCAACTAGTATAAATATGTTTTTGCATATGGTAATTTTTATGCCACGCTTTAAGAGCATAATTTTTATTAAAATAGCCCTAAAAGTAAGTTATTTTTGCCACAAAAAAACAATATTTTCTAGCGCCGGCGGCTCTGCCCCCAGGCCCCCGTGCCTCCGGCGGTTGGGGGCTTTGCCCCCAGACCCATAGTCCCCGGTGGTTAAGGGCTACGCTCCCACACCACAAAATGCCTCCTCCCTCTGGAGGCCCGTACATAGCCACCCCATTAGAGATTTTTTGCCACGCGCCTGATCAAAAATATGCCAAGTAAATTTGCGCGACGTCAAGAAGATTAATCATAAACATTCTAAATTTTGAGATTAGGCCTATAGAAAATCTGTGCTTATAAATTTTGTCATCCCCCCACCAAAATTTTCTGGATCCCCCACTGGCTGCGACCTAAGCAATCTTGATCGCGTTCTAAAAAAGCAAAAACTGTTGGTCCTGTTAAAAAAATCTTTTCACGTATTGCTTCAGGTCATAAACATTGTTCAGGTCATAATCATAAACGAAGTAGTAATTCTGTGGCCCTCCAACTCTACTCCGCGCACATGCGTAAAGGCTAAACGATCAAGATGTGCATTGCGAAACATGGTTTGAGAAACACTGACTTAGGGCTTTGAAAGTTTTGAATTGCTCAGGCGCGCAACCAGGATTTTGTTGAGGGGGGCTTGAACCAAAAGTTTAAAAACTTTTTCCTCTGAAAAATGTGTCACGTCGGCGGCTTGTGGAGCAAACTGTTGCACCTCAAGCGGATAACAGACGGACTCTGGGAATCTGAAGCAACCAGCCGCTAGGCGATTTTTTTAAATATTTTTATTTTAGGGTAATTTGGATCACATTTAGCTCGTTTTTGAAGTCAATCAAAAGAACAAAATTACTAAAATTCAAAAGTCATCAAAAAGAATTGAATTGATCAGCCCTTTCAGCCCTTTTGTTTCTGAAGTTACAGGTTTAAACGCTTGTATTCAAGCGTTAAATATTCTGAGTGACTTGGCTTAGGGGTGTTGAAGCTCCCTTAGCCCCTCCGCCCCGGGTTGTGCCACTGATTTGCGTACGATTCTAACGATCTTGGTTTTAAAACTGGTATAACCAGCCTAATTACTTGATGAGGTAAGTAATGTTAATCAATTAGGAGGCGTCTCCAACCAATTTCTTAAACTCAACGAATATTGAATAAGCAAAAACGAAAACATAAACAATGTTTTAATAAGGTGGATTGATGAGTCACAATTATGTTACAGCATCTGCAATTGCGCAAAGAATCGAGAAAACGTCAAACGAGAAGTATATATTTGAACATGGGGATTGAGCGTTATTATTCCGTTTTGCATCATTTCTGTTTTTTCGTCGTTACGTGATGTTCCAAAAAATTATTTGGAGTAAAACAAAATAGGGGGCACAAGCAGTCGTTTGGGAGAGCTAGGGCGACAATTGTGAAAAAATGGCCATTTAAGCACCATTCGAACCAAATTTTGTACCTTTTTAAAGCCATTTGAAAGAACTAAATAGCTAAAATTAGATAGCCACTTGAAAAATTAAATTGACCGGCCCCTTTAAGCCCTTTTTCCTTTTACTCACAGTTCAAGTCCAAAACATGTTTAAATGCTTTCATTTTGGGTTTAACTTTCTAATTGACTGTGGCAAAGTAGGAGGGGCTGAAGCCCCCTTAGCCTTCCCCCTGGTTGTGCCACTCTGTATAGATACATTAACCATAGTCCCTGTAATGGTATAACGACCAAAATAATCAAAGCCGGGGTACTGTTCCTTTATCTCTTATAGGACCAAACCTGTCCTTTTGACTGTTTTTTTATCTGTCGCAAAAGGTTCACATCTTTCCTCATATCTAACATTTTGATCTTTCAATACATTTTTATTATTTATAACCTAACCATTCAAAAGTAATTACTTTGCATTATTTGCTGCGTCGAATACCGTAATTGTTTTAAATATAATCAATTGCACTGGTAATTGTTAGGAATAAAGCTACGGCAACCAAACGACAAATGCAGTCAGTGATGACGAAACAGCATCATAGCACTGTCATATACGTGACCATTGACCGTGTACTTTGCTAATACAGTTCTCTGTTTTGTGACGTCTATTGTACATAACCATTGCGCAACCAGCGATTGTGTTATGGTAAGCGTAAAGTCTTGTGATAACGTCATAATAATAATCATAAGTGTTGTTTAAACCGTTAAGTGCTTGTTAACGCGGTTAACAATAAGGCCATATATCTAAAGATCAGAACTGTTTCTATCTCCTCCAAATAATATTCCAAGGTAAACTATTAAAAAATTCGAACAACTCGCACGGAGTTTAATGCAAGGAAAGGAAATTTATTCACAAATTCATTGCAATGCGCAATTAAAGATTAAATTAAAAGATACCACAAACAAGCGCAAACACAAACATTTGAATACATAAAAAGTCACATTCAAGCAACAAAGCCATGAAATCAATGCACTTACCCTGATAACAAAAACAAATTTTTAAAGATTATGAAGATACTGTATTGCACTCATGAATCATTGACGCACAAGGTTTAAAAACATTTTTTTCTGTCAAAATTTGGATTTTTGTTGGTTGCTGCATTATCTTTTCTGCTTATGCTCCTCCAAATTAGTCATAACTTGACGATATGGTCCTAAAAAGATTCAGTATATATTTCTTTGTCACATCTGAGTACAACATTTTCTAATATTTGTTTGCTTTAACGATAAAATACCGTTTATAATATTCAAATGATTTTGCGCACCCGCGCAGATTTTAAGGCTTTTGCCAACGTTTCGCCTGTCGATATAACTGACTTTGTTAGGCATTGCACTAAACTACAAAACAAATACATAAATGTAGTAAAGAAGACAGCTAGTATGAGCTGGCGAAATGTTAGCAATAGCCTACATGCAGGGGCACCGAGAGCCGAACGCGGGCCCGGGGCTAGCTCAAGTATGACGGATTTCCGGTTTTGTGAACTCCAAAACAGAAGGAGAAAATCCCGCAGTTTTGTCCGAAATATGATGTGATCTCCAAAAAAAAAGAAAAAGGTCTTCACCAAAATTCTAGCAGTTTTTCCGGTCGAAATTAGGTGATCTACAAAAAAAAAGGTCTCCGGTCTTTACATCTGATTTCTCAGTGTGATTTTGATGACCCCCTTCTGAAGTCCATAAGCCCTCTGCTGGGCCCTTTGAAGCCAACGGCCTCATCATGGGCCCCCTGAAGCCCATGGGCCTCTAAAGTCCATGGGTCCCGGGGTCATTGTCTCCCCTGCCCTCCCTCCCTCTCGGAGGCCCTGCTTTCATATGGATCAATTGTGCAAAAATAATTATTGAAAAACTGCTGGTTTTCTCAATTACGGTTTAAAATGATTACTGTTTAGCTACCACTTTATTTGGTAAAGTAATTAATTTACTGATTCTCAAATCAATTAGAAGACTGCGCCAATTTGTCTTCTGACAAGATTGTACAATAAACTTTCACTCACCTTTTAAATTGCGCAGCATACGTGGCGCTATGTCCAGCTGTCGCACCCGTTCCAAGGTTCTCCTTGGAGCAAACCTTTCGTCATGTAAACCACTACCGCGAGATTTTGTTAAATCTTGAAATGGGAAAACGTACCCCAAAACTTTTGACGATAATCGGCTTCGTTGCTCTCTTGATAGAGGCTCTTTTTGGCTAGCTCTAAATGATGCCGGCGTAGTTGGAGGCGGCCCTTTGTAATTTCCTCTGAAAGAAGCCGGGGTTGTTCGCGGGGGTCCTTTGTAGCCCCTTCTGTGATTCCCTTTAAATGACGCAGGTGTGCCTGGTGGAGGGCCTTTGTAAACTCTTCTTTCATTCACTCTAAAATATGCGGGCGTAGTTGGCAGTGGCCCTTTGTAATTTCCAATAAATGATGCTGGAGTTGTTTGTGGAGGACGTTTGTAACTCCTTCTGTAATCCCCTCTAAATGACGCAAGGGTGGTTGGTGGAAAGTCTTTGTAATTTCTTCTTTCATACACGCTAAAAGATGCGCGTGTAGTTGGCTGTGGCCCTTTGTTATTTCCTCTGAATGACGCCAGGCTTGTTCGTGAGGGAACTCTGTAACCCCTTCCGTAATCTCTTCTTAATGATTCTGAAGTTGTTGTTGGGGGTCCTTTATATCCAACATTCATTGGCCCAGAGGATGTCAACGAAGGTCTTCCGTAATCTTGTATGATTGACCCAGCGACAGGCGACGGCGGACCTTTTACACCAGCGTTTATTGAATTAATTTCTCTGATTTGCTGCCGAAAAACAAAAACTTAAAAGTCAGTGTTGCCATAAAAATATTCAACCGCTGATTTAGCATTCTCTTCGAGTCACACTTGAAGTGGATTTGCAGTGAAATGCTATATAGCTATAAAATACTTATATCTGTTACCACACTGCGTAATAATGGTAGTGTGACGAATAATAATTTTGTATGCCTGAGATATGATTATTTGCTGTATTTTAACGTGCACGTGAGTAATTTACTATTTTTGTCGTTTTTTTGATTTAGAATATTCGATAGAGGTGGAGTCCTCGAGGACGTCCTTGGCCTCGAGGACACATTTTGAAGTCCTTGGCCTCAAAGACTCAAGTCCTTGGCCTTGGCCTCGAAGCCTCAAGTCCTCGAAAATTGGCCTGTCTTCGGCTCGAGGACAGCACTATTTTTTGAACAGTTGAAATTTCGTTGGAAAACGCCAGAAACCTCGCGGAAAATTTGCGAACACCTTTTTTGTTTTCCTCACTTGGAGCATAGGCATAGGCAAGGGGATGGGGACAGGCCCCCTCCCCCGCAATTGAAATTTCACCAATGACAAAAATGTGACAAAAAAGCCTATTGTTTCTTCAGTTTCAGTTTCTTTTTAGCATTTTTCGCTGACAACAGTATAACTAATTAACAATATTGAAGACCAAGGGCGCCGGGTCCCCCTCAATTCAATTTTTGCCAGCCAATTTAAACGTATAACCCGAAGAAAATGGAGAGTTTTTGTCCTAAAAGTAGCTATCTCAGGCCCACATCTAGCCTTTTTGTGAACGTAATGCATCAATCAGGGCCGATTTACCATAATATGACGCAATACCAGCTCGGAACCCCGAGCTGAAATTGTATGAGTTTTTTTGGTCTTCACATATATTTGGCAGAAAGATGTTGCGAAAATCTCCAAAGTGCCAGGGGCCTGGCGCGATGTAAATCCAGCCCGGCAATAACATGGTTAGTAGACGTAACCATCTATTGTACCATTTTTCAATAACAATTCATTATTTCACCTCCAACCTCGCCGGTTTTTACACACAAAATTATTTAAAAAAAATTAGCCATGGAAAATGATGATTGAACGAATCATTGAACTTCAATTGAGGGGGCCTGGGCCCCTTGGCAAACGTGTTCTCCTACAACTGGTTATTTTCATGACAAAAAAAAATTTTAAGGAAAATCTTCGGGTGGATTATTATTTACTGCTAAAATGTAGCCAGAGACAAAGTGGACCTACCTGGACCAAATCACTTACAATTAAAATTTAACTCAAAAATGCAAAATGTTAAACGTGTTTTGGACTTAAATTGCAAGTAAAAGAAGGATTAAACAATTTGATTTTTTCAACTGGCTTTCAAATGTCAAAACTCTAGTGCTTTCAAATGGCTCTGAATGCTTGCGAAATGTGATCCAATGGCATTAAAATAGCTTTTTTTTCCAAAAAATTACAAAAAATCGCCCAACGGTTGGGGGCTTCGCCCCCCCAAACCCCCGTCTGTGATACATTTGAGTTACGCAAGCTTTCTCAACACGTTCCCAAAGTTAGATATTTGCATTTTTCAACTATTAGTTTAAGCCCTCTTCCTTTGCAAAATCCTGGTTATGTGCAAACAGGCAACAACGATTTCAGATCTTCCATCCTACGATATCTTTGTCCCACAAAAACTTCTTCTTTGGAAAAATTTTTATGACGTCATTTCATGTGATTTGTGGTTGAGGCCTCCCCCAATCAAAAATTCTGGGTAAACCAATGAATTGGATAAACCAAGATTGCCCGAAAAAAATTTTTGAAGACCCTTTTTTTTTCCGAGAACACTTGCGCCTGTGTCCTTGGCCTTGGCTTCGAGCATTCCTGTCCTTGGTCTCGAGAGGTTCTGTCCTTGGAAAGGCTGTTCTTGGCCTCAGATTTTTTTGTGTCCTTGGCCTCAAGCCTTGTGTCCTCAACTCCACCTCTGATATTCGAGATATTCGGGATAATTCTTTTTTTGTACATTCTACTATTTTCTGCAGTTATCAATGTTTGGGTTGTTTACGACTTTTAATTGCTATATTTAGACTTGAAGTTGTGACGTCATAATTAGGTCGCAATCCCTTATCGTAAGCTCCTGTATTTTTTCTATTGTGACGTATCAAGGATTTTTCTGGGATATTCGATAGCTTTTGCCGTAGTATTAGGCGGGTCGTTTTTCATTCTAATATTTTAAAAGTGGGTGATTTTTAGGTGTTAGTTTCATAGGCAGTTAAGCCGAGTTTGTGTATCTGGGATTGACTCGTATAGCCGTTTAGTAAGAGGTGTGAGTGGAGCGATTTGGCTCAGTTAGTTGGTTTGTGTTTCAATCTTAAATAGAAGTTTTAATTTAAGATTGGTGAGCTGCTTTCTGAAATTCAAGAAGCTAAAGGAACTGTCAACTGCCATTTTCGATTCGTCAATTAACATCTCAGTCGTTTTCTAGTTTCAGCCGACGTGGGCAATTCTAGGGATTAAAGGTTGTACGCTAGCCAAGTATCATCCATCGCGACAGGTAGAATACCTCCAAAGACGAAATGCTTCGTACTGGGTAAATCCCAACACAATCAAATGGATCGCAAACCCCTCTACTTCCTGCTTTTCCTTGTTCACCTCTAGGCCCTCTTGCTCCAACTAATCCTTGAATTCCTTTCTTTCCGTCTTTTCCATGGAAAGATTTTCCAGTTTTACCCTGTTTTCCTAAACGTATATAATTGTTCAATAATAATCAAGAGCATTATGCCAAATACTGGAGTCACATAAACACGCTCCATGCAGAAAAAAAGCTGAATGATAAGGTTTAGCGTTGGTTGAGCGGTAACGCTCTCGTCTCTAGAGCGAGAGGTTGGAAGTTCAAATCTCGGGCTGGTCAAATCGGACGCAGTGTTGCCTACGGCTTGCCACTGCAGCTACATTTCTTCGAAAGTAGCTGTGTTGCACGGGCGTAATGACGCAGAAATCAGCCCCGCAACTTGTTACACGTTTCGGCCTAATACAACGAGTATGATAAAAAATTTGATTTGACAACCAACATGTCCAGTAGTCGACTTTTCATGTCTGGTTCTTGTTTTTTCAATGCTTGCTTATTGCTGAAACTTTGCTTACTTTTCTCCCTACCTCTTTCTCCGGGTATGCCAGTGGGGCCTTTGATGGAATATCCTCGTGGTCCAATATCGCCTTTGTCTCCTTTTTGGCCTGCAACAATATAACAGAGCGAGGTGAAATGACGCGATCATTACAAGAGTATTAAATCACTAGACGATAACAAAGCGCTTAGCATAACTATATAAAAAATAACTTGATGATTAATAAACCATCAGTGAAGCATTTCGCAATCAAATGAAAGCATAAAACCATAAAGCTCAAAAATGCCAGTAACGCTAGATTTGGGTGGGGTTCAAAAAGGGTCAATCAAATTTAATAAGACTTACACAAAAGTTCTAACTTTTGCAGAGATGGCTTTCATAAAAAAATTGCGATTAAACGGAATGACTTCGCTTGTGTTTTATGAGCTGATTATTGTATTGCATTATGCTTGTTAATGTTACTGTGTTGATGCATTGAGCAGTGAGGTACTTTGCCAGTGAAAGTTATAGCTTCGTTCCTTTCTTGCTAACTTAGGCTAATATTACTATATTATTGCTATGCCGTACCTGGCAGCCCTGGCAAGCCTTTTGCTCCTGAAATCCCAGGAGGACCTTTATGACCAGTTTCACCTCTCAAACCAGGGGGTCCAGGCTCTCCTTTTTGCCCTGGCCTTCCAGGAGGACCAGTTTTTCCGACTACATTGCTAGGGGGATTGCATCTGGAGTAACTCTGGCGTAAGAATGCGGCAACGCTGAAGCAACGAATGAACTGCATGTTTATTAAAGTAAACTTAAAAATTAAGAAATACTCGAAACAAGCTATAGTCTGCTTTGTTTGTTTGAATTTATTGATTTTTTTCGGTTGTAGTTTGCTTCATTCATTCATGCGTATGAAGCAGGCACTCTGCACCTGTCTAACCCCACCAACGCAGTGCATCTTTATTTTGGGTTCTGTTTGCAAGTCTTTTGTCAGGCTGGACCACCACAACGGGTAGACTGCTTGGTCCCAATGGGAAATTAGCGTAAAGAGTCTTTAACAAATATACAACGACACATTGCTAGTTCGGGAATCGAAGCAGGAGTCAGCAACCTTTTGATCACTAACACAAAACTCTAGTAAGCGCTGTCGCCAGAGCAAGTAGTGTATCATTAGCTGCAGGAAGGTAAATTTAAGTTCCTATTTCTTATCTCTTATTACTTATTTTAATCATTATTCTATCTCTTACTAAAGTTTTGTCTTAATTTCGTAAAAGAAGTTATCTTTTTGTATCAGATTATAATAAAGCAATGTACTGCAACCGTAGGCTTGCATACTGGTAATAAACTGCTCAAAACACCTGACGAAAGCTAATATTATAGTGCCAAAAACGTTTGCAAAGTTTTTTATTTATTAAGTCTATAAAAAAGCACAATCTGCAAGTTTTCGTTCAGGCGAAATGTGTAAAATTGTTTTACTTATAAAGATGACTAATAAGTTGAATTTCTACTATCAAAATAAAAATATTCGATTAGAAATAAAGATATTAATAAAAGTCACCTTGGCATCATCTCCTTGATGTGTCGCTTAATTATATCTTCAATTTCTTTGAGGCTTCTTGGCGGACCCTTTTGAAAATTTATGTTCCCAATTTATTCAGCATTATGTTGCATCAGTGACTATAACTTTAGAATCTAATGAATGATGTCATTCAGGTTGGATATACTGAAAAAACTTGCATTGAAAAGCAAATGGTTGTAAGTTTGAGTCTCAAATTGGGAATATAAATTTGTTGATTTTGGTACGGCTAGTTCGCTATTGTGTATCTGAACTTCTTTTTTCTTATTAGGAAAAGAATAATACTTTCTTGTATTGTCTAATAGCAAGATCATCGTGCATTGGAATAAGTTGTTTCAGAGGTTGGAATGAAGGTTTTGATCGATACTAGTGCACAGACAACGAGATATTTACTGTACAACTTTAAACGAATTATACTTACGCTGGGGCCTCGTTCGCCCTTATCCCCTTTTGGGCCATCAAGACCTGGTGTTCCAGTGTGCCCCTTCTCTCCTTCAATGCCTGGCACACCCGAATCACCAGGTGGTCCTTGTGCTCCTCTCATACCATTTAAACCTTTATCGCCTTTCTGGAATTTATAAAATATATCAAGACTTTTAATGATAGTAAGCAATGACTTGTCGGTAGAATTTGCTGAGTTTCTATCGAGAAATAAATTTACACTGTATTAAATTCTAGCTTTATCTTTTCGACTAATTTGCTACTACTACAGAAAAAATTCGAAGCCAGTTGATTCAGTTTAGCTGATTACTTGATAGAAATATAGCTAAATGCTCATAAAAATACGGCATTATGCAGTTGATATACGACTTATGTACCCCGGCAGGAGTTTGCTGTGTACTTTACACCGATAGCTCAGTGATAGAGCATCGGGCTAGAGATCGAAAGATCGTTGGTCCCAGGTTCGATTCTCGAATGGCAATGCGTCGTTGTGTCCTTGGGAAAGACACTTTACTCTTATTTTCTATTGGGGCCAAGCAGTCTACCCGTTATGGTGGCCCAGCCCAGACAAAAGACTTGCAAATAGAACCCAAAAAAAGCGCTTTGCGTTGGTGTGGTTTAGACAGACGCAGCGTGCCTGGTTCATATGGACCAGGTACTTTAAGCGCTGTATTCATGAATATTAATCATTTGGTATTTTGCTTTGGTTTCGGTTTTATTTATAGCATAATACTTAGAGATTGATAACTCTCAAGTCGTAAAGCTGTTCTCATGTACTTACGAGACCCAGATGACCTTTTGCACCTTGCTCCCCCTGTAAAACCATAAACCATTAATTTTTCAAGCAAATTTATATTGCCGTTAAGTGAGCTCACCTTTGATCCTTTTGGGCCCATAGGCCCGACTGGTCCTTGATGACCCTGAAAAATAGCAAAATTTGGTAACCATACCCCAAGTAGTCCAAAAAAGCACCACATGTTGTATAGATTTTACGGCCCTCTCACGATAAATAATGTACCTAGCGCAATTTATTACCCTGGAATCAACTTTACAATTTAGAAATTAATTTTAGCATCGAATTTTGATGCGTATTCGCCAAAAACTACTCACTTTCTTACCAACTTGACCTTCTTCTCCTTTGTATCCCTGTAAATAATATTCAAATACAGTATAGATATTATGTACTCCTGACTGACGATACTTTAGTTTGTTACGAAAACAAGGGCTTGATATTGTACAATTCGAAAACGAAAAATATTGTTCTGTTCTTCAATAGCACTTTTGGTAGTTAGTTGAGTCTGCATATATAGGATCCAAAACTGCATTTAGCTGCCGATTTTAAGGTAAAATTTAGCCAGTAATAAATAGCTAAATAGTTGGATTAATTTAACCAAGTAGTCATCACTAAAATGTACTTTGAATAATTGGTCAATTTGACAATTTCTCTAATCAAATCAAATCTATTATTATACTCGCTGTATTACGTTGAAGCGTGTTACTAGTTCGCTGGCGCATCTCCGCGTCATTGTACCCGGGCAACATAGCTTCTTTCGAAGAAATGTCGCAGCGGTAGCGAGCTGTTGGCAACACCACGTCCAATATGACCGGCCTGAGATTTCAAACTCAGACCTTCAGCTCCAGAGACAAACGTGTTACCGCTCGACCAACTGGCCGGTGTTATAGTTTCTATAATATTAAAATTTAAATCGTTAAAATCTTTACATAATTTTTGTATTACTTTAAAGTTTTAACCTAATGGATCGAGAGGGCGAAACCTTATTTTAAAGTAGAAACATTTTACCTTATGCCCGTAATTTCCTGGTGGTCCGAGTCTACCAGGCTGCCCTGGTGGTCCTTGATCTCCTTTCACACCCTACTTAACAAAATAATGCTTGCTATAAAATTATCAAATTACTTGAACAAAGCATTGTTTTTAATTTGCAACACCGCAAAAAATCTAATGTAATTGCTTTCAGAGCGAATGAAGCCCAAACCCGATTGGGATTGGGTAGAAATTGAATGAGCAAATGAAAATTTAAAGAGTAATTTTATTCCAACTTTAAGTCAAATTTGAGTTCTTCCTCAAGAGTGATTTTAACTCCATAAGTCGAAATGAAAACACTTCTAAAGTTTCATTTTAGTACTTTAAGTTTTAGGCAACTTGGATTTGGGCCATAAAAAGTTTTTAAGTTTTCATATACGGACATTGAAGTCGCTCTATATGGTCAGCGGACACTAAATTAAGGTCATTTGAATACAGTTAGTTAGTAATATAGTTATAATGCCTTACCTGAGAGGAGCCATTGTTCTTTTTTTCGAAAACGGAAAGTATCTCTTTTTTTTTTCTTGAAATGTTGGCATACGTTATTCCAATGGACATAACTAATTAATATGTAACCTACTCTTTTTTGGCAAAGATAAAGTATGAAGCTCAATACAAAAGGGTCTTCGGAAATATTTTCGTGAATAAGAAAAAGTTGACTTGAAAAAAGGTTATTATGTAAAAAAATGATGTAAAGATATAGTTTATCTTTCTCGAGGCCCAATTAAAATACAGCAATTTATTTGAAAAGCAGGCATGATGTAAAATAAGGAGAGGTTCGAAATTACGAGAAAAAATTTTTTTTTATCAGTATAGATCAAATATTTTCAATTTAACGCTCACTCACTGGTATTCCATCATTTCCTCGAGGCCCATACTCTCCGCAAACTCCCTTTTCTCCCTGGGAAGAGAAAAAGGAATATAATTTAAATTTTTTAATGTGGAAACCAAAAAAGCAAACATTGTTTAAGCGAAAAATTTATAGCTTCATAGTAATTCATGGATCTTATGCATAGTTAGGGTTCAGACTGCAAAGTATTCCTATTACTTTTACGTAGAATTTACGTCAAAACTATAACATTGGCGTTCATCTCTTCCTTACTGAATATATATTCAGCAATAAAAATGACAGAGTGAAGTCTCCATCGTGTTGTGGCACATAAGCTAGCAGGTGGCAGTTTGATTTGAAAACCCGAGAGGTTCTTTCGCTGACTCTTATTCAAAGCAAATTGGCAAATAAAGGTGGAGCTGCAATTAACTCAAGGATTACAATAAAATTTGATTGTTTGTTTTAACTCACCGGCCTCCCTCTTAGTCCTGGATGCCCCGCATCTCCTTTCAGCCCCCGTTGCCCCTGAAAACATCGATAATTGCAAACTTTAATCCATTAGTTTTATGATTCAAATGAATATTTTGATGATGTTGTCTCTTCGAAGCAATGTATTTTTTGTTTTATGAAATTTTTAAATGATAAATAAGCAAAGAAATCTAATTGGAGGAGTTGAAACAGCGACTTAACTTTTTCATTTACAGTAGTATGTTTCATACACAGAAAAGTAAAATGCACTTTTTGTCATACATTATGCTAAAAGTAATATATATGCGATGCATTATGATAAAGCTGAGTTACAACAAATTTTTGCAAATTATTGCAGTTTAATAATAATTTGTACAGTGTTTGATAGATTTCTTACCGGCATTCCTATTTCGCCTTTAGCTCCCTTCTCTCCTTTTGGCCCTGGAAACCCCTATTTGAAAAAATGGGAAATTTTAAAACAATGAAAAAAAATTAAACGCATATCATCAGTAAAGCATCTCGTATTGTAAATGAAAAAGCAACCAAAATTTTATTATAGTTTAAGTGTTTTTACGCTGAAATATACGCACCTTATGACCAGGGAATCCAAGTTCTCCTTTTTCTCCTTTTGTGCACTAAAATGGTAATTTTTTCAACTTTTTCATCAGTTATAAAACCCTACACTATAATTAATAAAAATTGTTCATAAGTATGTTTGCTAATAAAAAAAGCTGATGGTTGACTATACTTGATGACTTGATAGTTCCTGATGGCTTGATGCTGGTTCTTGATGACTACTGTGCAGTTAAAAAACTTGATGCTTTTTGTTTACAATTTAAAATACTTATAGCAATTTGTAATTTGGAACGATGGTAGACGTAAATTATTTCTGCTTGACCTTGCCAAAAGCTTTACGTTTTATACGTACTTCTTTCGTTCATATGAACCAGGCACTCTGCGTCTGTCTTACCACACCAACGTAAAGTACTTTTTTTTGTTTTTTTTTTGCAGTCTTTCGTCAAGCTGGGCACCATAACGGGTAGACTGCTTGGCCTCAACGGAAATAAACGTAAAGTGTTTTTCCCAAGGACACTACGACGCATTGCCAGTTCTAGAATCACTGAACGTTCTAGATCACTGAACGTACTAACTTGATTAGGTCTTGAGTCAGCCACTGACGAAGGGTATAAATCGTTTCGATGAGCGTTCGATCTTTGGAACTGTTGGTTTCTTGAATATTCACTGGCATAATTGTGGGTCCCTTCATTCTGCCCGAAAATATGAAGTTGAAAAAGTAGAATATTTGCTTTTGCACACTAAATGATTACCTAGTTTTTTTCTTTGAAACTAATGCTAAAAGACTATAAATTAAGCGTATGATTGAAACTATTTTTGAAAAATAATTCATTATGACATGCACGTAATTCAGTTATTTCATTAAGCAGAAGTGTCAGACAATTTCCCATCAGTAACAAACCCACATGTACTATATAAATACTATTATGCATTCCCTGCAACAGTGGTTCTCAAACTGGGGATCGCGGTCCCTGTGGGGTCCGAGATGCAATTTCAAGGAAACCGCGAAGAGGTCAAGCTATGATGCACTGTAAGTAAAGTGGCCGCTTAAATCAAGGTAAGAATTTAGCTGGATCTATATATCGATGCTGCTCCGTAACTCTGTTAGGAAGAGATTATTTTACCAGAAACTTTTATCTACTTTATTTTTAATTCTGGTCCAAAGCTAACTCAAACTCAAAGCATAACTTTAAAACTGCAGCCAAAATTGCTGAAATGCAGGAAAGCGTACCTATTAAACTGTGTTTGTAAACTTGTTGACCGAAATTTGTTTTTCTTTTGGAATAAATGTCCTTTTGCCAAACATTTATGTTAAATGTCCTTACAACTATATTAGCTTTCTTCGCACAATTTCACAATACAAAATATAGAACTAAATCTTTGAAGGCAGCCATAGGTGACAGCAAGTACGTTATGAGGTCGTTTAAGATTGCTGCTGAATCAGAATTTATTTTTAAATTTACATGGGACCGAGACTCCAAGAGTGGTCAAAAAAATCGTAAGAGGACCGCAAAGTAAAAAAATTCAAAAGCTTGAGAACCTCTGACCTACAGCAAACTATAGGGTAGCATATTTGAATTTGTTTTGTTTTTGACTCACTTACCAAGTTTATTTGAGCCACTAAAATTATGACGAGAAATTTTGAAAGACTCCAGCTTTTAATCATTGTATTTGTGGAAAAACGCTAAACAAATTTTAAAAAAATACTGGATTATTACAACAAAATACAAGCTAAAATTAAATATCTGAACCATTGGTGGCAGCTATTGTTGGGCATTGAAGTGATGGCTGTGAAACAAACTTTAACATCTTAAATCTCCATGTTCTTTTTTCAAATGCTGCTAGATCTGCAAGAGAACTATTTCTAAACTACAGTAAATACAGTGCACCATTGCTTTCCTTTTTATAGCTTTTATACCTGCCTCTTGTGCACCTCTGCTTTTCAACTACATATGATGACCTAAATCCTATCTCTCTTGGTTATTGTTTGGTCATAACCTCTTTACACTAACATGCGAAATTCGGTTTATTACAAACGACTAACATTCTCTTTCAGTTCAAATCAATTCATAGCTGCAAATCAAGACTAAGTTGTCATAATTCAATGCAATTTTTTGCTTTTATTTTTTTTTGCGTTTCTGCAAATTAACTTGAAAATGTACTTTTTTGGCATTGTTTTTGTACTAGCAAGGCGTTTAGACCGCAGGTCAAAAAATTCCGTTATTACTTTTCGTTTTAGCAAAACGGCTACAAAGTTTAACATTTAAAAAAGGTTTACTTCGAAGTTTGGGATCCAAATTAGAGATACTGACGTGTTTCGACACAGTCTCATGCAGGGCTGCGGACTCGATCAATTTTTAATCGAGTTCAAGTTCGAGTTCAGCCTATTTTAGCAAGTCTGAGTTCTGAAATTTAATTTTTTCGAGTTCAAGTTCGAGTTTGGCAAAATAACCGAGGTTTTCCGAGTTCGATTTCAAGTTCGAGTTCGCAGCCCTGATACTTGCGCTGTTTTTCTAGGTCGCCACGACATTTACATAACAGTGAAGGATATGCACTAGGGTGGAGTGAAAACTTTTTTTGCTTTTTGTTTGGAACAAAATAGTAATAAAAACTTGCTCCGCAGCAATGCTTTTGAAATGGTACAAAAATTAATCAAATATTTTAAAGCCTTCAGGTGCCCCCAAAGCCGTAAAAAATTGATTTTTTGCTGGTTTCTTCAAATTTTTGCATTAACGGAAATCGTAATAAACGCAATCGCCTCGCTCAGTTTTCGCAAGCAATTACCTTAAAAAGCCTTTTCAGCAATTTTTATTTGCAATGAAATTTTTCAATATTGTAAATCGAAAATTTTCAGGTGCCCCAAAAAAAGACCAAAATTGGTCATTTTTTTTCTATATTTTGCATCAATTTTAGTTAAAATTTAACAATACAATGAAATAAGATATTTTTTGATATAAGAATGTTTACAAGCTTTAATATAATGCTTTGAAAAACCATGCTACTTTCAATCTAACTAAACACTTAGGTCCGGTAAATTAGACATAAAATTGTGATCGTATAAAAGGATATTTTAGTTTATTTTTTCAACCAGAGGTCACCAAAATACGGCACTTCAAGATGATTTCATCCGGCCTGCCACATGTTGCTAAAAGAAAAGCTGAACGAAAAAAATACGGAAAGAAGTTAAGAATTTTTTAAAAAATACTGACGTTTTTGTTGAGACACACGCAATCTATTAATGGTTTTTTGATTGCGTTTCTTTTTGTGTCAGCACAAGTTTTGTTGTTAAAAACACCACTGTTTTACAAGTGCATTATCTCTAGTTTTGATCAGACTTCCAAGCATAAGCAGGATAATTGGGATAGTACCACAGCACTAAATAATTAACTTTTAGGTTGTATTATAAAACTGTACTATTTAAATGACTTCTAGAAAAGTAGATTCTGATTGTCGGGTGTTCAATGAAAAACGGGAAGAACAGTATTTTTGTGTAAGCCAATAATATAGTACAGCTAGTTGTGTGATATGCAAAGAAAGAGTTGCTGTTCTAAAATAGCATAATCTTTGTCGGCACAACACAGTGACGCAATTAGGGGGCGCAAGCCAAATCAAGTAGAACATAGCATTTCAACGTGTTTTAGACTTGTCTCTTATTTGGACTTCACCTGTAAGTAAGGGGACGGAGCTGAACAAATTTAATCCTTTCACATAACTTTTGCATTTTAATATTTTAGTTCTTTTAAATGGCTTTGAAAACGTGTGAAACTTGTTCCAAATGGCGCTAAATTGGCTATTTTTTTCCCGAAAAATTAAAAGATTGCCAAACGGCAGGGGATCCACTCCCAAACCCCCTAGTGTGATACAGTTTAGTTGCACCAGTTTGTTCGGCACGCTGCCCGAGGCAATTTTCGAAAAAATTATGTTATTACTTCATTCAAGCCTCCCTTCCCCGTTTAGGACCGCTTGCAAACTTCTGCTGAAATATTCAATTCGCACGAGGTGGTTTGTCCTTACGGATTTGTTTTCTGTGTAATAGAAACGTCTTTGCTAAAATCGTTCGGTCTTAGTTCGTTGTTGATTTGTTGCTTGTTGAATTTGTGCATTTTTTTAACCTGGAGTCTACACGTTTTGTGTTTACCATATATCACGGTAACTTGTAAAATGCTGTTTTCATAGCTTTTGGCCACCACAAATTCAGACAGCATGAATTACATTTGAAAACAGCATGAAATAAAGAAATTTTTCTTTGCTATTGTTAAGAGAACGACACAAACAAACGTGAAAAAACTTCACTTACAGTATTTTGTGAATTTTTGTTAAAAGTAGTGAAAAACAAACAAGTTTCTGTGACAACTTCCAACATTTCCTGCTGGAAAATATTATTTTTATGGCAGGAAATATTTCACCATAGTGCGAAAAAAAATCAAACCGATAGCAAGTTAGATCAACAATCACCACAAAAGAAAACATTTCACCTATTTGTAGTCATTTTGCTTTATTACCATTTGATCTACTTATTTTACTCACGTTGCTCCTAAAAATGATTCTAGTGAAAGAGCAAGAAAAAAATTACTCCAAGAACTGAAATCAAAACTGATAAAAATGCATTAAAATCAAGTAATAGGATTAGATGAAACAGCAGTAAATAAGATGGAACAGCAGTAAATACTGATGAAGTTAAAAAAAAGAGTAGTCTGAAGATTACAAACTAGTCGGCAGAGGCCTTTGTACAGAGCTGGACAGCGCTGTTTCGAGCTTTTAGCTCTCATCGGCAGCCCTCAGCTATCTTTTCAAAGGTATAGCTCGATATGCTCGAAACAGCGCTGTCCAGCTCTGTGCTTATTTGACTTGAGCTACAATGTGAAATATCATTGGAGCTGCAGGGTTGGTGGTTGTTATAGCCACCTAACTGCCAGTGGAAGTAGACAAGGCTTCCCAGGAGTCGACCATGAAGGACATCAAGATTGTGTAGAGGCCTTTGTAGTTGGCTGGAGTGTCAACTGGCAACAAATGAACTGCTTTAGCGTTATCTTTTTTCTTCACATTAGCGGAGCGACAGAAAACTCTTAATATTTTTTTTCATTTTGACCCATTGGCAGCTTGCATAATGGAAAGAAAATGCCCCTAGCGTAACGACCTATAGCTTAATTTAAATAAACTAAAAATATCCTTTTATACTACCTGTACATAATTTTATGTCCAGTGTAGTTGACCGGACCTCATTGTTTAGCTAGATTAAAACTAGTAGATTGATCAATGCACCATGTTAAAGCTTTGTAGATGAGCACTCTTATTACAAAACTTATCTTAGTTTATTGTATTGTTAAATTTTAACTAAAATTGATGCAAAATATAGAAAAAAAATGACCAATTTTGTTTTTTTTTGGGGCACCTGAAAGTTTTCGATTTACAATTGAAAAATTTTATTGCTAGTAAAAATCGCTGAAAAGGCTTTTTAAGGTAATTGCTTGCGAAAACTGAGCGAGGCGATTGCGTTTATTACGATTTCCGTTAATGCAAAAATTTGAAAAAAATTAGCAAAAAATCAAGTTTTTACGGCATTGGAGGAACCTGAAGGCTTTAAAATATTCGATTAATTTTTGCACCATTTCAAAAGCATTGCTGCGGAGCAAGTTTTTATTACTATTTTGTTCCAAACGAAAAACAAAAAAGTTTTCACTCCACCCTAATATACACTTACGCAGCTGTTACGAAAACGCAATCTCAATTAACACGGCTTGATCAACAACAAATATTTTTCCTACAAATTTTTTATCTTAAAATTTTTTTTTAGTGAACTCAAACTCGAACAATTTTATTCGAGTTCAGAAAAATTATATTTTTGAGTTCAAGTTCGAGTTCGAATTCGGCAAAATTACCGAGTTTTTTCGAGTTCGAAATCAAGTTCAAGTTTGAGTTCCCAGCCATGGTCTTATGTCATCTTCACGGCGTTACATTCAAAAACATAAGCAATACACTGAAAACAATTGAATGCAATACGCGCAGAGCTATTGCGACGCGTTTCGACCTTGTTCAAGGGTTTCATCACACGACGGTAATACAATATATATGTCACTTAAACAAAATATACACATTGTGCGATTGAGTTAAAATTCAGGTAGAAAATTATTACGGTACACGCATCTTTTCAGTCAATGTACAATTCCGTGACGACAAACACTTATGGCAGTACACGTAAAAGTACAGGAAAGGCTCTAGCAGTCTAGTTGAATGTAAATGGGCGACGCTATTTAGGAAGTTTAAGCAGTTTATTAGTTGCAGTCTCGGCAAACCTTACTTTACTGTACATGGGGTAATTTACCAACACGTTTTACTCGTGTCTATCTAACTACTAAACCAGAAGTCATGGGAACATCAAATTTGGTATGCAAGCTGGTGTTCACCAAAATGTTTCAGATAAATTGGTTTTGGGTTGGTTACGTCATTATTATCACGTAACGGCCTCGTTTTCGAAAAATGACGTCAATTTTTTAACGACGTCAAAGTAAATAGGTTTGTTTTTTAATAAGTCAAAATATTTTGTCACAAAAACGTTTTATAGCGTCATTTTAGTTAAATTTGGCCAAAGAATGCTCAGATTTCGGAAAGTGACTTCGCGAAACCTCAAAATTGGGACACTTTCCATTCTCTTAGGAACTTCAAATTTTCAGGAGTTATTTGCAATGAACAATTTAACTTGAAATAAAACCTTTTGGTGAAAGGATTTATTACTAAAAATACGAGAGAGGGCAAAAATGTTCTCCACCCCGTGTAAAATTGTGTTAAGCAATGGAAGAACTGTTGAAGAACTGTTTATGGAATGTAATTGATCGCGCAAATTATTTTCTTTTTTGCTTTTGTAAGTGCAAGTAACAAATCGTAATGCGGGCAGCATCAATGAAACAAAAATCTTTTGCTAAGAAAACTATCAAACAAAAAATACAAAATTGAATACTCTGTCAGTTACTTTCCGGTATAAACAGCGCTGAGCATTTTACAATAAACACAATGTCAATTTGCGTTTTTTGTCAACTATAACTCTTAGTAAACAAAATATCCCTAATTTCTCCCACTACGGAAGATAAAGTACGTCAGTATCCACCATAGGCGCAGGCAGAGGGGGTTGCACGAGAGCCCGGGACTCCCCGGATTGAAATACCACCAATGATAAAAATATCACAAAAAAGCTGATTGTTTCTTCAATTTCAGTTTTTTTTTAAGCATCTTCGTGTACAACAGTCAGGGGCGTAGCTAGAAATTCGCAATGGGGGGCTGATTTATGGCTGTGGGGGCGGAGCCCCCAGTCTTTGGAGGCCAATGGGGGTCTGGAGGCAAAGCCCCCAGCTCTCGAAAATTTTGCATTTTTTTGCTAAAATGACTTAATTTTAGGGCTATATGGATAAAAAAATAATGCTTATAAAACGGGGTTTAGAAATTGGCAGTGCAAACATGATTAAACTGGTTGCATGAATGGGCGATTTGGGTGGTGGCTAAGAGTAAAATTTTAGTTATCTTATTTAGACGCTGGTAAATTGTAAAATCGAATAGTTCAATAAAAGTTACACGAAGTAATCTAGTTCGTACGCAGTTTATATAGAAAAATAAATGGGGGGAGGGCTAATCAAAAGAGATTTGAGAGAAGTGATTGGTAATTAACTACTACTGAATAGCCCCCCTATTCCTTAGTTTATAGTATATTTGTTGATGACACCTATGCATTTTTACCCTTGCGATCAGACCATTTTTTAAAGTTTCCATTTGTTTGTTAGTTTTATTTTTGACAAAGCAGCCCCCCCCCCCCCCCCCCCGTGTTTCAAAAGATGTTTTAAATCACTAATTAGTCCACTCCAGTGCATAAAACAGTCTCAAAAGTGCTAAAAACGTAGTGTTTTTCTCATTTCGCATTTTGGTCGACATGCCAACAAAGGGGGCTATAGACCCCCCCACTGCCCCCCCCCCCTGGCTACGCTACTGACAACAGTACACGTGTACAGCAGTAATTAATTATGATATTGACGACCAGGGGGCACGCGCCCCCTCAATTCAATATTAGCCAACCAATTTAAATGTATAGCACGGGTCCAATTAGAGTTTTCGTTCAAAACGCTGCTTACTCGGCCCTCTTCTAGTCTTTTGACTAACGTAATGTAACAACCAGGGCCAGATTTACCATATGACGCAGTGCGAGGTCAGATGGTAAGATGTTTATTTTTTCTTCGCCTATATTTGGTAGGAAGATGTTGCAAAAGTGCCAGGGGCCCCGCGCAATGTAAATTCGGCCCGGGCGATAACATGGTTAGTTGGTGTAACCATCTATTGTGCCATTTTTCAATAAAAATTCACCTTCACCTTGCCAGTTTATACGCGAAAAAATACTTTTGAAAAAAATTAGATTCAAGAAATACTCATTGAACAAACTATTGATTTTGAATGGAGGGGGCCTGGGCCCCAGCTGGTTGTACACGTACTCATAAACTGGTTATTTTCACAAAAAAAAAAAAATATATTTCAAGGAAGATCTTCAAGTGGATCACTATTTACAGCTAAAATATTACACGAGGTAATGTATCTTATTTCCTTCTATAGGCCAAATCACCGACGAAATTTAACGCCAAAATGCAAAATTTTAAAGATGTTTTCAACTTAAATTGCTCGTAAAATGAGGATTGAACAATAAATTAATAATTAATTTTCAAAGGTTAAAAATGACGTATTGCTTTCAAATGGTTTTGAACACGTGTGAAATGTAATCCAAAGGTATTAAAACAGCTTTTTTGCCAAAAAATTACAAAGAATTGCCCAGCGTCTGGGGCGAAGCCCCCAGACCCGCCTCTGTTTTACGTTCGAGTTACAGAACTTAAACTTCTCCCAATTTAGACATTTTCGATTTTCAACTTTTGGTTCAAACTCTTTTCCTTTATGAAATTGTTGCTCAAGTGCCATTTTGCAAAATAAGACACGGCTTCTGATCTTCCATTCTACAATATCGTTGCCCCACAAAAAATTTCTCTCCCGAATATTTCTGATGACGTCATTGTACGTGATTTGCGGTTTGACACCCTCCAATCAAAAATCCTGGCTACGTTTTATGGTATGCACGCTTAAAAAGAATAATTTGTGTTTTAGCTTCGGATTCCATAACTTAATTGCATTGGAGTTTATTGGAGGATATGAATAAGTGGCGAAACAAAGCGGAGTGTTGCGGGCCAATTTTGATTCTTTGTAGGCCTACCCTTTTCAAGTTTCACAAGTGTACGCCAATGCAAAAATAGATAGTACGATTTTGGTGGATTTGTTTAGGTGAACTTAAGTTGAACAGTACTATAGAAAACATAAAAACGTGGATGTTTTCTGGAAACAAAAATCAAAAACAAACATGTACAAAGCTGTCTTTTCATAATCAATTTGAAGGCTTTTGTTTCTTCAAATTCAGAAAATATCAGATCAAACTTCCATGACTTCGTCTATGGGAAACTGATTAACGGTAAAGCAGTGTTACGTGATTGGTGATTCACTTATTAGCTTTGTTTCACAATATTTAGGTTTAAGAAACTTCAAAAACATTAATTTGCAAAAATTCATTAAAATTGTCAACAAATTGGAAAAAACATTCAACCTCGTCGCATTTTATCTGAAATTAAAAACGGGGTTATCCACCAGAGGTTGAGTCCTGGAGGACGTCCTTGGTCTCGAGGACACACTTTGAAGCCCTTGACCTTGGCATCGAAGGTGAAGTCCTTGGCCTTGGCCTCGAAGCCTCAAGTCCTCGAAAATTGCCCTGTCCTCGGCTCGAGGACAGAACTAGTTTTTGAACTGTTAAAAGTTTGTAGATCGGCTGAAAAAAAAAATTGAAAACCTTTTATTTTTATTTTTTGGGAACACTTGCGCCTGTGTCCTTGGTCCTTGGTCCTTGGCCTCGAGCATTCCTGTCCTTGGCCTCGAGAGGGTCAGTCTTCGGAAAGGCAATCCATGGCCTTGGCGTCGGATTTTTTTTTTGTGTTCTTGGCCTTGGCCTCAAGCCTTGTGCCCTCTACCCCACCTCTGTTATCCACTTTTGCTCAAAAATTAAGCAATTTTTTCCTCCAAAGCTGGAAGCAGCAGAAGCGTGCTGGTTTTGCAAATGGATGCTAATAGTTTCTTACTCTATGTGTATCGCATCACAAATGAAGAAATTCTTAAACGCGTTGAGCAATCTCAGCAACTACTTAGTATAACTGATCAAACAAACTCATATTTCTTGGACACACATCTCGGAAAGGAAATCAAGAAAAGTTTAAAGTGGAAGATCTAATCGTAAACGTATTCGAGGACGTCAAAGGAAAACTTTTCCAAATAATTTCAGATTTGGGGCAACTAAATATCACATTTGCGCGAGCGACGCTCCAACTTCCCGAACTATACCTCATTAGTCTAATCTGCCACTGCTCGTTCCCGACAAGTGTCCATTAGGTTCAGATCAATGCTTACATAAAAATTGATCAACCGAGCTTTTCTACTCACGTGAATCTGGATAGTTGCGCCATATGTATTCATTGATCGGAAAGGTAGACATCCCGCTATGCTTTCTTAATGTTTCCTCAATTATCGCGCCACTGGTAACATTAACGCAAAAAAACTATCCATTTTCATCGGCGCCTTGCTTGGCCTAAGCAAGTCCAAAATTAATTTTATTCAGGAAGTGTGACAAGCCAACCTCTTCAACAATAATTTGTATTTTATTGCTCTGCTGGTGTCAAGGCTAATTTCAAACATAAAAACCAGAGACTGCGAGACCAGAGCGATCAAAACCTTTGCTCATCCCCCAGACTTTGGCTACGCTACGTTGATGACACATTTGTAATTATCGAGAAAAAATTCTTAAACATCTTCTTAGACCACATCAATAATTTGCAGCCATCCATAAAATTTACAATGGAAACCGAAAACGATAATCAATTACCTTTTTTGGATACTCTCATTCAACGTTCTAAAAATGGCGAATTGAGTTCTTCCGTTTTCCGCAAACCTACCCATACAGATCGTTACCTAAATTTTAGATCCGACCACCCTCTGCAGCATAAACAAGCTGTGTTTGACACACTCATGCATCGAGCAGTCACTTTACCAAGCCATAAACTTGAAAAGCGGAAAGAAATAAAATACATAAAAACCGTCCTGAAAAAAACTCGTATCCTTCACGGATTTTTTGTTCCCGAAAGAAAACCAAAGCTGAAATTACAGACTCACCTCGCAGTAACAAACGACATGTCGTAATTCCCTACTTTCCTGGCTTATCAGAAAAAATTAGACGATGTTTGATTCTACATGGCGAGAAAACAATCATGAACCCAGGAACAAAATTGGGACAGATCCTATCATCTCACAAAGACAAAATTCAAAATAATAAACGGCAAGGTGCAATCTACCAAATTCCATGCAAAGACTGTAATATGGTTTACATAGGAAAAACTAAACAATCATTCGAAACCAGAAAAAAAGAACATCTTAGAGATATCAGAAACGCTCAGTCAAAACCCGCAAATATCAAAGATAACACCACAACACTTTGCAAATAAGCCATTAACTTGCACCACGATATTGACTGGAACAATTAGCCAAATTTTAGAATTTGAAACTGCTTATAGAAAACGCCGATTTATTGAATCATTTTTTATTAACAACGTTCCAAATACTATGAATGATAGAAAATCTATTTTATTGCCATCTTTGTACTTTAAATTGGAAAACTAATAGACCATTTCCTTTGTAAAAAAATGATCTTTGTGAGTTTAGAACCCGGTTTTCATTAATTCATTCATTCACCTGCTTTTTTACACAGTGTTATTGCTTACTCTTGTGACACGTGATTACGTCATTTGTTGATTGCTTTGCTTCTATATGCATTTTAACTCATTTTAGATCTTTTAGCCCTGATGAAAGCAGTTAGTCTACTGTTGAAACGTTGGCTGTTTTTAAGTTTTTTATGTTTGAAATTAGCCTTGACACCAGCAGAGCAATGAAATACAGATCTACATCTTACCTGGTGACAAAGAATATGTTCTCTTCAACAATAATATTAAAAATAAATCAATCAAAGTAAAACATACTCTAAGACAATTTGCAGTTATTTGTTTGTCAATATTTTTCAAATAAAATTGGCAACGATTAAAGAAAGAACCAAAACGCCTTTGACTTGAAAGTTATATGTTGTATCACTGTTTTATTGTGGATTTTATTTGATCTTGCTGCTGCTTTGCGTACTGTAGGTTTTAGTATTTCTAGCTTATTCCAATTTGTTCGTGAAAAAACTAAGCTTTAACTATGTCTCCTTTCTTGAGAGTTTGATAACATTTAAGAAAAACACTTTTTTGTGCTGCAGACAGTTTTACATCAGCTATGTTTTTCTAAAAATTTCCAAATATCTCAAAATAAATCAAATCGAATCAAACCTTGCGTTATGCTCTCTCTATTACGCCGAAGCAGTATCCTTCCACCTCCTGGATCAAACCGATCAAAATCAAAATCAAAAAAGATCAAACCGATAGCAAGTTAGATCAACAATCACCACAAAAGAAAACATTTCACCTATTTGTAGTCATTTTGCTTTATTGCCATTTGATCTACTTATTTTACTCACGTTGCTCCAAAAAATGATTCTAGGGAAAGAGCAAGAAAAAAATTATTCCAAGAACTGAAATCAAAACTGATAAAAATGCATTAAAATCAAGTAATAGGATTAGATGAAACAGCAGTAAATAAGAGGGAACAGCAGTAAATACTGATGAAGTTAAAAAAAGAGTGGTCTGAAGATTACAAACTAGTCGGCAGAGGCCTTTGTAGTTGGCTGGAGTGTCAACTGACAACAAATGAACTGCTTTAGCGTTATCTTTTTTCTTCACATTAGCGGAGCGACAGAAAACTCTTAATATTTTTTTCATTTTGACCCAATGGCAGCTTGCATAATGGAAAGAAAATGCCCCTAGCGTAACGACCTATAGCTTAATTTAAATAAACTAAAAATATCCTTTTGTACTACTGTACATAATTTTATGTCCAGTGTAGTTGACCGGACCTCATTGTTTAGTTAGATTAAAACTAGTAGATTGATCAATGCACCATGTTAAAGCTTTGTAGATGAGCACTCTTATTACAAAACTTATCTTAGTTTATTGTATTGTTAAATTTTAACTAAAATTGATGCAAAATATAGAAAAAAATGACCAATTTTGTTTTTTTTTGGGGCACCTGAAAATTTTCGATTTACAATTGAAAAATTTTATTGCTAGTAAAAATCGCTGAAAAGGCTTTTTAAGGTAATTGCTTGCGAAAACTGAGCGAGGCGATTGCGTTTATTACGATTTCCGTAAATGCAAAAATTTGAAAAAAATTAGCAAAAAATCAAGTTTTTACGGCATTGGAGGAACCTGAAGGCTTTAAAATATTTGATTAATTTTTGTACCATTTTAAAAGCATTGCTGTGGAGCAAGCTTTTGTTACTATTTTGTTCCAAACGAAAAACAAAAAAGTTTTCACTCCACCCTAACATGCACTTATGCAGCTGTTACGAAAACGCAATCTCAATTAACACGGCATGATCAACAACAAATATTTTTCCTACAAATTTTTAATCTTAAAATTTTTTTTTAGTGAACTCAAACTCGAACAATTTTATTCGAGTTCAGAAAAATTATATTTTTGAGTTCAAGTTCGAGTTCGAATTCGGCAAAATTACCGAGTTTTTTCGAGTTCGAGTTCAAGTTCAAGTTTGAGTTCCCAGCCATGGTCTTATGTCATCTTCACGGCGTTACATTCAAAAACATAAGCAATACACTGAAAACAATTGAATGCAATACGCGCAGAGCTATTGCGACGCGTTTCGACCTTGTTCAAGGGTTTCATCACACGACGGTAATACAATATATATGTCACTTAAACAAAATATACTCATTGTGCGATTGAGTTAAAATTCAGGTAGAAAATTATTACGGTACACGCATCTTTTCAGTCAATGTACAATTCCGTGACGACAAACACTTACGGCAGTACACGTAAAAGTACAGGAAAGGCTCTAGCAGTCTAGTTGAATGTAAATGGGCGACGCTATTTAGGGAAGTTTAAGCAGTTTATTAGTTGCAGCCTCGGCTAACCTTACTTTACTGTACATGGGGTAATTTACCAACACGTTTTACACGTGTCTATCTAACTACTAAACCAGAAGTCATGGGAACACCAAATTTGGTATGCAAGCTGGTGTTCACCAAAATGTTTCAGATAAATTGGTTTTGGGTTGGTTACGTCATTATTATCACGTAACGGCCTCGTTTTCGAAAAATGACGTCAATTTTTTAACGACGTCAAAGTAAATAGGTTTGTTTTTTAATAAGTTAAAATATTTTGTCACAAAAACGTTTTATAGCATCATTTTAGTTAAATTTGGCCAAAGAATGCTCAGATTTCGGAAAGTGACTTCGCGAAACCTCAAAATTGGGACACTTTCCATTCTCTTAGGAACTTCAAATTTTCAGGAGTTATTTGCAATGAACAATTTAACTTGAAATAAAACCTTTTGGTGAAAGGATTTATTACTAAAAATACGAGAGAGGGCAAAAATGTTCTCCACCCCGTGTAAAATTGTGTTAAACAATGGAAGAACTGGTGAAGAACTGTTTATGGAATGTAATTGATCGCGCAAATTATTTTCTTTTTTGCTTTTGTAAGTGCAAGTAACAAATCGTAATGCGGGCAGCATCAAAGAAACAAAAATCTTTTGCTAAGAAAACTATCAGACAAAAAATACAAAATTGAATACTCTGTCAGTTACTTTCCGGTACAAACAGCGCTGAGCATTTTACAATAAACACAATGTCAATTTGCGTTTTTTGTCAACTATAACTTTTAGTAAACAAAATATCCCTAATTTCTCCCACTACGGAAGATAAAGTATGTCAGTATCCACCATAGGCGCAGGCAGAGGGGGTTGCACGAGAGCCCGAGACTACCCGGATTGAAATACCACCAATGATAAAAATATCACAAAAAAGCTGATTGTTTCTTCAATTTCAGTTTTTTTTTAAGCATCTTCGTGTACAACAGTCAGGCGCGTAGCTAGAAATTCGCAATGGGGGGCTGATTTTCGGCTGTGGGGGCGGAGCCCCCAGTCTTTGGAGGCCAATGGGGGTCTGGAGGCAAAGCCCCCAGCTCTCGAAAATTTTGCATTTTTTTGCTAAAATGACTTAATTTTAGGGCTATATGGATAAAAAAATAATGCTTATAAAACGGGGTTTAGAAATTGGCAGTGCAAACATAATTAAACTGGTTGCATACATGGGTGATTTGGGAGGTGGCTAATGGTAAAATTTTAGTTATCTTATTTAGATGCTGGTAAATTGTAAAATCGAATAGTTCAATAAAACTTACACGGAGTAATCTAGTTCGTACACAGTTTATATAGAAAAATAAATGGGGGAGGGCTAATCAAAAGAGATTTGAGAGAAATGATTGGTAATTAACTACTACTGAATAGCCCCCCCTATTCTTTAGTTTATATAGTATATTTGTTGATGGCACCTATGTTTAGCATTTTTGCACTTGCGATCAAATTTGATTGCTTATTTTTGACCATTTTTTAAAGTTTCCATTTGTTTGTGAGTTTTATTTTTGACAAAGCAGCCCCCCCCCCCCCCCCCCGTGTTTCAAAAGATGTTTTAAATCACTAATTAGTCCACTCCAGTGCATAAAACAGTCTCAAAAGTGCTAAAAATGCAGTGTTTTTCTCATTTCGCGTTTTGGTCGACATGCCAATATGGGGGGCTATAGCCCCCCACCGCTCCCCCCCCCCCTGGCTACGCTACTGACAACAGTACACGCGTACAGCAATAATTAATTATGATATTGACGACCAGGGGGCACGGGCCCCCTCAATTCAATCTTAGCCAACCAATTTAAATGTATAGCACGGGTCCAATTAGGGTTTTCGTTCAAAACGCTGCTTACTCGGCCCTCTTCTGGTCTTTTGACAAACGTAATGCAATAATCAGGGCCAGATTTACCATATGACGTAGTGCGAGGTCAGATGGTAAGATGTTTATTTTTTCTTCGTCTATATTTGGTGGGAAAAGATGTTGCAAAAGTTCCAAAAGTGCCAGGGGCCCCGCGCAATGTAAATTCGGCCCGGGCGATAATATGGTTAGTTGGTGTAACCATCTATTGTGCCATTTTTCAATAAAAATTCACCTTCACCTTGCCAGTTTATACGCGAAAAAATACTTTTGAAAAAAATTAGATTCAAGAAATACTCATTGAACAAACTATTGATTTTGAATGGAGGGGGCCTGGGCCCCTGCTGGTTGTACACGTACTCATAAACTGGTTATTTTCACAAAAAAAACAAAAATATTTCAAGGAAGATTTTCAAGTGGATTACTATTTACAGCTAAAATATTACACCAGGCAATGTATCTTATTTCCTTCTATAGGCCAAATCACCGACAAAATTTAACACCAAAATGCAAAATTTTAAAGATGTTTTCAACTTAAATTGCTCGTAAAATGAGGATTGAACAATAAATTAATAGTTTTTCCTGAGGTTCCTCTGGTGTTCTAGGCGAGCTTTGAGAAATCACGCAGGTGCTACTCAAAAGACTAACTTCATTGCTGACGTTTCGCTAGTTAGAAACAACTAGCTTCTTCAGAGCACTGCTATCAGTAGTGATGGCAAATCGCCATCAACTTCTGATAGCAAAAAACAGAAAAACGATCCCACACATTGCTGCAGTAGAATAACTAGCGAAAAAATTCAAAACAAGGCTCCGATAAAATTCATTGTTACGATAGGCTACGTCATACAGGTAATGTAAAGGTGCGTATAAAAATGAAAGAAAGCGGTTCTATGAAAACAATTTCTCCGAATTAACATCGCAGCAAAACACGTTAGAACTAACACTAGGAAAGATTAAACCAGAAGAAATTCAACACTGGGAATTAAGCAACTTTCTGTAAACAGCAGGGAACGATAACCCATCATTTCTATTGAGTACTTGGGGCTTTTCGTTGATGTACCAACTTTCAGTGAAAAGACGCTTCGAGTAATCATGTTCCACTTTTAAAATTTTGAATTTAGACCAATCGATGATATGATCATTTTCCATGGAATGCTGGCAAAGTGCTGATTTTTTGGGCCGTTGGGATCGTTTTTCTCTTTTTTGTATGTGTGGGATCGTTTTTCTGTTTTTTGCTATCAGAAGTTGATGGCGATTTGCCATCACTACTGATAGCAGTGCTCTGAAGAAGCTAGTTGTTTCTAACTAGCGAAACGTCAGTAATAAAGTTAGTCTTTTGAGTAGCACCTGCGTGATTTCTCAAAGCTAGCCTAGAACACCAGAGGAACCTCAGGAAAAACTTTTAATTTGAAATGCCTGGTGTACAACTCCATTACATTTTTTCGGAAATTGGAAGAGAATATGACAGAGAGACCCTGCAATCTGCTAGAAGATTAGTCAAAGTAAGTTCAAGCATTTCTAAATTATATGGCCATTTGAATTTCAACCATACTTGCTTGCGAGAAAGTTTGTTGCCAAAATGCTTGAAATTTTCCCCACCTATTCGGTCTTCTCGAGGCTACAAGTTAGCTAGAAAGCACGGTTTTGATTTTATTAAATTAAGAATAACAGAAAGTCACATCGCCATAAACAAGAAAAAATTGGAAGTACTGTAGATCAAATCACTAAGAAGCTCAGAGCTGTTCTTTTGAAAGAACACTGGGATGTTCTATCACAATACAACAACCAAATTCAAGAGGGAGTGAAATTAAACGCAAAATCTAATCACCACGCTAAGTTGGGAAAGCTTCGGGAACCTATGCTAGCCAAATCAAACAATTCAGCCTCACAAAAATCTCTTTGGGTTAAAAATCTTAGCAAAACCAAACAACTATCTTCAAGTCAACAAAAAGTTTTGGAAAAAGGCCTAAATTTTGCCATCACACCAAAACAGATCCCAGTCTTTGACATCGTTGCTTCAGTTGAAAAAGGTTTTAAAAATGTGCGGAACCAATCAGCGGTCGAGTTAGCTAGAAGCAAAATTACCCAAGTTTTGAGCAACTCAAGATTACCTCCACCAAATTTATCTCCCGAAGAAAAGAAAGCGTTGCAGGAATTAAGATCGGATCATACCATCAGAATTATGAGAGCAGACAAAGGCAATTGTACAGTGATTATGGACAAAAAGGACTATGATGACAAAATTATGCATTTGCTGAACGACCGTAATGTTTATCAAATTTTACCTGTTGGCGACAAGTCGATTGAGATTACAGAGAAAAAAGTAAATAAATTAGTGTATGGTTTTGCTAAAGAGAATTAAATCACAACTCCTGTATATCATCAATTAAAATGTGACAAAGCTGTTACTCCCAAGTTTTATGGTTCACCGAAAATTCATAAAAGTGATGTTCCGCTTAGGCCTATTGTATCTTTTATTGGTGCTCCTACTTATTGTTTAGCGAAATTTTTAGTTGGTATTCTTTCTCCTTTGCTTTCTTTGGAATATACTGTTCAAAATTCTAGTCAATTTGTGCGGTTAATCAATAATTTCCAGTGTTTAAGTGATGAGTGTCTTGTTTCTTTCGATGTTGTAAGCTTGTTTACATCTATTTCCGTGCCTGAAACTTTGTCGATTATTTCCAATTTGCTCATGTCTGATAATTTGTTGCATGAGCGTACAAACTTAACAGCTAGTGATGTCATAAAATGTGTTGAACTGTGTCTCTATTCCACTGTTTTTTCTTTTAACGACTCTTTGTATCGGCAAATTTTTGGTGCTCCTATGGGATCTTGTATTTCACCGGTGGTAGCTAATATTTTCATGGAACACATTGAGCGTCAAGCCCTCACTACTTTTCGAGAACCCCCTAGAATTTGGCTACGTTATGGTGATGATGTGTTTTGTGTAATCAAGTCGTCAGTAATGGATGATTTTCACCATCGTATTAATTCTATTTCCCCCAATGCTAAATTCACACTGGAATTGGAGGATAATAACTCGTTAGCATTTTTAGATGTTTATGTCAAGCGTACTGTTAATAGCAAACTCTGGACCACAATTTACCAGAAACCCACCCACACCGACCGTTATCTACAATTCGACTCCCACCACCCTTTACACCACAAGTTAGCTGTTGCTAGAACCTTATATCACCGAATCGACTCCCACATTCAAAAACCATCTGAACACAAATCACATTTTGATCTCACCAAGAAAACATTGACCCTCAATGGTTTCCCTGCTAGATTTACCCATCCCTTTTCTAAAAGTAAAACCGACAAGCCAGCTAGTACTCAATTAACTTTTTCTGGATTCACAACCCTACCCTACATCAAAGGTGTATCGAACAAAATCAAGCGAATTCTTCTAGAAACCGGTGTTCAAGTGGCGTTCAAACCATTTTTGATAATTGGTAGATTTCTCCCTTCCCTTAAAGATGAAATAAATCATAATGAAAAGTCCAACTTGGTTTACGAAGTTCCCTGTCAGAATTGTCCTTTTGTTAACATGGGACAAACCAAACGGGACCTCAAATCTAGAATAAAGGAACATCAACGAGCAATAAAATTCCAACGGCCCGAAAAATCAGCACTTTGCCAGCATTCCATGGAAAATGATCATATCATCGATTGGTCTAAATTCAAAATTTTAAAAGTGGAACATGATTACTCGAAGCGTCTTTTCACTGAAAGTTGGTACATCAACGAAAAGCCCCAAGTACTCAATAGAAATGATGGGTTATCGTTCCCTGCTGTTTACAGAAAGTTGCTTAATTCCCAGTGTTGAATTTCTTCTGGTTTAATCTTTCCTAGTGTTAGTTCTAACGTGTTTTGCTGCGATGTTAATTCGGAGAAATTGTTTTCATAGAACCGCTTTCTTTCATTTTTATACGCACCTTTACATTACCTGTATGACGTAGCCTATCGTAACAATGAATTTTATCGGAGCCTTGTTTTGAATTTTTTCGCTAGTTATTCTACTGCAGCAATGTGTGGGATCGTTTTTCTGTTTTTTGCTATCAGAAGTTGATGGCGATTTGCCATCACTACTGATAGCAGTGCTCTGAAGAAGCTAGTTGTTTCTAACTAGCGAAACGTCAGCAATAAAGTTAGTCTTTTGAGTAGCACCTGCGTGATTTCTCAAAGCTCGCCTGGAACACCAGAGGAACCTCAGGAAAAACTTTAATAATTAATTTTCAAAGGTTAAAAATGTATTGCTTTCAAATGGATTTGAACACGTGTGAAATGTGATCCAAAGGTATTAAAACAGTTTTTTTGCCAAAAAATTACAAAGATATGCCCAGCGTCTGGGGCGGAGCCCCCAGACCCGCCTCTGTTTTACGTTCGAGTTACAGAACTTAAACTTCTCTCAATTAAGACATTTTCGATTTTCAACTTTTGGTTCAAGCCCTTTTCCTTTAGCAAATTGTTGCTCAAGTGCCATTTTGCAAAATAAGACACGGCTTCTGATCTTCCGTTTTACAATATCGTTGCCCCACAAACAATTCCTCTCCCGAAAATTTCTGATAACGTCATTGTACGTGATTTGCGGTTTGACACCCTCCAATCAAAAATCCTGGCTACGTCTTATGGTATGCACGCTTAAAAAGAATAATTTGTGTTTTAGCTTCGGATTCCATAACTTAATCGCATTGGAGTTTATTGAAAGATATAAATAAGTGGTGTAACAAAGCGGAGTGCTGCGGGCCAATTTTGATTCTTTGTAGGCCTACCCTTTTCAAGTTTCACGAGTGTACGCCAATGCAAAAATAGATAGTACGATTTTGGTGGATTTGTTTAGGTAAAGTTAAGTTGAACAGTACCATAGAAAACATAAAAACGTGGATGTTTTCTGGAAACAAAAATCAAAAACAAACATGTACATAGCTGTCTTTTCATAATCAATTTGTAGGCTTTTGTTTCTTCAAATTCAGAAAATATCAGATCAAACTTCCATGACTTCGTCTATGGGAAACTGATTAACGGTAAAGCAGTGTTACCCGATCGGTGATTCACTTATTAGCTTTGTTTCACAATATTTAGGTTTAAGATACTTCAAAAACATTAATTTGCAAAAATTCATTAAAATTGTCAACAAATCGGAAAAAACATTTTATCTGAAATTAACCAACCTCGTCGCATTTTATCTGAAATTAAAAACGGGGTTATCCACCAGAGGTTGAGTTCTGGAGGACGTCCTTGGTCTTGAGGACGTCCTCGAGGACACACTTTGAAGCCGTTGGCCTTGGCCTCGAAGGTCAAGTGCTTGGCCTTGGCCTCGAAGCCTCAAGTCCTCGAAAATTGCCCTGTCCTCGGCTCGAGGACAGAACTAGTTTTTGAACCGTTAAAAGTTTGTAGATCGTCTGAAAAAAATTTTTGAAAACCTTTTATTTTTATTTTTTGGGAACACTTGCGCCTGTGTCCTTGGTCCTTGGACCTTGGCCTCGAGCATTCCTGTCCTTGGCCTCGAGAGGGTCAGTCTTCGGAAAGGCAATCCTCGGCCATGGCCTTGGCGTCGGATTTTTTTTTTGTGTTCTTGGCCTTGGCCTCAAGCCTTGTGCCCTCTACCCCACCTCTGTTATCCACTTTTGCTCAAAAATTAAGCAATTTTTTCCGCCCAAGCTGGAAGCAGCAGAAGTGTGCTGGTTTTGCAAACGGATGCTCATAGTTTCTTACTCTATGTGTGTCGCATCACAAATGAAGAAATTCTTAAACGCGTTGAGCAATCTCAGCAACTACTTACTATAACTGATCAAACAAACTCAAATTTCTTGGACACACATCTCGGAAAGGAAATCAAGAAAAGTTTAAAGTGGAAGATCTAATGGTAAACGTATTCGAGGACGTCAAAGGAAAACTTTTCCAAATAATTTCAGATTTGGGGCAACTGAATATCACATTTGCGCGAGTGGCGCTCCAACTTCCCGAACTATACCTCATTAGTCTAATCTGCCACTACTTGTTCCCGATGAGTGTCCATTAGCTTTCAGATCAATGCTTACATAAAAGTTGATCAACCGAGCTTTTCTACTCACGTGAATCTGGATAGTTGCGGCATATGTAATCATTGATCGTAAAGGTAGGCATCCCGCTATTCTTTCTTAATGTTTCCTCGATTATCGCGCCACTGGTAACATTAACGCCAAAAAGGTATCCATTTTCATCGGCGCCTTGCTTGGCCTAAGCAAGTCCAAAATTAATTTTATTGCAGAAGTGTGACAAGCCAACCTCTTCAAAAATAATATTTAAAACAAATCAGTCAAAATAAAACATACTCAAAGACAATTTGCAGTTATTTGTTCGTCAATATTTTTCAAATAAAATTGACAATGACTAAAGAAAGAACCAAAACGCCTTTGACTTGAAAGTTATATGTTGTATCACTGTTTTATTGTGGATTTTATTTGATTTTGCTGCTGCTTTGCGTACTGTATAGGTTTTAGTATTTCTAGCTTATTCCAATTTGTTCGTAAAAAAACTGAGCTTTAACTATGTCTCGTTTTTTGAGAGTTTGATAGCATTTAAGAAAAACACTTTTTTGTGCTGCAGACAGTTTTACATCAGCTATGTTTTTCTAAAAATTTCCAAATATCTCAAAATAAATCAAATTGAATCAAATCTTGCGCTATGCTCTCTCTATTACGCCGAAGCGGTATCCTTACACCTCCCAGAAAAACATTTCCCTGAAAAACACTTTCCTAAAATTCTCTGAACGTTTCTCTGAACGTACACTTGCCAGAATGTACATTTGGCCGAATGGACATTTCCCCGAAAACCTATTTTCCAGAATGGACACTTGCCAGAATGTACGTTTGGCCGAATGGACAATTGGACATTTCCCCGAAAACCTATTTTCCAGAATAAAATTACACTTCCTCGAAACTTATTTTTAAGAAAATATATTTTGAGAAAAAATAATAAAAATGGTCATCTTTTTTTATTTTCTGTTACCAATATTGACTTTTGATTACCCGTAAAACGTAGTGCATTACTGTAACAGTTTTTCTATTAAATAAGAGTTATATTCCGAATCGGTCAATTTATCTACAATCATCTACGTGCTTCAAACGTAGTAGGCATGGAAATTAAAAATCGATGAAAGCATGTTATCTTGCATTTGACGGCGATTATTCTAGTTTAGCATTTCGCCTGCAAATCATCTGCATCTTTTTTAATTCTTCAGCGAAGCGACCAGATCACCGTGAGTCGCATTAGGGCAGGATTGGAGGTTTTAACTTGTACTTATATTGTTGGGGACATCCCAGCCATTCTTTATCGGTAGCAAGAAAATCAAACCGTTTACCATATCATTGTTTGTCGACAAAATCTGGCCCAAGGTGAAAAAAGACTGATCTATCGCGATGATTATTGTAGTACGGTAAAGATGGCTACTTGGACTTTATAAACAACAGGCACAGTCAAACAATTTAACTGACGCTCTTATCATATTTACTAACGGTGAATTTACGCAGTATCCGTTTTTCGCCCGTTTTTGTCCGTTTTTTTACGTTTTTGCTTCTTTGTGAAAAAGTATGCGTTTTTCATCCGCATTTTTATATGTCCATATCCGCAATAACCAGACTGCGACACACTGGACTAAAGTTGTCCGAAAAAAAACTTTTGTGAAGGGGTACAGCTCTATTTTGAAATATCGCTCTTATCGTTCATACAGAAAATATTTCAACAAAATTTTTATCTATATGTAGCAATCTACTATGTGCAGATATGGGCATATAAAAATGCGGATGAAAAAGCGCATACTTTTTTCGCGGAGAAGCAAAAACGTAAAAAAAAAACGGACAAAAACGGACGAATAACTGATACTGTGTAAATTCACCTTAAGGAATAAAATTATTTTGACTCAGGTTTAAATATTTTTTCGGCAGAGGCGGCTCGTAATGGAAGCTGAAAAAGCTGCAGCATACTCTGCATCGTCTGTTCGTTTTTCTTTTTTGATTGATATTTTTATTTTTATTTTGAAGGTTTTTAACTGTGACGACCGATAAATAATTAATCACCTTTACCCTCTCCCCCTCTCTCCCGCTCGAAAGCAAAAATAAAAAAAAGATATTGCATTTTTATAGCTATTTTAGTATAAAAAAAATTTTTGCAAACTTGAAAAAAGCTGTTCACTTTGCAGCTTTTATAACGTATCAAAATTTACGCTGTGACGTCACAGCTAGTCTTTCTTCACTCCCTGTTGTGATAAATAGACAAAAATAAGCTGCGGCTCGCGTAGCTTTTTGGCTTTTGGAGAAATGTAAAAATGTGTTTCTGGATAGCAAGCATTAAACTATTGAATATATCACATCTTATGCTGTTTAGGATACTGCGGTTGGTGTAGACTGCAGACTGTAGAGTCGTGGAAGGATATACGCTAAACTAGAACGTGACATCGCAAGTGATATCCGGGGACTTCGCGACAGTATCCAAATATGACTGAACTTTATTACGTTTTTAAATAGCGACCCAATTGCGTTAAATTAATTTGTTAATATGTGGTTGTTGATAGTCAGATGAATAAATTAAATGCGCCTCTTTCAAATTTTTTTCACTAACTTTAACAGCTTGTGGTTATTTGCTTTCGATATTTAAATGTCTCGAAAAGTTGAAAATAATAATCAAGCAACGTCAATTCTACGATTTTACAAGCCAAAGCCATTTATACCATCCTTGGTCTTATTAATATTGCAGATCAGTATTTCTCCGTGGTCAAAGAACCTGTCGTAAGGATTAAACTACAGAAGTGTACTTACCACGTTTCGGAAATTTTTGTTTAATTAGATCAGATAAAGTTTTTACATCGGCATTTTTGTTTTTTAAAGAATTCCAATCATTAAAGCAGCGACTAAAACTGCCAGGCTGCTACGAGCGATGTTATATGTTAAACCATGGTTAAATGCATATTTAAATAAAGAATTATTGTTTAAGGAGAAATAATGTCTATCCATGAGGTTTTGAAACACGTCTTCAGTTGCGCGCCGGTAACGGCTGCCAAATCTTGAATCGAACTTTCGACGTCAGTGATACCAATCTAAACTAGCTTTTCTTGTCCGTGCCCGGACCTCGGCGTGCCGCTTTTGCATTTGAGACATTACAATATACGAGGCATAAATTTTGATTATTTACAAAGGTGACTACGAAGTAGACTCCTATGCCAGTAGCGTACGCAGGATTTTGAAAAGGGGGGAGCCGAAAATTTCAGAAAATTTGGGAAGAACAAAGATCTGAATCAGAAGTTGTTCCACTCAAATTTAGTCTCATTTTTCGGCCAAATTTAGGTGAAGAGCAAAAAAAAAAAAAGGTCTTTACTCAAGGTCCGTCCCGTTTTTCATCCGAACTCACTCAAATTTCCAGCCAAAAGCCTGAAAGCATGATGCCCAACTTACAAAGGGGGGGCCATGCCTCAATTTTGCTCACTTTACTATGCAATTTTGCAATCCTAGCGACCCAAAGGGGGGGCCATGGCCCAATGGCCCCCCCCCCCTAAATACGCCCCTGCTCCTGTCGACCTAGAAAGCTCATTTTTGGTAATACGTTCAGTTGCACTTTTTCATCGCAGTTGAATTTATCTACGACGTTGACTTTTTAGGATCCAAATGTTTTTATACAATTTGCAGCTTACCCTTTCAAAATGGTCACGAGCCACCACTGCTTTGCGGTTCTAGGTAAAAAATTGCTGTTGTTATTTGCAGACGGCGCAGTAACTAAATTTTGTTAATGAAGTTTTGGAATATAAATTTTTTGATGCATTTGAGTTAAGGTGAGCACTATAACGTTTATCAATTAAACAGTTTAGTTTTCAGCAATTTCTTCTTCGGGAACCCAAAAGGCTTGAAACAATCTCTGTACTGATTTATCAATCAGTTCCTAGTAATATGTTACACTTATCCAGGGATCAATCCAATAATATCGGCAAGTTTTTTTCCAGCGGATTACCCGAAGAACTATGCAGAAATGTACAGTACACGGCCGTAGAACTAAACCTGATATAAAACATTCATTTACCCGGCTTACTGAACAAAAGAGTTTTATTTCGTCATCTTGAATAATAATTGCTAACATCAAATGTACATTTTGGCATTTGGCAAGTGTCAATTCTGGAAAATAGGTTTTCGGGGAAATGTCCAATTGTCCATTCAGCCAAATGTACAGTCTGGCAAGTGTCCATTCTGGAAAATAGGTTTTCGGGGAAATGTCCATTCGGCCAAATGTACATTCTGGCAAGTGTACGTTCAGGGAAAGGTACATTCGGGATTATGTTCATTCGGCCAAGTGTTTTTTGGGGAAATGTCCTTTCTGGAAGGTGTTTTTTGGGGAGATGTAAAGGATCCCGCCGAAGCGTGTAACGAGTTTGCGGGGTCCATCTCCGCGCTATTGCGCCCGGGCAACACAGCTTCTATCAAAGAAACATAGCAGCGGAGGCGAGCCGTTGACAACAGTGTGTCCAATTTGACCGGTCTGAGATTCGAACCTCAGACCTCCCGCTCCAGAGACGAACGCGTTATTGCTCGACCAACTACCTCAAATTAAAGTTTCGTAAATTGGTTGCATTAGACTGGCATAATTATAATGCAATTAAATTGTTTTTTAAAAAAAAAAGACTAAGCTTTACAAAATATAAATTCTGATTGCCATGCAGCAAGAAATTACCAAATCATTCCAAAACTTTTTAAAACCCTTGCTGCCTTACCTTAAAACAGAGGCGCCGAGAGCCGAACGTGGGCCCGGGGCCAGCTCAAATATGACGGATTTCCGGTTTTGCGAACTCCAAAACAGACGGAGAAAATGCCGCAGTTTTGTCCGAATTATAATGTGATCTCAAAAAAAAAGAAAAAAAAAAGGTCTTCACCGAAATTCGAACGGTTTTCCGGTCGAAATTAGGTGATCTCCAAAAAAAAGAAAAATAAAAGTCTTCAGGCCTCACATGCTGATTTCTCAGTGTCATTTCAATGGGCCCCTCTTGAGCTCATGGACCCTCTGGTGGGCCCTCTGAAGCCAACGGCCTTCTTGAAGCCCATGGGCCCCCTAAAGTCCATGGGCTCCGGGGTCATTGGACCCCCCTGCCCCCCTCTCGGTGGCTTTGCCTTAAAATAACCATCTTCGTCGTAACGTGGTCGGTAACCCAACATAGAACCTACTAAACTTGGGTTTTCATCACAGTCGTTATATTCTTGAAGAGCCACAAACCACGGAGCCTCTTGTACTGTTAGTGGTGCTTCTAAAAATGCATAACATTATTAGTCTGATTTCGAATATCGGTGAAAATGTGGAAAGAACAATGAACATTGAAGAGTTAAACGATGTGTTTTTTGTTTTGCTTTTGTTACTACTAGCTCCCTAATCCATTCGCTATTACTTGCTCATCAATCATTTCAACAAAACATTTGGCGGTTAAACAGTTCCACAATAAACTACTTCGTAAACTTTTATGCAAAATTTTTGCTACTGCTGTTATGGTATCGGAACGAATTGCATTTTTCACATTATTTACTCAAAAATGAAACTATTTCTGTTTTCATATCTAAATTGAATCTTAGTTTGTTATAGTTTTTCTTCACTGCAACTTTTCCGAAAAAAAAAAGAAAAAGGAAAAGAAAAAAACAAACAAAAAACTGTAGTCGAGAATTGAAAAGCTCCATGTCCTTTATGTCGTATTTTTCACGCGATTCCGATTTCCTCGACCTTAGCGCGATTGTAATTGCGGCTACTTACCCGTGTTGGAATTATGATTGGTCTTCGTATCTGATGACGACATAGCCAACTCCGATTCTTCAATTGCTTCATCAGTTCTCATTTTAATTGTTTCATACGAAGTTTTGAGAATGAATTTGACGAAATAGAAGCAGACGAAGCTACAAAAAAAGGGTTTAGTTTCCGAAAGGGCAATGTTTTGTTGCTTCCTTGGAACCAGCATTTTACGCATATTTTTGTCATTGGGGTTGAGAAGTCTGCTTTCTGGAACTGAACTGGACTGATGAAAGACTTGATAATGGAATCCAATTTGTCGGTACGGTTGAAACAGGTGGGTGCAAAGAACGTGTGGATCTTGGTTTATGGACATAGATAAACACCAGCGTAATTGACGGAGGGCAGGGAAGTATTTGCCCTCTTTGAACGGGTCCCCCATGTGCAACAGAATTTCGAAAGAATTCTGCAATCAATTCTTGGTTTGTTCGCAAAGACCCTTTTTTGGTCTTCATCTAAATTTGACGGAAAAAAGCAACAAATTGCGATGGAAGAATTGAGAAAAAATTGCAGCGGTTTTCAGATTAAGTTTGCCCACCCCTCCCCTCCTGGGACAAACCTTTACTTACGCCACTGCAGATAAATAAACTGCGTTGCTAGCATAAAAGAAAATTAAGCGCAGCTTTTTAAACTGCTTTTACCAGAGCAATAAATCCATCTTCTCGTACAAAGTTCTTTCGACCGCGGCAGCATTTTTGTAGGAGCAGTTTTGCGGTCAAATTTTTTTCCAAGCAATTTTACGTTACGTACAAAAATCTAACAAAATTTTGATGCCACAGCTAACACCCTCTTTTTTTTGCCTAGTTTTCAAGTTCTATAATTTTTTCACTAGTGTGCCAAAACTGAAATGGGGGAAAAGAAACTTCATCATATCTGCTTAAAGGTCTGGAAAAATATCCCAAAAGAAGATCGTGATGCCCCGGATTTCGAAAGTTATTTAAAATAAAAGGCTTATCAAAATATGAGAAAATATAGCAGTTTGGTAAAAAAGGCTCTTATTTATGATTTAGTTAGATTAGACAAGTGCTCCAGGTCGTATTTAGTTTACGTTACTTGAATATACATTGGAAACCGGCTATTACGACACATTAACGGACCGTGAAAGAAAGTGTCGTTAAAAGTGAATTGTCGCAACAACGGTAGAAATTTTGCCGGTAGGAATACTGTCGGGACAAACAAAAATGTGTTGTTAAAAGCGAATTGCCGTTGTAGCTGGCGTGGTAATATCCAGTTTCTACTGTATCTGCCTTCTTTTTCCAAAAAAATTCTAAACGAGGACTAGAAGAGCTAGGGATGCCGATCTTTGTTGAGCATTGGGGGTGGGGGGGATAATTTGCAATTTTACCCCAATTTTGCACTATTTTCAACATTGGGGGGGATGAACCTCGACTACGATTTTTTTTTCAGGTTAGCAAATTAAGTGAAGACACCAAAAAAAAAGGTTTTCACCAAAATTGAAAGACTTTTTTTCCCGAATTCCAGTGAAGACCAAAAAAAAAAAAGAAAAAAAAGGTCTTTGCCAGAGATGAAAGACTTTTTCCCCCAATTCAAGTGAAGACCAGCGCTCAGATGCAGACCAGAGTCAAATTATTGCGGGGGATGCACATGTAGACCATACTCAAATTATTGCGGGGGATGCAGTCAAATTATTCGGGGGATATATCTCCCCAACCCCCCCCCGGGTTCCGGCACCCTTGAGAAGAGTTTTTACGGTAATTCGGTAGTGGATGGTATGTATTTATTGTGTATTGGTTTCTGGTTGCTATCTGTAATTTATATTGTTAGTTTTTTCTTTTACGCTGAGGTATGCAATGTTATACCTTTTGGTTGTTTTTTTCTAGCCGTTGGATCTGGCTTTCGGTTGGTTATGTTGGCTTCCTACTATCATAGTCGTTTATGCTACTATAGTTAGTGTTAATGCGTTTCAGGACTGGCGTTTAGGGAATGGATGTAACCGATCCTTAGGCTTGACCTTAAAATTAACGGTGTTTCGACGTTAAGCCGTCGGTGATTCCTTGGTGGGACTGACTTGTAGCTTGCCAGTGTCTTTTTTTTATATGCATATCTTTTTATGTTAACGTTGTTCAGTTAACAACATCGCTAGCTGTAGTTGTTGGTGGACGCTTGGGTGTGAATTTTTTCCCGCCTACAGCACCATCTAACGTCGCAGACCCGCCACGAACTGGGCTGTTTTTGATAGAGGCTGGGGTAATTAGGGTTGATTGGGTAACTTTAACCTAAATTTAGTATGTGTTTTGCGGCGTCGGATGTGCCTGACTGGGGAGATTGTGTTGTTCAAGTGCTTACCCTGCGTTTGTTTCATCTTGTATTACTATTTATTGCCAAGCTTAAGTTTAAATTACGGCTGTTACTGTTTAGTATTGCTATTAGGTGCAGTTGACTTAGATGACCGCATGGTTTTTTCACTGATTCCTTCCTGCGTACTTTTAGCGTTTGGTAAAATAAACTTGACTTGCCTACTTTATAACTAAGTTCATCGACGTTTACAGAGCATAATTCTAACAATTAAAAAAAGTTTTAATCGTTTTGCGTGCTTCTACGTCAAAAAAAAACATCTTAATTGACTTATTATTACAAAAAAAGTTTTGCCTTATGATTGGGAAAAAGTAAAGGCATAAATCGACCACAGAAACGGACCTTAGTGGCAGCGTTCAGGACTAAAATATCGCCTCTTTTCTCTGCATATACCCCTTGCCGCCTTCAGGCCCTATATTTACGACGCGATACGTGCACAACTGCTGAGCATATGCTGAAAAATGACATTTTTAAAACAACCTAAAATTAAGTACATAGTGCTTGCAAAGTAATAAAGCAGATTATGACGAAACAGTGGACCACGTTCATCTTGAAGTAATTCTACAAACTAACAAAGTTTTAAAGACTTTTGAAAATCAATTCAAACACACTGGTTTGGGCTGATTTTTCCGCTTTTTGTGTCTTGCGTTTGGCTTTGATAACAAAGTCATTTTTCAATAGCGTCGGAGCTATCATTTCCACTCTTTGAAATATGGGTAGCCTTGAAAAAGGCTGTTTAAGATTGAACGTTTTCGTCCCAGCT